>RXPK01000088.1:4385979-4828626 GCA_004143645.1 Protaetia brevitarsis
AAGGTTAGGCTATCTTGGTAGGAAACGACGAATCAACGTTTTAACTATCCCTTGCTGTCCCACGCGTTAATAAGATTGGCTTAGTCTGGCAATGAAACAAATCATGAGAATCAGTCATGAGAAATTCTTACTTCCGATTCAAATACCTTAAGACAATACTCTTATTAAACCAGTATCCCAAGTGTATGGTAAATAGGTTACTGTTTTCTACAGGCTTTGATTTCGGCCTACCTTTGATAACCAAGAATTGAACCTACATATGTTTCGTTAATGTACATACCAAATTTAACAGACAAATTCCCAAGGACTTTTCAAGGATACCATACGCCTGGCATATACTTAAGCGTTACTTGCAGAAAGCATTTACGAATTTGAAATGTGGCCTGCCTCACAGTCAACAAAGCAATGTAGTTTATCGCTTCAATGCTCGACTGTTCGCGTTATTATAGTGGCAAACGACACAGAGATGGCGGGAGCGAGCCACACAATATAAGAGCGATGAGAGGGAAATCCGAAAAATGCCTTTGGCCGCCCATTTAAGAATGAAAAACACACTCTGATTTTGATAATGTAAATTTTTATTTTGCGAGATAACTACAATAAAAGGGTATTTTTGGAAAGTTTAGCAATATATAAAATAAAAAACAATCTAAATTCTAAAGAACAAACACAAAATACAGTTAATAATTACAAAAATTTAATACAAAATTTAAAAAATTAAAATATAACTTAAATTTATGTCTGGTACTGCGACTTTATGAGTCCGCCGTATATACTTCTACATTTAAACATTTTCTGTCAAAATTTTAAACTATTAAACAAAAAAGATTTTCCCGCAGTCTCTCTCCATCCTCGGGCTGTTTTGCCTTTCAGCTTTAATCTGTAGTTTGTCCCCTTTTACATTAAATTTATTCTACTTCAATTTTAATGTGTGTTATTTGGTGTTGTCCGAGTTTTTAAATTAGAAGACCAATGTTAGCTATTCAAGACAAAAATTTAAACTTCGTCAGTCGGATATGAGGCCACCATTTTGTTTCTAGTACCGTAATTTTTGGGCGACTGTAAGTCCCCTTCATTATTTTTAGTTAATAAGTTTTGTAAAAATGTTAATTTTCATCATTAAGTCTGAAGAAGGGCGAATTTGCAAAGTCCCGAAACGTAACAAAGCCTTAATTAATATAAATTATTGAACTAATTCTTGTTTCATTTCGGAACAAGTAAATTTGATTTATTTCATCAACATATTGGACATCAGAATCAATAGCTGAATTTTCCGTTTTAATTTCTATATATATAATATATATATATATATATATATATATATATATATATATTATTTCTTGGAAACATTTTTAAAAATGCTTGCAATTTAGCTGAACAATCCTTCCAATATGCCTAACTAGATTTAATACTACGTCAAGCTGTCAAATACATACATTGATTACTTATTAGTATGTTGCATCTGCGGTCAACATTGTGTAATAGATATATTATTATTATGCCAGTTATTGCATGCATTTATCAGGAGTATATATTGACAGTTTTATTTTAAAGACTCCAATTCCACTGTAATTATTCACAAATAATTTCAATGCAATAAACCTAATCACTTTGGCAGTCCATCGATTAATTATTACTAATAAACAGTAATAACGAAAAGAGATTAAACAAGGGAAGTAAGGCGATAGAGTTAGTGAGGAAAATGTAAAATAAATAAATAGAGCATAATAAGTACCTCAGTAATACATGATTGTAAAGCATGCATGTTGGTGAAAAAAGAAATGAAATGATGATTAAGGTATGGAAGTGAAAAAAAGGTACGACGTATGTTTGGGTGAACATATACAGCAATACCTAAGCAAAATACCAGAATCAGACAAAGCAGCCCTAGAAGAAATGACCAAATGCAATGACACTGGGAAAAAAGAACATATGCTTAGATGGAGGAAAGATTGGATTGTATGTAAATAATGATACAACACATAAACTGTTAGTTCAACTCTACGTCGTATTGCACTAAGCTTTTAAAGGCTACTTCAACATTACGTTGTTTTCGAACAACAATTTAAATTGTTACCAATTTGTTGTTTATATAGAATCTAATTTCACAATGACTTAACACATCTTTTTTCTCCGGGTATGACCAAGTTATAATTACTTCTTTTAAGCCATACGTTTGTTACGTCATAAATATTTCATTTGCTAGTTCACAAAAATGTTTTAGGAGGTCTTGACCTAACTAATCTTTTTTTTGTGTTGTAGTATCCAATGAACGATGAATATTGTAAGGGAGAAAAGAGTAAAAAAACTCGTTCTTTCTAGTGTTGTGATGAACGTAGCTTTCATTCACCTGTATAGCTGTGAGTGAATATTGCAATGCGAAGCCAACGAACGAAGTGAAGCAAATTCTCAAGGTTGCTTTCACGCGTGAATGTATAGTATAGGTAACGATGCCTTCACCGTCATTTGCGATGGATCATTCGTATTATACGGCTTCAAGCACTATATTTGACTCCCTATCTGCGTGAATGGTGGTTTGTGCATGAAATAAATCTTTCACATCGCTTTCACGAGACAATTGCTAAGCGACTACTTATATTACTGCAATGTAATGCACAACTAACTGGAAATTGTTCTAATACTTATTTTAAGCAGGAATATTTTGGTATATATACATAATACATGTAAGAGATTTCGCAATTTACGACTCAAATAAGAATGGAAAGGCTTGTTAAGCAATATATACACTATATATTTAATTTTAAACAAAAAATAAAATAATATTTAATGTTTTAATTATTTATTTGTATAATAAAAATTAATTCCTAGCTAAAACAAAATGTTTAATAATTAGATTTGAAAAGATATACATTTGAACGATTATAAGAGGATCCAGATGTAAATAAATTTTATTAAATTTAAAACGCGCAATGTATGGAGTTTATAACGAAAGTAGCTGCAAGTATAAAGCGACAAAGTAAACAACAGCGGTAAGAACATGTACAACAGGGGAAAAAATAAACTTGACACCTAAGAGAGACACGGAATTGGACGTTTCGACGTGAAGACGATGCCGTGACTTTTGACGCCAGATACAATACCAGTTGAATTTGAGTTGAACATATGGTTTTTCTATTTTTTTTTAACATCGACAGAATAAGACGCATTACAATGTTTCAAACCATATTTTTTTTTTTAACAATTGAAAAGATTAGAGCGGGAAGCGGGAAGTTTTTTAAGGATAATTTTTTTTCTTTATTTTAAACATTGGCAGAGAGGATGTGAAAATGTTTCAAATCATATTTTTTTTTAATATTGGAAGAAGTGAGAGGGCGAAGGGGATGGTTTGTTTTAACTCTCACCCCTTCCCATGTTAAGAAAATATGATTTAAAACATTTTAAAATGTTTAAAAAAAATATGTTTTCAAATATTTTTATTGCATCCTTTCTGCCGATGTTTCAAATAAAAAGTAAAAAAAATATTATTTCAAACATTTTCAAGGCGTCCTCTCTCCCGATGAAAAAAAAGTAAAAGACTTACTAAAAAAAAACTATCATCCTCTCCTTTTCACCCCTACCAATGTTAAAAAAATTATGATTCAAAACATTTTTAATGTGTCGTCTCTCCCGATGTTAAAAAAAAAGCAATAAGAATGGCATTAAAAAAATTTCATCCTCCCGCTCATCCCATCCAAATTTTTAAAAAATATGGTTTGAAACTTTTTTATTGGACCTTATCTTCCGATGTTTAAACAAAAGAAACAAATTACAATTCAAAAAAATCATCCTTCTCTCCGCTAATCCCTACCAATGTAAAAAAAAATAATGATGCAAAGCATTTTTATTGCGTCCTCCCTTCCGATGTTGTGAAAAAAAAAATATTTAAAAAACCATCCCCCTCCCTTCTCACCCTTTCTAATGTTAATAAAACATGATTAATATATATTTTTTATATATTTGCGCGTATTGTAAGCGTCCTTTCCCACGGTATTGTGAACAAACTATTTTTTTTTAATCATTTTTCCCGATGTCAAAAAAAAAATCATCTACAATATTTTTATTTCTCTAGGGTGTTGCAACAAAAAAATAAATTTATCTTTAAAAATTCCTCGCTCACTCCTTCCAATTTAAAAAAAACGGAATTTCCTTACTCGCCCGAATTCACGGACGTAATCATAAATACATAATATAGGTTTAATCAAACTCAATTGTATATTGTATCTGGCGTCCAAACGTCCTGCGTCAAAACAGCTCGCCATCGAAACGGTCCCTCGAAACTTCTAGACCTAAGACTTAGGTGTCAGGTTTGCCTGTTTCTTTGGTTATACCTGTATTTGTCGTATCCAAAATAAAAACATAGCTTCAAAAATGTATACAAAAAAGAGATGCTTTTTCAATAATTTTGTATGTACAACTATATAAAGTATACCACATGCATAAATATCAGTTCCTATTGTATATTTGTCGTAGAATAAGGTACAGTTTGAGTAATAGTTCTAATACCATTGTAAAGTCACCTACCCTACTCGTTATTTAAAGAATGGCAGCATTAATTTTCCGACTTTACTTTGTAAAAGAAGAGAATGAAAAAGCCAAATGTACTCTTTGTAATCGAGTGTTATCGATAAAGGGGAACAATATATGTAACCTCGCAAGGCACCTGAAATTAATTCATAAGGACGTATACGATAAAATGGACCAGCAATCTGGTATCACGGATGAAAGAAATAAAGAGGATAGTGAACGTGTATCGAAACAGAGCCATAACGAAATACATATCAGCCTAATGCTGTTTATTATAAAAAATTATTTGCCTTTTAGGATTGTCGAAAGTACAGCATTCAAAGATTTCATTTGTAAACTTAATAAGAACTATTGTCCACCAAGCAGGAAGACAATTTCAAAAGTTCTTCTTCCACAACTCTTCAACGCCGAAGTCGAGAAGTTGAAACATGAATTGCGTAATATCCATGCCTGCTCTATGACGTTTGATGGGTGGACTTCTACTACCAACGAAAGCTATCTGGCAATGACGGTACACTATATCGACGATAAATTTAATTTACAGTCTAAATTACTCGATTGCTATATAAGTGATGAAACACATACTGCACAGCATCTTTGTGATGAGTTAATGAAAATTACAAAGAAATGGGAGATTCATAGTAAAATTACAGCGATCGTATCTGATAATGCAGCTAATGTTGTAGCCGCAGTAAAACTTACGCCATGGAAACACCATCGTTGTTACGCCCACAATTTGGATTTAATTGTACAGGATGCTTTCAAGGAAATAAAGCCATTACACAATAAAATTAAAAAAATTGTTGCATTTTTTAAGCGAAGTCCTCAGGGAACACATAAATTGAAGGAAGTCCAACTGAATCAAGGCAACGAAGCTGTTTTACTGGTAAAGCAAGACGTTATAACTCGTTGGAACTCAACCTACGACATGTTGGAGAGGATCCTCAAAATCAGTGACTGTTTAAATGAAACAATAACAACATATTATCCTTCCCTAAGTGTTATAACAAGAAAGTGACCTTATTACTATTAAAATATTTGTACAGTGTTAAAAATATTTAAGGATGCTACAGAAGACTAAGCTCAGAAAATTCAGTAACTATTTTAAAATTAATCATTAATTACAAACTCTTTATATAATTTTGTTAAAACTTTCTTACAAAACAACGTAGATGCAAACAGTGAAGTAATCAGATTATGTCAAAAATTATTAGTAGGAATAGATAAAAGGTTCGGGACAGTAGCAAATAATATAATCTATGGGTATGCAACAGTACTGGACCCAAGATTTAAAAAATTTGGGTTTAGCGATTCTGCTAGCTTCGAAGCAGCTTGCAATTCGCTGTTCAAGGAAATGACACTTTACAAAACCAATACCAACAATAACGTATCGGTACTTGAAAATGCTGAAAGAAATGATATATGGCAAAATTTTGACAATAATGTATCGAAGTTTATATCAGAAGTTCGTTCAGACGATATTACAGAAGAATTTGATAGGTATCTAAGAGAACCTATTTTAGCAAGGCAAGACGATCCGCTCCTGTGGTGGCAAAAGTATAAAAATTGTTACCCCAATCTTGTTTCTTTCGCCATAAAGAATTTATGTATTATGGCAACATCAGTACCCAGCGAAAGAATATTCTCTAAAACCGGCCAAATTATAACAGAAAAAAGAAATTTGCTTAGTGGAAACAAAGTTAGCCAATTAGTTTTTTTAAATAAGAATCTATAATTTTGTTTAATTTTTATTTTATTTATATATGTACATACCTATTTTAAACAATTTCAAATATAATTTTTTTTTTACTTTAGTGAATTACGCATTTATGTTCAACATTTAAGTGTATTATTGATGTGAACAATGTTATTTAAATAAATAATTGCTTTTGAAATTATACGTAACGTTATAGGCATACGTGTTAATTTTATTTCACTGTTCATTTTGTTAGTATTATAAATTTTATTCGTTATAATAATAAACCACCTAAAATTGAAAATTGTTGCTGCATTTATTTTGATAAGTGTTGTTTTCAACCATATAAATTTCAAAATACATACTCTTTAATTTCGTTAGAAATGTCGACACAAAAAAGTCCTCATTTCGACCGACCACAAAAATAAATGTCGGAGAAAATACAAGTGCTAATGAGTATACTTCATTATTGCTGATTTAATATTGAAATGTAACCGATTACAAAAACTATGCCATGAACGGAACTGCCCGCTCGCAATCTTTCACGAAGTAGATATTAGGTAGTGCGTGCGCAGTGCATACAGTCATTTCCACTCTTCTCTTCATCTACATGTTCACACTGCATATTCACGCGTGAAGCAATATGAGAATTTGCTTCATGCACGACGCTTCATTCACATCAGTTTAAAAGAATGAAATATACTGCTTGAAGCCCTGCTATGATACGAAGGATCTGCGGTGAATGACGGCGAAAGCTTCGTTCGCAACGCTATCTTTCGTTCACAAAATGTATGAATGTATGATTACTAGTTTCGGTTTGATCTGAAGATGGCTGTTATAAGCCGAAACTAGTTATCATATTTTGTGAATGAAAGAACTGGTTTTTCACTCTTGTCTCCCTTACAATATAATCTTTTTTTATATAATAAAAATAATATTTGCTTGCCAGATGGGTGGCGTTAAACTTTCTAAGTTTAAAGGTTTCAAAATTTTCTTTTTTTTTCTCCTCCTATTAAAAATTACAAAAATACTTTTACTTTGCACTTTGGTTGATATTTTTACAGTTTCATAAAAATCGTAAGTGTTTGGGATTTTTGAGGAAAATTATCAGCATTTGAAGTCAATCTCTACGAGATGTTTAAGTTAGATAGAAAAAAATATAATAGTCTTTGGAAAGTCACTAAAACTCTGTATGTTCATGAGTTTGGAAACTAAAAGATTGAAGAAGGTAGTAGATTTGAAGTTTAAGAACTCCTTTTTAAGCGTTTTTCTTACAAATAGAAGTTTTGAATTAAAGGGATTCGAACACTTTGGACTTAAAAAAGAAATTACTTTTTAAAGTGTTTTTAATATTAACTCTTTCTGTATTAAATGATGTAAGTCCAGTATTTTCTGAATAATGGGAAGTAAACCGAATTGAAAATAGCTGCCAATTAAAAAATAAAATAAGAATTAGGTAGTTGAAAAATGACTAATTTATGATTAAAACACGAGAAATCTTGTCTTGCATATTAGATCGTTTAAGGAGTTAAATGGTATGTAGGTACCCATTAAAACAGGAACCATGTCTCTATAAATTCATGTTCCTTCTACTCAAGAACAATTGAACAACAGGAATTCTTTCTTTGTCTATAATACAAGTGAAAATAAATTAATATTCTTCGAAAGGTTGTCTAAAGAAACATTTTTGGAGCCGAAAATAGAAAATTCTACCTGTATAATATGTTCTAGAAGAAAGCATTCCCAATTTTCATTTTATGGTAAAAAATAACAAATTTCAAAACTTCAATACCCTTCCGAAAGATCCCTCATTTAATTATTCAGAAAAAACACGTTCGAACGATCAATATTATTAGTATTAATATTAGTTACATTAAGATTACAGAAAAAAAAACAATAAAATTTGGTTTGTTGTTAAACAAATTCTTTTAGAGTTTGATCAAGTCTAAAATTTGAATATCCTTTCGAGAGAGATGCTTCATTTAACTATTTAGAATAAACACAAAAATTGTTCAGAACCATTCATAAAAAGAGTTACATAAAGTTTAAAGAAAAGTTAATAAGATTAAGTTTTTTGTCTCTCGATAAAAGATTTAATTTTATGATATCCTCACACCGTATCTATCGTTTTAATCTAGTTGGATTTCTAATTCACTATTATGTTATGTTATTAATAATTTATTGAATAATAGATCGATGAATGAGAGTTTTTGCTATCTTTGCCTAACCGTATTCTAGTACCAACAAAATTACATCGTAATTAGAACAAGATGGACGAATGCGTATCAGCTGTATGTTAACATTATCTATCCGAAAAAATTACACATTCTGGCACAAAACATACACAAAAGAACTTTTTTTCCTTTAATTTCAAAAATATGAAAGCAGAATAACCAATGATATTTTTTTCCGCGGTTACAAACTTTGAAGCCTAAACCTAAAGGCAGAAAAAAGAAGTAATTAAATACTTCAAATATGCCCGCATGATCTGGTTTTGTAGAAAATTAATTTATTTTATTAGGCCAACTCCCATCAACAGCAATCTAATTTCGCCTACAAACGGTAGATTTACCAAATCTGCTTTTTTACCTCAATTGCCGCACACATTTACTCCAAACGCGAGACGGAAGAAAAAACGCGTTCCTGTTATGTGTGGCACAAAGTAAACGCACATATATATGTGTGCGAGCGTCTGCGGCCCGAGGAAATAACGGAAAAAAAGCGTAACATACATACAGCCGCAGATGAGCTTTTCTTATCCCAGGAATATTGCGCGCCCCCGTTTATTTATTCTTCTAGAAGCAAACGCGAGTTCTTCGACGGATTCCGTCCTAAAAAAGAAGGACGACCCATCGTTTAAGAAGAAACCGCGCCGCCTGTTTACATGTATTTGTACTCTTCATCTGCTGATGGTGTGGAAACAAAAAAGAATCAAATAGGAACGTGAATATGTTCTTGTGGAAAAGGTATGCCGTGTTATTTTTAAAATGTATAAAATTCTAGTTATTTCCAAGAACGTTAAATCTAATGGATACATGCGGTGTCGTTTTATGATTCTGCTAGATCCCCTCGTGTTATATCGCCTTAAAAAAAATATGTTTTACATTAGGAACACAAAAAGAAAACACTAATAATTTATTGGAATAATAAAGTTTGTGAAAGTTGGTGACGAAAATACAGCTGTAATTCCACATTATATGACATTTAACTAGTTTAGATGGCAGAAGGAATCGTAAAATTTATATACTTTGATGACTGACCATTTTATATATTTTTAATAGAAATACATTAGAATAAATAAATCTCTAATTCTTAGTATACACTAAAAGCCAGTCAGTCAGTTGAGTCAGTAGATATACAGATCGTATGAAATGAGAGTTGGAAAGTTTATCAAATATAATTTATGGAATACAATTCATCGAACACAACTCACCAAGAAGCAATTTTTTTCAGAAATAATTATTTGCAATATCGTTACTCTTACCAGCTATTCTTCACACTTTAACCAGAAATTCAGTTATTGCAAATTGTAGTGTAAATATACGTTCGTTTCCTGAAGATTCCTCCAAAAGACTAGTGATGGGTTGCTACGAAGCAATTTGACAACCAAACAGTCGTCGGACACTGAAAACAATATTACTTTGTAGCACGTTTTTTGGTGTGGGTGTCGTCTCACTTGAAGTCTGGGAAAGCACAGCACTCTCTTGACTCTTTGTAATTATTGTTAGTCAATTTGTACCGGTCGCTTGCTAGTCAATCAAAGTAGACCTCTGAATTCATTTTTGGATTACCAGAAATTGCTTGTGTTCTTGCGTCCACAGCCTCGCATTCATACAGAATGTGATATGCGTTCTCTGCCATCTGATTACACAGTCTGCAGTTGATATCTCCAGTGTTAAAATCTCAATTTTATGCAAGCTTCGTTTTAGTCTGCAGTGTTCTGTTAGGACACCTATTACAGTGCGAATATGATTCCTACTGACCTCACTTCTTCAGTGTTCTTTTTTATGATCCCTTAATTAAAGTTTTACCATGATTTTTTCTGGTTGTAGTATTCCAGTGTTTCTGTGTTTCTCTTTGACTCAACTCCTTACCTGCTCTAGTGCTGTGTTTATAGACACTCCTAGAACAGGTTCTGGGTTTATGTGAAGCAAATGATCTCTTTCTTGCTAACTCATTGGCTTTTTCGTTTCCTTCGATCGCGGAATGTCCAGACACCCACAGCAAAGTTGTATTACGTTACGGAACATAAAGCTGGATTTATATCAAAATGCAGTTGGTAAATATTCTTTTAAAACTTTCTTTGCATCATATTAGATTATTACATTACATTGGTTTCTGAAATAAATGAAATTTTTATAAGTTTCAGAGTTTGTTAATTTTATTGACGACAATATCAAATCTTAAGGGATGCTGACGTACTCCTTACTCACAATGTGCTTTTAGGAGTATTTGGTATATTTTGCAATGGAAAGTTCCAATAAAATAAAGTATGTGAGCAATAGAGCCCGATTCTGCAAAGTTCAACAATTCGTTATTTTAATGTACACAATACCTCAAGAAGAAATCGACCGTCAACTAGAATCGTTGTCGTCGAAAATGGGGAGTGGAGGGGGGTTTGTAACCAATAAAGGGGTAGGGGACGGGATCAAAGTATTATTGATAAAACTTGTGTTTATATTTTGTTCATTTTCTTTGAAATTTTAATTAATTAATACCTTGTAGTAGTTAAATATTTCTGATAGTTTGGCCAAAAGGATCCTACCCCTTCTTATTGTTAGTGTTGCGATTTCTATGTCACAGGGTGAGTATATTCTGACTATTTTCATCTTTATTTTCTTTCTACGTATTCGTTAATTAAAACAGGTTTTCTGTCAAATTTTATTGGTCAGCTAGTGAGGAAAATATGTATAGAAAATTTACTTTTGAATATTGCTAAGTAAGTTTCATAAATACAAAAAAAAGTCACAGGAATTCAATTTCAAGTATATACCCAGTATAAGTTGAATGCCTGGATTACAGCCAATATATAGCCGTCAATTCATTAAAAAGTTGATTGGAGAATTATAGATTTAAAAAAACTAAATACTGAAATTATGACAGAAATTTGAAAATGATTAAAAATTTGAAAATAAATGATGTGTCGACGTCGATTAAAAAGAGGGTTGCTAATTTCAATTCTAATATCAATATTATAAAGTTATCGTTAATTATCTTTAGTCTTCTAACCACATTTATTCATGAATACCTAGGTAGGAAGCCGTGATGAATTTACACCAGCCGTAGATAAAAATATCTCTGACCTAATGCTATGTAATTACATAACAGCGAGAGTAGGATATAAATTCACAACGACTTTTTGCACCATTTATCTTATTTAATCGCCTATTTTATTTCGTAAAATTCATGGGACGTAACTGTTAAACGCATTCATTTTCGTTCGATTGGGATATCGATACATCGGACGTAAAATATGCATAAATCAAAATAATCGGAAGCAAAATATCGATATCTTCTATAGTTAGATGTCCATAGAAGATATCGATATTTTGCTTCCGACCCAGTAACATTAAAAGTGTGACACCTAAAAGGAATAATTTGTTCAACATGTTTTTTTGTGATAGTTTTATATCAGCAAACGATAACATTTGCAAGAAATTTTGTGTTTGGCGATCCCGTAGCTGAAAACACTCCTGTACACGTCTAGGGATCGACAAAATGAGATGGTCGATATCT
Source organism: Protaetia brevitarsis (assembly GCA_004143645.1). Taxonomy (NCBI): domain Eukaryota; kingdom Metazoa; phylum Arthropoda; class Insecta; order Coleoptera; family Scarabaeidae; genus Protaetia; species Protaetia brevitarsis. The sequence continues at coordinate 4,397,936 of RXPK01000088.1, forward strand.
GCTTGGGGCACCTCGTTCCAAGCAACTTGAACTTCGTAAATTAACTGTGCCAGAGTGCCAGTGGATGGTGCAAAGTGGAGAATCTCCTCCCCATGATACCCCACACATGTTCAACGGGGTTTTAATTTGGCGAGCGGGGTGGCCACGGCAAAACATTAACGCCTGCTTCTTGGAAAAAGTCCATAGTTGGTAGGGCAATATGGGGATGTGCGTTATCTTGTTTTAAAAGGACGTGTGGACGGTCATCTAGATAAGGTAGTAAAGCGGTTTGTAAGACATCATCAACATAACGAGCAGTTGTCATACTGCCTTGAATTAAGAAAAGTACAGTCCTGTGTACATGCCTATCAACAGCAAACCCAATATAACGTCACTTGCAGCATGCTAGCTGCATAAACATCGGGGGCTGTATCTCTCCAATTCGGATGCGCACAATTACACTACTCCTAATCCTAAATTTATCATAACTTTTTGAAGAGTAAAACATTTAATTCTTATATGAGAGCAAGTGGTAAAATATAAGTAAATTTTATAATAATAGACTATTTAAGAAATACTTCAAAAATACTCTCTCTTTACGAGCATTATACTCCTTGGAGGAGTACTTTGAGGGGCTCCGAACGCTGGGATGATTCTGTGTAACACTTGTATGTACTGCTCTATATTTTATACTTTAACTTTTAGATATATATTGAGACCTGCGATTATTATAGCCCGGCTGATGGGCTAGTGGCTTGCACGCTTGGCTATCAGTCGCGGGGTCCTCGGTTCGAGCCCGACGGACTGCTGTCAGAGTGAAGTTTTAGTGGTTTTCCTCACTCCTTGGCGAATGCTGAGAGACTAACACTTAAGTCGCTCCACGGGCGCAGGCGTAATAATAACTCATGATTGGGCTGATGCCCCTGTAATTGGCGAAAGCTGTTGGGGATGCCAAGGCATGAATTATGATTATTATTATTATTATCATTATGAATTATTATTATTATTATCATTTGTAACTATAATTTCACTGTTATACACATTACATAGGTTAGGTAAATAATGTACAGAATGTTTTGTAGGAAAAGACCCATTTTATTTGGTTGAAACTTGGAATTTAGGCATATTTTTTAGCAATTTTTTGCAAGAAATGCTAATACTTCAAAAACTATTAAGAATAAGTATACCAAACCCTAATATTAATTGATGTAGAATTTGCAGCGCTAAATTCAAAGCGGTAGTAAAAAATCCCATGTTCCATTTGAAAGAAAAAAAATTTGTTAGCTTAAAAGTATCCACATTGAAGGCGCGTTTTTAAACACCCTGTAGGTGATTCAGTAATTATTGCTATAACACCTTATAGCTACGTTCTTGTATTTACATCGACCTTAGAAAAACCACTAAATATCTGCTATCTCATGAAATATTTGATTTTATTTGAAGAGTGCAAATGTCAAAAAATTCAGCGAAAATGAAAATATCTCAAAAACGGTCGAGTTTAGGGATAGGGAAACTTCATATAAACTAGTTGTAAGTGATTCGCCAAATTCATTAGACCGATAAAAATTATACCATTCCATTTAGAATAAGAAAGTTGATATCAACACCCTGTATACCGAAACTGCTATAAAATTGAAAATATTTTCCTTAAATAGATCACAGTAGGCCCTGTCTACACTGCAAGTTTCAAAATCAAATTTCTACTAGAAGTTCAAAGAAATCTAATGTCCTAGTTCGGTGGGACACCTGGTATACCACTGGTCAAATATATAATACTATTTTTGTCAGCCCTAATTTGTACCAAATAATTTTTTTTGTGAAATAGTTCGTATGTCGCCACTAACGTGTGAGGGATTGTTTCTGGATCTGTAAAGGATGTTGTAAAATTTATTTCTGCAACTTATCAATCATCATTTTTCACTTATTGTTTTTTTGTTCATATACCCAAATAATCTAGCCGTACGAGCGCTAATTGTGCTATCATCGCAATCCACAGTATCCAGTTACATTAGTACTCACTTAGAAATTACATGTGTAATTTGAAAACCTATATATATATATATATATATATATATATATATATATATATATATATATATATATATGCTTATATATCAGTAATTTATTACAATATATTTTTTGAAGTAAAAAGTTAATCAAACAGCAAAATTAAACTTCCTGTTTCACTAGTGACAACAAATAACGGTGGCGGTTAACAACTTGTTCTTCAAAAGCAAATGTTATTTAATGCATCTAAGTGTGTTGTGATTCGCTTCTCGCCCACTATGTCCTACAGGTCCATTGTTACCCGCTGTGAAACTTCTACCAGTGCGGTGGAGTTACTTGTTAGTATTGTCGCTATTATTTCAGGCGAACCATCGTGAATGAATACATACGACAAATCAAAGGCCGAACTTTAACGTCCGTCAACTCGTCGGAGACGTAACCTCTCCCTTTACCTACCCTAAAGCTTTCGAGGATGGCACATCCAAGCTTTATCTGCGCCGAAACACGAGGCGTCCGATTCAACTTTTAGGCTCATCCATTATATTCGATTTAAGCCGACCGCTTTCTAAACTCTGATGATAACTTTTTCGTTCACCGTCGCAAGCAGCGAACTCTAAAGCTTTGGACGAGGTGGCGAGACTTTTTTTTTAATATTTGTCACTCTTCTCCTTTTCCTCCAGCCATTCGCGTTAAACGCTTTAATGAGTAAACTGTTAGAACTAACTTTGAAGTTTGTAAATAAGCGAATGAGTAAATGAAGAGGGTGGAGATTTTTTTTATTGTATGTAGACTCACAAGTCACAGGTTCACATCTTTTGAAGAGTTTTATCATATATTATTTCCTTTTACACATACATTCCATCACTGTCGTCTGGCATACAAATTCTGGAGAACAGAGGGGCGGGGGGCTAGAAAAGGACAGCTAAGGAATTTCTGTTTAGATTAAATCACGTGAATTGTATAATATTCATTTTTTAAATCTAACTATATGCATGGTTATACTAAACAAAACCTAGTAAATATTTATGTAATTCTACTCAAAAAATGGTGCCACACTCTAAAGCAATACTTACAATTACTTTAATTTACTTCAGATACATTATTTAATGCCGACTGTACCAAAGATTGACCTGCAGCGCTCATTTGCTGCACAAATCTGTCTGCTAACTCTGCTAGACTAAGTAAGTTCAGTAAGTCCATATGTTTGTGACAAACGCGAACATCATCTTAGTACTTCGAGGAGATCTAAAACTGAATTTAGTTTCGCATGGAGAAACAGGCAGCACAATTAAAATACGTACTATGTTTTTAACACATTTGAACATGGTCCCAACTCCTGGCGACATTTCTCGCGGTATGTTCCAACAATATGACTGATACAAGAGATACGATTCTACTGCAGTAAGATTTTCACCTTAACAAAAACGGGCGACACATCCATTTCTGGATAATTTTGAAGGATCTCGACATATTATTGGTTAACAGTATTTGGTAATAATAACATATTTTTTAGTTGTCGAAGACGCAAAATATCCAATTCATTGCGTAGATTCTGAATACTTTCCGAAATAATAATATAAAGCTTTACTTCACCGAGAAAAAGGACTCTTTAAATCAAAGCAATATTTCTTTGCCACTATTTAAAAGAAATAAATACCTGTTGACTAAAAGAAATATCTATTAAATGAAAGAAATGGGTTCTTTTAAATAGGGGCAAAGAAATATTTTTTTGATTTAAAGAAAGGAAAAAAAAATCAATTGTATTCAACGAATATATACTTAACAAATTATAACACAAACTTTCAAAATGAATACCGCAGTGCAAAGTAAAACTACAGATATTTTAATCTACTTGAAAAAAAAATGCACAATTCGTTTAAAAAAATGTAAGTGGAAACACAGTACAGTTGTGAATAGACTATATTTGCATCTAACCTGCGTGTACTCAATATGACTACAATTCAGGCCTTAAACGACTCAAGACTTGCAAAACAAATTCCAAGTAAACTACGGTCTTTACAGAAATTTATATTTCTCTCTTTTCTAAAAAATATTTATTTCATCTTTGATGATGAAGCAGACTCTGTGTGTGTTTAATAGATTTACATCTAGAGTCTAGTTCTTTTTTCCGGGTTTCGATGCTTCTACCGGTCTGAACAATAAAATTAGATTAAAAATAGTAAAAAGCTGTTAAATTATTGAAAGGAGGGCGGAGGAAGGTGCATGTGGCCCCTGTTATCAATTTTAGGATGCAAAACTAACCAAAACAACCTTAAAAACTAATTAAACATAAAATACTTATACAACATTCAAACTTTGTTCTGAAAAACATTGTCTTCCTTTAGCACAATTTTCCTTTCTGTTTTCATAAATAATGTATAGACTTGTATAACAAATTTCTTTATTAAAAAGAACTTTAGAACGACAAATACGAAAAGAAAGTATCATGAAAACACAAAAAAAAACATTTTTAAAATTAATTTTGTTCCTTTAGGCATATTTTATGGTACTAGTTTTTTAATATTATTTTGTAATTAATAAAATAATAATGTAAAATCCATCTTTAATTAGAATATTTTTCATAACATGCTTCGCTCACAAGAGCATCAAGAGCATAAAATTAGATTACAATTTTCGTACAATTGCATATCTATGAATTTAAACTATAAAATCCGGTTATAGACCATGAATATTTTATCGTTTACTATAGGTACTAGTATATTACACAAGCATTTTATGCATTGTAAACGATTATTTAACGTCATTATACGACACATGATGATGATATGATATGATAAATATCAATTAATGCAAATCAATCTACAAATCTCAATTGAATTAAAATTTAAATATCAGCGAGTAAGTTTTGCCATGGGTATGTTTAAAAATCACATAAATGATAAAACATGGTCAAAGGTATATTTAAGTATATCAAATGCAGATTACATTTTAGGAAATACGACACATTTCTCCACTAATTTGGCTGCAAACTTCTCCTAGGCCCCTCACCACAAACTGCACTAAACTGGACGTACGTTTCGATAGCAAAGCTATCATCATCAGCAGAGACTGACAACTGAACTGTTCAGTGTTTCTGCTGATGATGATAGCTTTACTATCGAAACGTACGTCCAGTTTAGTGCAGTTTGTGGTGAGGAGTCTAGGAGAAGTGTGCAGCGTTACGAGTACCACAGTTTGGAGTATTTTCGTCACTAATTTGGCTGTAGTTTTCCTCCCATTAAGAAATTCCTAATTGGTTTTAAATATACTTAGTTCTGGTTTGGCGATGAGTTAAAACAACCATGAAATGATTTCGAAAATTTGTAGGAGTTATGTGAGCATGGTAAGAGTAATGCTTTTCAGGAAAAATATAATAACACTAAGGTAGTAAACCATAAAAATTACGTAAAGCAAATGAAAAATAATTATTGGAATTTTATTAATAATGTTATAAGATCAAAAACACTTAAATAAGAAGCTTAGAGGAATTATTTGAGTAATTTTTGAAAGATGGAAGAGCTGTAGTCACTGCAAAACATAACGGCACTGCTGAGGTTTTGGACTTTTTAGTATCGAACACTTTTTGTGGCATACTCAAGGGTCTATATTAGGACCTACTTTGTTTTTAGTGTACCTTAATGATGTTAACTCTGTTCCAAATTGTAGCACGCTTGCCCGATATACTTGATGATACTCCCAAGGTCTCAATATTATGTGATGGAATTGTTAGTGACATATAGCAATGGTTCTTTTGTAATAGCCTTAAATATTAGTAAAATACAGTTTAATTCAAGCACACCCACAAGCTTCATACCTATGGCAAATCCATGCAGGAGAATGACTCCTTCACATTCTTATGCATAACCATTGATCGTAGATTGAAATTTGAACAGAATTGTGTATTAATTACAAGAAAAGCTTTCATCGACTTATATATTAGTCCCTTAAGCTCACTTAAGCTTTTCTATTTTACGTATAACGAGGCACACCTTCAGTACAACATTGCTTTTGGGAATGTATGATGGCAGCAAACAATGTTTGTCTCGAAAACACAAATTCTTATGTTTTCTGAGCGAGAATGAAAACCAATTCATACGGAATCGTGACGTGTACGCAACATTATTACACGAAAGCATAACCATTTAAATGGTCAATACCACCAAACCAAACTGTATAAATTAAGTTTACATTATAGGATTATCTTCATTTACAAAAAATTAGCAGGGATAAGTGTTCTAAATGTAAAATTCAATTTAAAACTGCGATTAAAAATAACCCTTTTAGCAAAAACCTATGTACTTAATGAGTGTCTGCTTATATTACACATATTTTATCCATTTTAACTAGTTTGAACTAATTACTTTAAGTATATTATTTGTAAAGTTAGCAATGTTAACTATTTAAACCATTTTGCAAACATTGCAAGTTTCTTACAGTATGAAATCATTACATTACATACATTCATCAGTATTTAAATTATTGCCTGCTTTAGTGACACTTTCACTAAATCCAATATGATTATCCGCCATCCATCTGTCATATTTACGGCTCATATATTTACCGACGGGTCACGAAAAAGGAAGTGAAATAAAATTAGAAAAAAAAATACATAATGCGACAAAATTAGATTTTCTCTAATGGATGCGTTATCTACTCTGACATAAAAAGACGGATGGCCGGTTAGTCAATCCAGGCAACAGTTCAACTTTTCTAACCTACATTTATACTACCACACAGTTGGCGAGACGACGGACGCACTCTTCCTTTAAGAAATTCAAATCTGAGAGCGCGGATCGGTGGGTTGGGCAGCGGCGTCTACGTGTACCAAGCATACATCTGTTTGGTATAATTTAGCTCGTCGCTCTCTTTGTATATTTACGAAGTAAATATTGGTGTAACGGCGCATCAGCGATTCGATCGACTAATGTTATGTATGTAGACGATAATCTCATGGATATGCAGCAGGATCGCTTTTGAATTTCGGGTAAACATTATCGTAGAGATGGTGCACTGGCGCGGTGAAATCTTAAAACATACACATAAAACAGAGAGTTTTATAATGCGGATCGAAAGCACTATCCTGGGAATACGAATAAAAGAACACCATTTAATGCATTTTTAAACAGTAGCGGCAACTCTCTCAATTTCATTGTGCACAAATCGTGTTGGTGCACTGTATTGGTGAATGTTTTATTATGTAACTTCGCAAGCGCAGCGGTAAACAAGATTTATCTTACTATTCTTTTAATGTATAGGGCCCTTAGACCAGCATTATTAAGAGGAGTATTTAATGAGATAGATTACTGTCTTATTACTACTCATGTCTGCCTCTATAAATTTGCTTTTAAAAAAGTTTTATACAGGGATCCGATTGCTAATACACCTTAATTATAAACTTTATGGAAATCTCAATGGAAATAACAATTTTACAAAACCCTGAAGTATTACTGAGATTTTAAACTCATATTGCTACGATACTTGAAGTTGAAGGATTAAATGAATCTGTAGTTAGTTCAACATTCATTTAAATAGATTTTAAATAACGGTTTAAAATTCTTACAGTCTAGTGACATTCATGACTTGTTGCGTATATTCTTAGGTGTCAAAATTTAAATGTTAAAAAGTGTGAATAATGATAAACATGTTAAACATTAAGTAATATAAGTACGGACTTTATTTCAAATTAATCCCTGTACTGTTCACTAATTCGAGGTAGTTGGCTAGTGCTGCATCGACCAATGATTGAAAATCTTTGTTAACTGTTAATTAAATATATTTTTTTAATCCATCTTGACCAGCATAAGAGGACGTGCTGGTAATTTTTGGTCACAGTGAGTAATCTTTCTAAATTTTACTCAAGTTTTATCCAAAACGTATTACTGTGTTTAAACATAAACGTCATTTCTTTTGAAAAGAGAGAGGTGTAAAGGGTCATATCAAAGAAATAATCCTTCCAAATAGGTCCCTTTACGTACGCCAATATGTGTATCAAGCAGGGAAATTCACGGATCTTGCACTGTTCAATCTAACCTCCAGGATTTCGAAATCTCTGGGGTCCAAGGAAATAGCAATGTTTAGCTAAAATATTTTCAAGTCCCGATAAAGTTTCCTTACCAGAAGTAGTTCTCAACTCTGCTACTACCAATGAAAAGGTGTCTTATTTCAAATTTGAATTCTACTCTGAATTTTATGTCAAGTTTATCCAACATACCAAATACCTAATGTTTATGCTTTAGTAGATATTCATTCTTTTTAAATAATTTTGCTTGCAGATGGTGCAATGGATTTTTTTCTCTATTCATCTATTTTCAATAATGAAATTAAGAAATATTAAGCTGACTGCAGAACGAAAGATCTTTCATTTGCTGTCTTCTAAGTTACCAAACTTGTTTTTTCTTTAAAAATGCGCAAACTGGTTTTAGCTGAAATGAATACTAGGGCATCGTTATCTTGCGCTTGCGCATCTACGCAAAATAAGTAACAGGAAATTATGAGACTATTCAAGAAAGAAATAATTAAAACATTTGTTTTTTGCTTGCTGTAAGCATGTCGTTATCCTCTTAGTAAATGTTTGGGCGTTGGAAGGTGAACTAGTATTGCGTCTAATTCATTTAAAGTTCTTACTCTGTCTACATTGTTTGGCCATGGCCACTTACAACCGACACATGAATTTGTAACAATTATGCTGCGGCGGCTTTTTTTTTCTGAAATATCTCCTAAAGTATTCACTTCAGCTAAAAATGGTTTAGGACATTTTTGACGCACAATCGATTGGCACAGTTAGGGCTTGCTATTTAAAAAAAATAGTTATCATAAATAAAAGATCTTTCGTTTTGCCGTTCTCTAATGACAGTCAGTTTAGTAGTTCTTAGCTTCATTGTTGGAAGTACATATCCCAATTGATGGATATTATTTTCAAAAGAAAATGTAAAGTTCCACTATACCAACTGCAAGCAGCTTGAAAGTTCGTGGCCCAGTACATAACACTAAATTATTAAAAAAAAAAGCGAATACCTTGTAAACCATAAACATTAAATGCGTGATATGTTAAATAAACTTTATTAAGTTAAGACAACAAATGAAAGATCGAAATTTTGATTCAGAGTAGAATCGAAATTTGAAATAAAAATACTACCTTTCCATTTACAATAACAAACTGACAACTGCTTCTAGTATAAGGGAACATTACCGAAAGTCGAAAATATTTTATTTAAACTGACCTACACCCACAGATTTACCAAAAAAAATTTTCTTTTACTTCTTCACAAACTTTTAATGATTTAGCTCGCCGTGGCACACATTGTATGTATAATTATTATAAATAGTGTTATGAAGCAGATGAAACGTATACAACCGATCTTTTAGTAAGTCAGCTGTTTCTTTCTTAACAAAAAATAAAATAACATTGGATACAGTGTGACCCGAACACTCAACTAATTGTTTTTACTGGATTTTAGAGTTTTTTTAATAATAGTTTTAATAATTTGATTCTCTGATGTTTGCAAATTATATGATCTAACCCTTATTTTTCTTTATGTCTAATGCTATGTAATTTATTGTATACTAACGCAAATAAACGAGCAAATCAAAGCAATTTCTTGTGATCGAACTCCTGCAGCATGATTATAACTTTTAAGCACAGAATTACAATTATATTTTCTAGAAATGCATAATAAAGTAATTATCCAAATGCAAGAATAGAAATAAGATTTTCGCATTTTTATTTATTAAAACTTTCTTGCTTTTTCAGCTTCGTGCTATAGAGCTGTAAAACATTTAACTTCCCTTCTGAAGGTACTTTTCCAATGAATTATTAAAGCATTATTCTTTTTGGCAAAAAGCGTATATATCTAATATACAGGATGTTAGGTAAACATACGGCAAGGGGCTATTTCTTGGCCTATTCTAATATTTTGTCCCATGATGATTTTTGAAAAACCCCTTTGTTTCGAAGATACAGGGCGAACAAGATTAGCGACAGTAACAACATTTTATTATCAAAAATACATGTAAAGTTGCTCAATCTACAATAAATGTTCGAAACGGCTTCTTCCAGCTTGGATACAAGCATTCAATCTTCTCGCCATTGACTGTCGAACTCTTTTAAACATACCATGGTCGTTTCTAATTACAGTTACAGAGTTACACCCAGGAATTATCCGATTTTGCAAATCGTCCAAATTCTCCACTGGAGTAGCATAAACTATTGACTTCAGGGATCCCCAGAAGAAATAATCTAGGGGGTTTAAGTCTGGAGATCCAGCAGGCCATGCGTATGGCCCACCTCGACCTATCCAGCGAGCTTCCTATGTTGCTGTTAAAAAATTACGAGCAACCAAACTGAAATGTGGTGGTGCACTATCGTGCATAAACCACATTGCAATTCTTGTCGCGTATGGTACATCCTCCAGAAACTCAGGCAGCGTTGCTTCCAAAAAAGTTGCGGTACACCACGCCAGTAAGTCTTCCTGGTAGAAATACCGGTCCAGTTAGATAGTTCTACTTTTCGCGTAGAACTACCAGCATCCTCCTCTATCATTTCGAGCACATTCTGTTCCAATTGTACTGTTCTTGCAGCCATAGATCTTCTTGGCCCTCCACTTTGAGCTTGTTTCGCAAAGACGTCAATGAATGTTTTCGAAGATTTTTCGGTTGGGGACATTACGGGCAGGAAATCGTTAAATGCACAATCGTCTAGCTTCTAATGAGTTGCCATCAGCAAGTCTATATATGAAATGCATGTCAGTCATTTCGGCGTTCGTATACATCATGATGGAGGATTTCACTAACTATTAAAGACACGTCAAACAGCCAAACGTCACTCTATCTATACAAATGCTTCCGATGAGTGATGCTTCCGTATTCAAATGAAATCCACTACTAGATAAAACAGCCATTTCATGTGATCGAGATCGAAAAAATAACAACGCATTGTAAACAATTTTGTACTTGATAAACTCATTGGCGCACACCATACTTTTATTTACCTTAATAATTTCAAGGAATATCGAATATGATTGTCGCAAATTTTGTTCGCCTTGTATCTTCGAAACGAAGGGGTTTTTTAAAAATCATCATAGGACAAAATATTCTTAGAATAAGCCAAAGAATAACCCCTTGAATTTTTGCCGCATGTATAACACCCTGTATAGTTACCTCATTGTAAGCATTTCTCTTTCACATAACAGCGTCAAAACTAAAGGATACATAATTCTAAACACTTGTAATAAATTTTGCAACCTTTAATCTCCGATATGCAGCGACAAATATCATTACTAATTTATCATACATGTTTGTATTTACACTCCTATCCACCACACCGCTATCTCGAATATTGTCCCGCTGCTGTCATATTCGGAATCGCCTCGGCTTAGTGGTAGCCACGCGCTAATTGGGTCCAAATACATTAGCAACGAACAAGCTGGTGGCAATACCAATTCCCAGGTATGAGCATACATACATACCTAGTTGCATGGAACACTGCGTGTAGTTATACAAGGGACTAGTGTAAACCCGAAGAACATGCGTAGATGTATAACTAAACCAGATAGGGTTTATAGGAAATTAAATATTTAACTGTCCAAGATAAACGCGCATAAACCGATCCATTAGATCGCCTGCATTATGCATTGGATAAATATGGACTGTAGGAGCTAGGTGAAGGTGATGCAAATCTCTAGAGAAAGGTATTTCGTGTCGAATCAGGGAATTACTAACTTTAAATTAGGAGTAAGTTGTGTTAAAAGTTTTTTTAAATATTTTTTTAGATTTTACTTTCGTATCAAAACAGACTAATAAGTATATAGACAAGCTTAAAAAGTTAAAATTTTAATGGATTATATAATAACTCAGTGACGCACTTGGTGTCTTTAGCACTTGGGGCAGTCACCAAATTGGACGCCCTTTCTAAGAACCAATTGTACAATTTGCCGATATACTACTTGATAACATTATCCTGCTCATAAGTTCATTTTTGGCGTTGTACATTATACACTGAAAAACGATTTATTTTAGAACACCAAATGTTATTTAAATTAACTAAATATAGAGTTAAATATGGCCAAACAAGTATGTGATTAATTCAACCAAAATATTTGTTCATTTAATCTTTTATTTATTTGAAATAACGAAATATTTTGTTGGATTAACTAAATTTTCATGATGTGAAATTATTTTGTTGTTCTGAACAAATTGGTTTTTCCGTGTGGGGATATTTTTGTATAAGGCAGGTTAACTTAACCGGTACTGAAAATTGGGAAGTGTTCGGCAGATAAACATATGCGGTGTAAACATAACCTAACTGTTTGCATATATGCCACACATAATGTGTTTTAACAATTATGATTTAGTTAAAACAACACAATATTGTCAACAACTTTTTTAGTTGTTGTAACCATGTATTTTGTTCAGTTTGGTTAGAAATATTGTTAATACAATAATATTTTTCCAATAAATTAATTTTGATCGACGAAATACATTTTCATTTCTCAGTGTATTCGTTGGACCTTATTAAAGGATTGAAAATACTCAGAATTTCTTTTAAATCTTTGTTTATTAGTAAGCCCCTTTACCTTCCATATAAATTTATGTCTTAATCTTCAAATTATTGATCTGTACTTTTATTATACCTGTAGCATTTAAATATTTATTATATGTAATCCCAAACATTTACTTTAATTCAGTATGACTCTTACTACCTCTACGGAACCCTATAAAAAATTTCTGTCATTCCTATAACCTATAAATCTATATGGTTTAATCGTTCTCTACGCCCTATTTTAAAAACTGGTAGTAATTAATTTTCAGACTCACTACTGCAACTAGATTCATGCAAACAAACTAGACATTGCTTCATTATCGTTTTTCTATCTTGTGTACCAATTACAAGAATACAAAAAAACAAATTTGGCGTCAGCAGCCTACAATAATGTTCACTAAATCTGGAGAAAAAATTTCAACTCCATTTTAATATTACCGATAGTAAACCACCAACAACCACGTTTTTCATTCAGTACGCAGCCTTATGCTTCCCATAAATATATTGGTTGGACAGTGGTCTGGTAGATTTATCGGAACAGTGGTCTTAAGTCGACCAACATCAAAAGTGATTATTATTAATTATTCCATATAAGTAAATAGCAAATAATTTTTGTTAGACTTTGAGACAAATGGATTTAATAATTTTTTGCAGTGTCAAATATTAACGATTGGTGCTGCCATAAAGTAAACACAAGCAAATTTTTAAAAACTTTCGTTGTATTTGTTCGATATCAGCTGAGCGAACATTATATGATCATCGATAGTTCCTTTGTTTCTATCGTACAGTTTCAACACAGGTTCATTTTGCAAATACCACTTCAGTTCATCAAAAGCACGTTTCTGCTCTGCGCCAAATACAGATTGATTACCATCTCGTAACAGATCATATAATGTCCCACTTCAGAAAATCTGTACGTAGATTATTTTCATTTAATCTTTTCGGAAAAGCGACAACTTGACTTTCTTAAAAATATGTATATCAACAACTTTTTTTTATTTAATACTCTCTGGTAACACCGTCAAAATCTCTAAAGACGCACGGGCGTTCATAATATAAATGTAGAGCGAATACATCTCCTTTATTTCTTCTCTTTAGAGAATAAGTAACTTAATTCAGAAAAAGCACAAATTACTTAAGTAGGCTTTGGAAATGTGACATTTTGGTCTCTAGTAAAAATATATTTATTTAGAAATTAAGGTAACTAGATAATAACACTTTAACATTGAAAAATATATGAAATTCTTTCCATTGCAATTTATTATTAAATATTCTTTTAATACAACATGTTTCCACGTTTTGCCGTCATCAGGTAGGTATTAAAAAAAAAAAACAATGGAAAATATAAAGATAAAACAGTCAAAAGATAAGCGTATTTCTTCCATACACCTCAAAAATTTTAAAATTTTAGCAATCCAATTTCCGAATTTCAATATTTGTCTATCTTCTTAATACGGTTAGAATATTAATATTTATTATCCTACAATATCCTGTTGCGGTTTTACTAACAGTCACAAGTATTGAGAGGCGACGAATGGAAACCCATAGATATAGACCGCGTCTTAAACAATAGTTTTCTTATTTACGGCTTCTTGCAGGTAACACCCTCAAATGAATGCATTCTGAAAGAAGCAGAGCGCCAAAGGCGTGCTGCAAAGGTACCATTGAGTACCTGATAGTGGGTTTAGGTGGGTTCCGTCGAGGGTAGCTAGTCTTGTGTCGACCAGCGCGGCTGACGGACCTAACCTCTGTAGAGAAAGTATAATGCGCCGGCACGCTTGAAAAGAGCGGTTAAAGTTGTGACGTAACGGTTTTTAAATTGAGATAGAAATTTAAAGCCAACATTTGTGTATCTAAAAAACGAAATTGTGTTGTGATTTACCAATACAGGAATTGTGATTTTAGTGAAATATGTGTTTGACACGGTTCATCTACCCGTTGATATTCTGTAAGATTTACTTATACTTGCTTTTATTATCAATAATATCCATTTAATTTCTTTTATTAATTTTGTTAACATTATTCGTACGGCTGATTTGTTTATGTGGGTTTAATTTATTCATGACCTCTCACAAGTAAATAGACCACTACAATTTATTACAACACTAAACCGGAAGTATCACAATACTTTAGATATTCAATTATGCAATAAAGAAAAAAAAAAGACAAACTAGTCCAGATGCCAGCAACGTTCAAAACAACTTTGCCGCGAACAGTTGCTTATAGTATTATGTTGGTAGCGCTTTGTAAGCGAACGTTCATGCATATAACAGACATACCTTTACGAAACCAGTTGGCCATGAATCGGTTAGGTCTCCATGTTGTCGCGAAGAACTGAACCGTTAGCGTTGTTGTAACGTCTACGACTCGTTTTTCTTATGTAAATTATTGTTATTATTACAAAATTTGCATATATCTACCGGTTTGTGCATTTGAAAATTCAAATTTTCACCATCGATATACCAGGGAAATTGCGTTTACGATTACGTGAGCACGTTATTGCCAAATTTATTGTTCACAAGAGCAAAAACACAACGTTAAAATTTGCGAAGATTTGATGATATTGTTTACATTTGCTCCAGAAATGTTTATTTAACTTGAGCGGGTTTGATACGAAATCTTTGTTTGAAACATATCTTCCAA
This sequence comes from Protaetia brevitarsis, assembly GCA_004143645.1. Lineage (NCBI taxonomy): Eukaryota > Metazoa > Arthropoda > Insecta > Coleoptera > Scarabaeidae > Protaetia > Protaetia brevitarsis. Next base: position 4,413,102 of record RXPK01000088.1, read on the forward strand.
ATATTTATCAGTGTTAAATTTATTCCAAGGTAATTTAGCAACCCTAGGCATATAATCCTCGACTACGTTTGTTATAAAATCATCACAATGAATTAGTAATATTTGACTTAATGAGTAGAAAGTGATTTACAGCTAATTCGCTTTTAAAATTTCATTTTCTACCAGATACCTAAATAGTATTACTTGTAAGTATTGCTAATTTGAAATATTTTATATACATAGACTCCCAACTAATATATTTCCAAAAATTACAGAGAATCACTTTTATTCATATACTGGTTATCCTGATTGCCCTCCAGTGCAGTGATAAATATTTTATAAAATATTTTTGAATTAGTGATAGGTCAGCATTTTTTCAAATTAACGCAAAGATAACTAGATAGGTAATAAAAATATTAGGTGACAGTAAACTTTTAAATACCTGATATTATATGTATATATAATACCATTTATAATTCTCTAATAAATCGTAAGACATGGATAAATATTTGATATTATATTGTTTATGGATATCACCAAGATAATATTGATCTTTATGTGTACATTATATTTGGCTTTCAGAATCTATACCAATAACAGCAACAGAGGAAGTCATTTGAATGCAAACCTATTTGGCCAATTACCCAAATAATTAAAATTTAGTATTTATTGTAGGCTGTACTATTTAACCTCTCCTTAATTATAATTATCATAAGCCCATGCAAGTAAGTTTACTACAAGTGAACAGTTAATTGTTTGGTAATTTATAACATTTCTACTTTTATGAACCTTATAAAATTTATTGATTGCAATGTTATATACACAAACCACTTTGATTAAATACACTTAAATAATATTGGAATTACAAATTACACGACAAATATTTGAATATCAAGGAAAACTTTTGTATAATGCGATGTTGATGCCCCAAATAGCTCAATAAGCGTTGATTTAAACCTAATAAAAGTAAATGTAAAAATTCTCATTAAAGTTTATCATGTGCCAATAATTAATATAAAATAAACGCTCTTTTAAGATATTTTATCGTTCATTTATGTCTGCTTAAACTAAGATTAAATATTTGTTCAACTATTTTAACAATACGGACGATTATTCAACATTCTGCGGTATAAGTTATAGAAATATATTCAACTATTGTTATTTATAGTTGTCTTACATCAATAAAAATCACATTAACCTTTAACGGAATATTTATTTAACTGAGAATATGTCTTATCAGTCCTCTCACCATTTTTTTTGTTGTTTTAGTTTATTCTTCATTTTTTTTAATAACATTGTGCATTAGAATTAGTGACTGCAGTGTTTTTAGACAGAATCAGAAACAAAAGTTGTATAAACGATTTTGTAAAGAAAATAAACTACACAAATTTACATTATTATAAGTCCCATTAATTTCGCATATTAGCAAAACAAAGAAGTTTTGTCACTTGGATTAACAGAAATACACGAACCTAATCGGTGCTTTAAGTCAAATTACATAAGCAAACTAGACATTGTAATAGTAGTCAATTAATTTCAAACTAATTTCATAAAATTATTACTGTTGGAAGATATAAGAGTAATCTGATACAAGAGAAAGAATTGTTCAGAAATTAAAAAAAAAGCTTTTATTGAAAAATTAAACGTTTGTATTTTTATGATCCTCTGCCGACAAAATTATTTGCAATTATTTGCTCTTCAGTTTCAAAATGAATTTAAGGGTTGCTGAACCTATCCGCCCAAAGAAAATTTTCCATCTTTTATGTTGCAACATTTATACTTTACCCAAAAAAAACTTGAAGATCTAGTAAGAGAATCAAGTATAAAGATATTTAAGTATACGGCCATAAGGAAGCATCGCATTTAGCATTGTAGCACTCTACCATAGCATCGTCTTTACCTGGCACATAGCAATGTTGGCGAGAATCCATATTGACGATGTACAATATCTATTATACTAAGTGCAGTGCAAGGTGCGGTGCTTCGTTATGGCTATACCCTTAGGGGCGCTTTAAATAATATATTTGGTCTACACCATGGGATGTGAAACGTCATTCAGGCAGGTATTGTAATTTGGCGCAATAGAATACAAATAATACGGCAAATCTGGACAACCTATCTTTTGTTTATTAAGTAAAATTAGGTAAACAAGCACCATAACCAAAGGAGGGCACGATCCAAGTTTTTGGGCATAAAACTCCTGTGTAGAGAGAAATATCGGAGTGCTCGCAATTAATAAACTAAGAAAATTTGGCAATGCAAAACAGAAAGTAAAAATTTGTTTGTAGCTTTTTACCATCTTGCTAATCCTTGATTAAATTTAGTCTCATCAGCGTTATTTCTTAGTTCAAAAAACCTTTTTGTTCACGCCTACTTCATAGGCTCTTCGTTCGTAAAGCCGTGTGTAAAGAAGGAACGATTTTTTGCATCCTTCAACTAGGAATTGTTTGTGTCGATATATACTTTGTTATAAATACCCCTCATATCCAAGCCACGTTTTGCGACTAAAACACTCTCTTAACTATAACGTCCTCTTTTCTTCTTGGGAGAAATAAAATAATGCTTCCCTAGTCAATTGTTATTGGCGAAGGCTTTTAAAAGGTAAACACCGTTCAGACTATAAGTTAAATATTTCAAGAACGGTTTTTAAATTTATTTAAGTGCTAGATTTTCTCGAATCTAGAACCTGTTGCCATGTTACTGACCACACTAGCCTACTGGAAAAATCTATACTCAATTCAACCTTTAGAGTATTATTAACCGCATATGTTTAAGTTAATAGTGCATGTGTTTGAGTTAAGGACTCTAAGATCAATACAAATAAAGCTTACTATTCAGCTTTATTTGTATATAATAGTAATAGTCTCTTTAAGCAAATTTATTTAATCCAAACATTTGTCTAATGAAAAAGCTTATTTCTTTAAATTAAGTGTACTTACCCAGTACTGTTTGAAATATTTTATATACATATATTTTAAATATATCACAAACAAATGTTCATTTTTGACTTCAAATGCATGACACTATAGGTAATACGTAATTAAAATGAACGAATATTTCAATTCAAAACTTAAAGACTAACACATAAGTTGTCAAATTAACCAAATCATATATTTACGTCAAATACCCAAGAGTACTTAGGCTGCGAAAATGATGATCTAAATAAAACATACTTGTAATAATTTCACACAATGTTACATTAAATGGGAGTATAACCACGAAACCATCCAAAAGTATTTTAAAAATTTTACTATATTTTTAAAATACTTTTAACATGCTGAATTTCATGCATTAAATTAACATATAAATTACTTAGATCTACACTGAAAAATCGATTTATTTGCGGCAATAAAATATATTTTGTCAAGAAACACTTAGGTAATTTCAACAAGATATTTTATTATTTCAAATAAACTAAGATTAAACCCAAAATTGCAGCAACAAAAATATTTAATCAAAAAGTATATCATCTCAACGAAATTGAGTAAAGAACTGAACTAAAGTATCATTTTATTATTTTAACTAACTTAATATTTTAGACGTTCAACGGTCCTACTTTATATACAACAAAATATTTCTTTCGGAGTGCCAATCAAGGACATCCCTGCTTATTTTCTTACAGCACAGCAGTTTTCTTATCTCCCTTAGCAAATACGTAAAATACGTATGTGTTGTACAGAAATTGTCGCATAGATGGCGCGTCTCCAATTTCATTTCAGTAACAGAATATATTTAGCACAAATATTGTTATCTGAAACTGACAAAGTTTATTTTGTTATTCCTAACAGTAGGATATGATTAAGTATCAAACAAATAATATTCTTGAAGTAACAGAGATTATATAGGATTGAATTTAATCAGATGCTCATTCCAACGAACGCATACCTTTTCTTGAATTTTAAACTATTATTTAAAACTTATGTTGTAATTAAAGCAACGCATGTTTGTGTAAAAAGGGTATTCACTTTTTTGAGTGTAATTATATAGATATTTTCCTCGTCTTTAATGCGATTAGCTGCTCTTTTATATATCCGACCCTGATCGTGCTATACACTACTACTTGCACAACAAGCATCGCATGACATGAGCCTGCCTCCATTGTATATACATAAATTATAACACGTTTTAGGAGAGTGTGATTTGCTAAGTCTAAATTTGCTCGTCACATTTTTCTGGCCACCACTGTACATGCAATGAGAGTATATTGACCTTAAGTACATACAACATACTTATATATACCGTCAAGACGCCATTCCATTATTCCCCACCTCACGTTCACTACATGTGTGCACGGCGTTCACTGAAATTTCCAACGTTGCTAATAAACATCTGCCGAAGCGCCCTTACGACTACCTACCTATGCCTACCTACCTACCTACCTACCTACACGCTTGCAATGCGTGCATGCACGCGTACTTCCACTGACCGGCCCAAAAAGTCCCTACCTGAAAATCTGTCCCTCTTACCGCCCGCTCGTCCGCGTCCTCTTATGCAACGCACCGCGTGTTTAGAAAATGGGTCCTTTCGATACTTAGTTTGCTGCAGGAGAAGAACGGCAGGTGTTAGCGTGACCTCGGCAGACATGGCAACGTCGCGGGACGAGTTTTTTTTTGCTTCTCGCTCGCATCCAACTGGTAGGCCGTTAACCGCGTCGGGATCTCTTTCTCTCTTTTCTCGACGAACTTCACGAGACGAAAGTTCGTCTCTTTATCTGTCGTCGCAGTCACCTCTGAAGGTATTTGTTTTCGCAGATAACGCAGCGTCGTTATCTTCCAGCTTAAATCTAGTCGTTCTGGATTTTTTGTCTTTCAATAACATCTGCCGTGTCACGTGCTGTTTAATATTTTACTTGTGATTCGGATGATCGGCCGCTGTTGTGCTTTAATATGGACAGAACTGGCGGCTGAGATTCTTACCAGTACGGTATTCGTGAAGACAGCTGCAACTTCTATAAGCAACATGGATGCCGTTCCGTGATAAATCGTGTCTAGAAATAAATATGATAAGTTAAATCAAACTACTAACTTTGTTTTACAAAGATTAAACTACTTTTACTGATTTTTTTCCTTATCTATCTACTTTCAATTTTGTTATTGCTCTCACTACAGTGAAAAAACTGTGAGGAAAATTACACAATATTTACGTTACTTTATGTTCATTTTTAAAGAACTATTTACACTAAAAAAATAAAGATGGGTAAAATGGAAGGCAACTTTTCTATCTCCCATTATTGAGGTAATTTACACCTGCAGGGAAGCTTCCCCTTCGAATGTAATGTTACCCTTTTAGGGGATATTTCCCTGCAGGTGGAAATTAATTATTCTATTAATGGGAAGTAAAAAAATTTTCCACATTTTTTAAATGAATTGACTTATAGGAAAATTGCCTTCCATTTTAGGAGATACTTTTCTTTATGGAGAGATACAGTGTAGACCACGGTTACCTTAATGTCTATATTTCCAACTTCACTTCTTTTCTACAAATTCAATTTTGTTAAACAGCAGTTTTAGATATCAAAATACGGCTTACCTGTAAGATGCAATAAATTTTGTCAAGTTCTTTCCTAAAAGAATAGTAAACAGTTCAATTATTCAGAAACTTTTCGTCATTTGCACTTGGTATAGAATCGATACATTTTTAAAGGGAATTGTCAATATTTTTTAACACTTTGTAGAGACATTTTCAGTAAGTAACCATACAACTCCTATATAAAAACATTTACCGATATTGAGGTTAAATTACCAAATATTACGTCAATTACAGTTATTTGCACCAGTTTTCTCTAATAACAAACTTAGTTAAGTAGAGGCTCAGCTTAAGGTGAACCTTAAGGTGAATATGTTTTGTACCGTCGGAACTAGGAATAAAGCTTAGCTAAGTATTGAAAACGGATGGCAACAGTGTCAGACAGTGTGAAAGTGACTTGGAACTTGTTAGTTTTTGACAGAAACACACAGAAAGAAGGATAATATTGACTTTTAATTCTTGATACGAGTTTTCGAGTTTTCATTATTGTTGTCAGATCAGTCTCAGGAATATTAACAGTTGATTTATAAAAGCAACACTATTATTGCTGAAAATTTAAGTTCGTCAAACGTATGAAAATATTATGCACTTTCATTTACTTGTCTAGGTATACCACAAAAAAATTATATTTAACTCGTCCAATGCATCATCATCTTCAAATATTATGTTATTTATTAAGATATTACGTGCCATTTTGTTTCAAAAATGTACAAATATTAAATATAGCCACAACAATAAATAAAACACCTCGAAAATACCGTAATACAACAAATAAAAGTCTTCATTTGCCGCAATACTTGTCATTTGAAACCAAAAGTGAAGTTAACTGGACCTTAAGCCGGACAAATCTTCGGCTTATTTTGAATAATACTTAACTGGTCCTTAAACAGTGGTGCAAAACGAAATCATAGTTTAGGATCTACTTAAGTCTTTAGTTAAGCTTAAGTATAACTGGTGCAAATAGCCGTTATCGAGATAAACCTAACCTTCCTACCTAATGAGTTGCTGACAGACACACAAAAATATGTGTAAAATATGTTCTAACCTGTAATATTGTTACTTATTAAACTATACATACTGTATCTGTGCTTTTTTTTGAAAACCATTAAGTAGTAGCAGTAGTGTTTATTTACTTAATGTAATAAAGATTACATTGAGAGTCAGGTAAAATACGTTTAAAATATATCTATATATTGTTGGGGTACATACGTGGGATGAATCACCAACCATTGTAAATGTAATTTTTATTTTATATTCACACCTGTTTGTAAATCCAGTATATATTGGGGTGTTAATCAATTTGCACCGTAGTCGTGGTAATTATATGTATAAATTTATCGTCTGTTAACTGTATGATTTCAATATAGAATTTCCTAAATTTCGACACTGCTTCAAACGGATGGAGACTCAATGTAGTTCATATTATATATATATATATATGAGTTGGGGTTTATGGAGACGAGGTGGTTGTTGATAAAAAAAACGTTCTTTGAAAACTGTTTTATTTTTATTTAATTTTAGTTGATTCGAAGAAAATCATTCTCCTGCCTGTTTTTGTATAGCTTCAATTTTTGTTCAGTCTATTCGGTTCGGTAGTTTCTCTTACTATGAATGACATATCATCTGCGTACAAACAGACTCGATCTGCTTCCAGATTTGTGTCTAGATCATTGACATATATTATGAACAACATGGGCTCAAGCGCCGATCCCTGCGGAACACCCTGCTAAGCACTAAGCATATTAAATCCTGCAATACAGTTAAAGTAACGCAGTCTTCAATGTGAACCGAAGTCCGAATTCACAGTAAGAAGTTAGTTAATGTATAAAAGTTTAGATAAAATCATAGCCCGATATAATAATCATCCATTATTTTACCTACACGTATGTGTTAGATACGTAATTTTCGCTTATTTTTTTCATTTATGTAATATACAGTACCTAATTTTGCTGCACCAGTGCACCACATTTCTTCTCAAAACTCGATCGAAACTGTAACTTGTAAATACGAAAACGTCAGCAATCTCTATGTGTCTAACATTGCGCATGCGTATAACTTAATGCAATCTATTAGCTATGATTCGCGTAATCAAATACACCCGCAAAACGGATTTAGAATCTTTACATCAAATAGGTAATAAACGTCTACAAATTATATTCAGTGAGGCGTATATTAAGTGCACTTGCTACTATGGGAAAAGTTCAGTTACTCTAGGTACAGTAATTTTTTCCTCAGGAAGTGAAAATTCCATTAATTTTACATTATGCATATTTTAAGGTACTTCTAGCCGAAAAAGCATTTACCTTTCATAATTATCACAGTTATAGGGTATTTAGCGGTTCCCCCAGAATACTGCGGAATGTACTTGTAAGTACATGTGTACATATGCAAGTTTTGCATGAATATATTTACACTTTTAACTGGGTAAAGTTCTTTGCTACACACATATTTAACACATACATTAAATCAATTCATCTTTCGTAATATTGTCCCTACGATTAGTATAAATAATGATTTCTAATTTGGTTTTCCTACTATCTTCAGTCTAACAGCCTCAAAAATACGATAAAGGGTACGTTTAACATTTGACATTAAAATTTGTGTTCGCCTAATCGAGGAAATAATGACAAAATATTATCCAATCAATCTAAACGTCCGTTAAGATGGGATTTGATGACTAGGAAATTCCATTTAAAGTCAGCTGTCGAATTGAAACTTAACGGAAATCTGCCTTAATTCTCTAAATAGCAAATTCTTTTACAAACTACTGGCAAACATAGTATTCTGAGCAGCCTGTAACAACAAACAAATCCTATAGTTTTAAACTAATTTTTAAAGCCCAATTAATGGCGCAGTAACCCCATTGAGATAGGCCGTTAGTGCGACTAGGTTAAACATTACATCAAAGTCGCACGTGATTTACAGCAGAGATTAAACGTTTCGGGTTCTCGAACCAATTGGGTAATTATAAACACATTTGGCCTTATCCTAGTTAAATAATGTCACGTAGGGCGGCAATTGCGTCGTCCTAATTCAATTTTGATTGCCCTAGTAGTGATTTAGAAAGGAGGTATGGGAGCCCTAGAAAGACGACTGGAATTCTTATGGAAGAACCAGCCTAAGGTGGTTTTGTTTGTCTTCTAGTTAATATTTAATAAATCGCAAGCTAAGTTGACACGCAAAGGTATTGCACACAGCCTTGAAATCCACTTTTAATTAACATTAATTCGAACAAGTTGAAAGTGGTGAAATTTTATTGTATTTGTTTTGGTAATTACTCTTGCTTCCCAAAACTATAGGTTGAAAATGACTTGGTAAAACTAGCTAGTCAAATACAGACGACTATTTTACCTTGTCCATCTTATTATTTGAAACTCGAGAGTATGACTACGGAGATTTTTGTCATATTTACAACGAAGACTGAAACGCCTTGTTCTGACCTGCAAATTAATTTTGCAAATGTAAATGACTGAAAATTCACACTTACAAAAATTGTTTGCCATAATCAATTTGCAAAATTTTTAAATGAAAGACATTTTTTAATTCATCAGCAACAATTCAACAATTTAATGACTTTTTCAAGTTTATATAATTAATGAAAATAATTACTATAATGTGGATGAGTTCCATCTATTATTATTTCACACCATAATGTTGCCAGTTAATTACATATAACACGTTAAAAAGATTTTGTAAGAGACGATATCACATTTAATATTACAAACATAGACTCCTTAGTTTGAAATACCGAAACGAACTGGTCTATAAAAGCATTATTAAATTGTTATTTGAAGAGGGGAAAATAAAGTTTGTCCTTGTGAATCATACGTCCAGGAATACGTGTAGGTTTTGATTGATAAAGCTCCAAAGTTTGTTAAAATTAGATTGAATACTATTGTCAATATCAATCATGTAACATTTAAAATCATTTTTGATCGGTAGTTGTATTAAATTTTAGATAATCGTTATATTATCATTACTGGGCGCAAAATAAAAGTCATTTTGTGTATTATTAATTTTTTATGAAGAGCTAACTACAAATAAAAAAATATTAGTAAGTAGCAAAACAGGTTAAATTTACAAAAAAAAAATAAGACTTCTAAAAGTTTTTATGTATTTATAGGTATATTGTTTGTTAAGAAATATCATTTTTACTTTATATTCTTCTGGATATTTTCTTTCTATACACTTTATAGGTTCCAAAGTGAATTGCTTTATTTAAAAAATTTCTCGCTTTGTTTTTTACCTAGAAAAGCTCAATCCCTCTCTTTCTCTTTCGAACCTCTTTTTCTGATGTTGCTTGCACATACTGAACATGTGCAAAATGATATGGCAACCGCGCAATGAATAAATATTATTTAAAACATTTTTCTTTTTATCAACCTCTGTGTTTCTGTTGTGTAATCCGCCGTTGTATATACTACATTGACAGATGTACAATTTAAAACTTTTTTTTGTAATACTATTGCATAAAAACAAACCCTCCCTTGGTTTTTTTTCTTTCACAAACACCCTTTAAAACGCCCTCTTAAATAAAAATGAGAACATAATATGACTACCTTCATCACATTTTTCTTGTTAGATTAACTATAATGTTGGTCAGCTCAACAATATTTTATTAATTATTGTTTCGTTTATTTAAAGTATGTCGTTTCCTCAGTGTATTATAAACGTATTCCTCAAAATTTATTGAAACCAAATTATTAACAGCAGTTATTAAAAATCTGTCACTAAATATAATTTTTTGCGCATGAACGAACGTATGAGAAAGGACTAGAACCAACTACAATGTATGTGAATATCTTTTTTCTCCCACTCAAAGCAATAAATTGTTGGCACGGAAACATAACAGTATTATCTAATGTCAATCAATCTACAAGGTAATAAAATTATAGTTCTCGTAAAGTTAATAAGTACGAACACGAAATGCAGCAATATCGTTAGTAACAATGTGCGTTCACACATCGTGCTGTGACGCTGTAACCCCCTAAAATAGTTAGTAGATGGTGGTGGGCATCTGAAAAGTTTGATCGTTTTGTTCCATGTTGAATATGTGGCCTTGCAGAAGGTAGGCTAAATTTGGCCAGTCCTTTCGGCGTAACACGTCCAAGCTGTTGACCTTTTTACCGTCGAGCACTGTAGTTCTAGCATTTATTGAAGTTGAAAATGCGTCGAGGGTTTTACACGTCACAATGTGAATTAGCGGAAGCTCAATACGCGTACACAGCATCACGTCAATCCTCGGGATAAAGGATTATTTGTGGTCCTCGTCAACCTTTGTACGTATGAAGTTGTACATACCAGAATTATCGTAATTCGTTTGCTGTTACGTTTTCACGTAATAAGCTACAATTGAGGTGTTTTTCGTTCGAATAAATAATTACGCAGGTAAATGTGATAGTAAATGTCGGACGTCCATTATTGACGTGTACGTAAGAGGATTAAATCGATCGACTTGTATATGATTCCGAGGGGTACGAACATTATCAAATATTCAACAGCGAAATACTTAGTTTGAGACTACCGGTGCATTAACTATTCAAAGCAAAGCGCTTGTGTATTTACTTGAAGCCTTTCTTTATTATAGTGTAATAATGCGAAGTTCTACAGGTAAGAGAAAGTAGCGAATCATATAATCAAATAACTTTTTAAAGCTATTCATATTTTAGTAAGAAACAAAATAGAAATTTAATAAATAAAATTAGGAAAATAACAGGAATAGGTAATTGTGGATATTAATATGTCAATAAGTATTAGGGCAACCAAATAATGTAATACATCAATTTTGACCTTATCGAGACCACAGATGCCGATATTAATAATTAACCTGTCAAATATCAATATTTGGCACTATGGTTCTTTCCCAGGATTAAATAGTCATTTTATATTTATAGCACAAACCTTTCATTACATTCGTTTCATATTTTGAACTCTTTTGGCGTATATATTTTAAGTTTAGAAGTATAGGCAGAACATCGATAAAGTAACGAGCAGTATTCAACTTTGCTATGGAGTGACTTTTTTTTTATAAAAGCACTGAAACACATCAATTTAATTTTTATAAAAGACCAGTTGTTTAAATTAAAAAAAGAAATCTCCACTTCTTGTTTTCTAGCTATCGTCTACAGATATTTAGGACTTTCTACACCGGTGTAGATCAACTTTTTTTATTTCTTAACACTGCAGCCAATATGTCTATTATGTTATTCTGTACTTGAAAAGTTTGTTTCACTTAAGCACATTAGACCCTTTAACTAAGCGTAAGTAGTAGCGTAGTAGCTGCGTAGTACCTGTACTTTTTTTTTCAGGAAATTTGTCGGCGAGTTCACTGTCCCAACTAGTTTAATGCTACCAATTAAAACGTAACATGAAAAGCTGTTTCTTCCTCTTTGTTGCATAGTCTGCATATAGGTTCATTTTTAAAAGCTCCTGTTTTATGAAAATAATTCTTCAGACGTTCATGTTAACAGACTTGTCACCATTCTAAGCTGTGTTCGTTTGAGAGTTAACACAAACACAGTCAAGTAATTTTATGGTTTTCTCATTATCCGTTTAAATATTGTTTTCAGTGAAGATGATATTTTCTTACGATCGATTCAGCCAGTGCGCTGAGTGAATCGTAAGACAGTGAATTTAGTAATTACTTACCGGACCTAGTTTGGGTCCAGTGAAAATTCTTTCAGAGCCCTTTCTTGTTAGCTGGTTTGCAATTATTCTAAAAGTAGTTAGAGGTTATCTGGGCCAGTTAACCATCGCAGAAGATCTTAATAGCCATACCCTGCTTTCCAACCATTTATTTTGCAATTATCTGATTTTGATACACGGTGTTATATTGTCCTAATCATTAATGCCACATTTTCTCTATGATTTAGGATGTCTCTGTATAAACCTGCACTAGATCCTGTGCCTTCTTTCCATCTGCATACCAGTATTTTTTTTTTTCTCTTTTCTAAGATTGGGTGTGTAATTATGGCTGCTACCTTTACATGGTCAAAAGTATTCTGTGTTTTTCCATTTCCATTACATTTCAGTCAGCAAGTATCCATTTTTGCCATACCCTCCATACAAATATCCAAAGTAGAAAGATACCTATTGCATGGTTTCCATAGCGGCCATGGGTGAGTATTTTGTGAATATTCCAGCGATACACAAGGCAAGCAAACCCCTAAATCTTTACGAGTTTAAATAACCTTTGCTCATCAAATCAGGCAGTCACAAATTAATCTTAACAACTTTATCAAGTCTCACCTTTGCTGTGTACAACCAGTACATAACTTCAATCCTCCTGTTTTCTCGATTATTCCGAGAGTTCTTATTAAAGCCTATTTAGATTTCTTTGTCATCTTTTCCAGGTACTGGGTGCAATATAGGTTCGAGTTAACGACCATTTTCAAGATTTTAACTTCTTAAATGAATTCTACTACTTCATTATGAACAGTCGGTTAGTGACTCCAAGATTATTCTTTTTGTAAAGACAAAAGTAACATTAAGTTTTCCTTTGTACACTATTCCTTTATTATTTTCAGCGACGACTATGTTGACCAAAAGAATTTTAAATCTAAATCGGAAGCAATGACAGTAATTAATATTTGTAATAATTACTCAATATTAGTATATACGCTGTGCTTCACGTTACCAATGATCATCGGTTAATCGAATGCATTACACGGAAAATTCGTCTATATACTTAATATGTGGGAATAAATGAATGAGAATTTATGATGAATATCTCATTAATTTCGTGAAAAGAGATCCACAATTTAGCAGTTAATCTTCACGAAGTTAATGAGATTTCCATCTCAAATTCTTATGCCTTGGCATAGTGATTACTATTGTTGAAAATGTTTCACGACAAAAGAATTTCAGTGACTCATGCTTTGGATGTCTGACTGGTATTTCATTTTCCACTTTGAACTTGATGCTTCAGGTCATTCAAATAATTTGATCTATTAAACTACAGCCTCATGACAAAAAAATGCCAAACAAAAATTCAGGACTTCAACGTAAATCAACTGAGCAAAATGATGTCATCAATGCCGATCAGTAACCAAGCTCCTTCTTCGACTCCTTCTAGAAGGCCTGGATACCTAGTTGGCTTTGGTTTCATCTGTTTCCGTTCAGTAGAATGGATCCCTTCTCCATTTTTATGTGAATATTGAAATATTTCGTAACAATGGCAACAAAGAGGAATTGAATCGCCAAATCCATCTAATTTGAATCTACTATTTTTCAGTATAAGGGGTTATTTAAACATGTCTGACTGCATTCTTCTTACAAGTGTAATAACTAAATTGTCTGGAACATTCTAACATAAAAATCATTAATCCAAAATGTTTACACACGTGACGGTGATTCACATTTTTTTAACTAGGTATTCTTTAAACAATTGCAAGTAGTGTTATTACTCTCGTTTTAGATCAGAAAATTATTTTTTTTCAGGAATGACCATCGCCGCCATTGCTTTTTCATAAAACTCCTTATGAATCCTCAGAAAAATACCAATAGTGTGGGACATTACCGTACTCAGTAATTAGTAAAGAATTTATAACAATTAGAAAAAATTGCCAAAACCATTTAAGAGGTAAATAATGACTTCACAGCCAGAAAACAGAAAACAAAAAGAAAGTTGTTTCACTAACTACTGCTTTTAAAATTATAAATATTCGGCGTTACTGTAAAAATTGGCGAATTGTTCGTCTACTATTCTTAGAACACATGACCTTTGTAGTTTTGTAGTACTTACTCTAGATTGAAAGTTGTATGTATTTCGTATCTCAAAAAAAACTTATGCATTATTTTATATACATATTTTACAACATTAATGTAGTATTATGTACTTGCCTCATTTAAACGGATGAGAATCAAAATCCTCTTACATTAGCAAATAAAATTCTATTACCAGTAAAAACCTAATAGCGTCTATAAATATTTAACAAGCACATAAATAGGGTATAGACCAATGAACGACTATCAGTGTATGCTTACAATTAGCAGACAATTTAGTGGTATTATTAGAATTGGATGCATGTTAATTATCGGCTTAACCGGCAATTGTTTGGTTTTGTCCATTGGAAATGTTTATTTTTAATTTACTGTCTAAATATAGGAACAGAGAGGTTGCTGCAATTTATTCTACTAATCTGCTTGCATGCAGTATTTATCACAGAGCTATACTCTTAACAAAAGTTACCAAAATCAAATCGGTAATGAATGAATAAAAAAGAAATAGCATAAGAAACTGCTTAATTTGTTTAGTTTTCAGAGTTAATAGTGTAAAGCTATTATATTAGCTGTCAACAGTATAATGAAATGTATTATTGGATGCAAAGAGTTCATTTCGTGGCTAGTGTTCTTACTGGCGGAAAACTAACAGTCAAAAAGAAAAGGTAAACAAAAGAACAAGACTAAACTTAAACAAAATATACGAAAAATAATCTTAAATCTCTTGAACCATATTTTATAAAGTTTAAGTGAATTGGTAAGCTGTTTTTCAAAAAATGGTCTTGTCTCGTAATTATTTTCATAAAATATTTTTTTTTTCCAAAATGTACATATTGTTTTAAGTGACATGTGTATATGCATGTGGCTAAGGCACATTTTCTAGACTTATCTTTAGCGTCACTGCGCTTATGCCATCTTTGAGCCGCAGGTGAAGTGAGGCGCAATAGTAACTACGTTGATGGAGACACGGCGCCAGAAGCCAAAACCGCTAGAGCTGTGTCCATCGGTAGAACCATAGATAAACAAGTTACTATAGATAGGCATATTGCACATACTGTTTTGAGGCAGTAATGAGTCATCTGTAGGTGTGTTATCAAAGCTTATTAAAAACAGCGGTATACTAAAGCATGCTGCTAGTTAAAAAATTTAATGCATTCAGGCCAGGAGTCTATATTGAGCCCAGTTTCCCATACTATATGAGAAATTGCATTCAACATAGATTCCCTGGTGATGATGGCGAATATCATACAGTATCGTGAAAAGTTGTTTTCTATATACTTTCAAACCTACTAACCATGTGCTAATGGCCGTTTGCACCGACACGTTAAGCTTGGTTTAATTTTAAGTGACGCTTAGAATATGACATTCACTATATGCATGAAACTCGACCTATCACCTTCAAAGTACCGCTTAAAATTAAACCAGGCTAACATGACGCTGGAAACCGACAATAGACACACGTTTAATATTGGGCAACCGTCGGTAAGGTTGGCTTTCTTCCTTATCCACGACGCACGCGTCATGTGTCATTTGCCACCTATTGGTGTGTTATCAAAGTAACAATTCAATATCAGTAGCTACTATTAAACATAATCACCCATGGGTAGAACTCATGCCCTTTGCTTACTTCATTGATACGTGTGATAACGACGTTTATCGGAATTGGGCTATATTCATAGATAATGTTGATTGCTCAAGCATTTTTGTGAATATTGTATCATAAAATTACACTTTTATATTTAATCTTAGACAAAAATGGCTTGTTACACGTATAAGGGAACAGGAAATTGTACAGCACATTATATTAATCATAAGAGCATGCCAAATTAAAAACACCACAGCAATTAAAAAACTTCAAAATAAGTATTGTTTAGTAATATCCTTATTCACCAAATGTCTTTTTAACTAGTGGTCATATCGATTTGCAATTAGTCTGATTAAGACTACAGAATTATATTGGAAATTACCCAAGATTTCAGTTTATTCAAACAAACCACATTTCACTGCTAGGAAAATACATTTAACGCAGAAACTATTAGTTCTACCGATCTACAATTGAATGTTTCAAGAAGCGATTCAATTTAGTATGATAAAAACAATGAGATTCAGTTACATTTAAAAATAAACTCTCGTCACAAAAATTGAAAAGTAAATTTGTAGGTTTTTTAATGTGGCTGATTCTTGTATGCTCACTGATTTTTAAAATTCTTTATTAGAGACCCTTAAAAGAGAAGAATAACACATAAAAGAAAGTAAAAAAAGCCAATTATCTTCCGAGCAAGTAAAATTATCACCATCATCTTTTTTCCTGTTGACTCTGGGATGGCCAAATCGAAAATTTAATCACGGCCCTGTGGGTGTTATTAAGCTTTATGCCTAATAAAAAAAAAAAAACTGGGCGCAGGACGCCGCTAACGGTTTTAATTATAACTAGGGAAAAGCGGAGAGCCGCCAAAGAAATTCCAATTATATCATCGCGACGCCTCGCCATTTCCTAGACGGACCGTTTGACGACAGGTGTCGCTGTGGTACCATTCTCACAGGAGAAAAAAAAACAGCCGGTACCCCACCGTTACCGCGCTTTTAATCCGTAGGGAGTCGAAGGAAATTTTGTAATAGACCACGTGACCCGGTAATCTCAGTTTTCTCGGTCTTGTTGCCGCGTGCGGTCCAATATCAATTAGTTTCGCGTCTCGGGTGGCCTTCAAATGCGTTCTTTCCGGCGTCCAAACGTAGTGGTCCTAATGACGACCCTTGCGGTTTTATTGAACGCTCCGACGTAGCGCTAATGACGCCCTTACGGGGTCGGTAGGCGGTACATGGGTTTCCGCGCGTGTTTTGCAGCAAAATAGCGTTATTAATTACAATTAACTTCGCATGTAAAATTTACTGCTTACTTTTTATCGTGTGCGTTTGGTATTAACCTGAGGTAAGGAAATAAGCGTTAATTCTGAGGGCCTCCTTTTTTAATGAAAATTCGAATTACCTCACACCTATGTAGGTTATATTACTTTTTATTTTGTCGTGAATTACGTATAATTAAAGTTAATGGTAGTAAATAGTTTTTAAGCTTGACAGAAAGGTTTACAAAACCAATGTGAGAAATACAGACTTTTTGAAAATGAATTACATCTAGGTGTTGATGAATTTCTCCTATAAATTATGATATTCCGTTTTTTTCAAATGGGGGTAAAGATTAAATAGTATATAGGTTATCCACCTGTCACTGTCAAAATTTATCGTCGAGTGATGATGAAATTAGTAACAAATACAATTGGATTATTAATTTATAAGATAACTTTAAGATGGGATATTAATCAAACAACTAAGGCAAATAACTTATTCACATTATATCACATTGAATGTTACATAACTTCCTATATAAGCAAGAAGATGATGTATTTATGTGGAGAATAAAATTTGTTCAGTTTACCGAACCCGTGGATTTGTTAGACGAAACAATTTTTTAGTTCAAATGTAATCAATATACTAAAATCATTATGAACATATAATATTTTCACCACAAAAATAATTATTTTAGATTTGAGTAAATATATTTTCTCAACTGGAAACTATCATATTCATGCCTTAATAATTTATGTACATTTGATATAAGTATACAAAAGTATTATTTGAGGAGGGTTACTTTATGCCTTTTACTTAGGTCGTTTAATTTCTTTAGGCAGTCCCAGATCACCTTGGAGTTTATTTCCTATGAGCTCAGCATTTTGATGGATGCTTGACTATCAGGCATAATGATAATCCCTTGCTTTCGGTAATTCCTGTTAATTTTGAAGTGGACGCATTTGCATTTTTTAATAGCGTGTATTTTCGCCTGCAAGATATTCGGGAATTACCCCAAGTTTTCAAAATACCTTGCTCCAGGCCTATTCATATTTCAGATCCCTCTGCCGTTTTGCCGTTTTCCATTCATTTTCAAGATGGTATTTTGGTCTCACTCGCTCTTGTTACTAAACCTTGTGGTAAATTCTTAAACAAAGCTGAATTTTGACATGTCATCTTAGGCCTTGTCCCAGAGTTGATCACCGTCGGGAAATTGAAGCCTACGCCTAATTGTTCGTTAGTCATTCTGAGTGTGGTTCTTTTTGCCACATCCTCCACCACAATTTGGAGAGGGGTCTGATCCAGCTGCTGTTGCGCTATCGCGAAATTAATTTTTATGGCGACCAGATCAGTTCTTTTGCACCAAGCCACTGATGTATAAATGATGATTGGTCTCACTATCTCTGTATACATTCAGAGCAACATTTTCAGTTGCATCCCCAATTTCTTCCTGCAAAGTTTGTGCATGCTATGAGGACCTTGTTGATTATTTCAATCCATGTTTGTTCTAGAAAAGTTTATTTCTAGAGTAAGGTCTAGGTATTGAACTTCCGCCCTCCAATCTATGTTTACCCACACATTTTTATAGTTTTGAGATTAAATTTCCTTTTCTTCGTGAATGCCACTAAGGTAGTATTACCGGGGTTACCATTAAATTACTTTGACACCATTTTCTTGTGAAGTTGAGTTGTAGAGGGTATTCTCAAATTTGCCTCTTGCGTATATGATATCATCAACGTACCCTTGGAAAGGTATGCCTAGATCAGTCAATCTGCATAAGAGTTCATCTACCAAAAGCTCCAGATAAGTGTGGATATAACTCTCCCCAGTGGGCATCCTCTGGTCGCACAAGATTGGCTTATGCCCCACCTACTGTAGCTGCAACAACCATCTCAAGATCACGCCGTCTACTCCACTATTAGTTGATTTTTTTGACAGACTCGTGTGGAGTCAACAGGGCCCTCTATATCTAGAAAGGCACACACTACGGTTTCTTTATTCGTCAGTGCATCTTCGATGCGATCCGTCAGGTCCCCTAATGCAATCCCAGTGGATTTGCTCGTTTGATAGGCTGACAGAGGTGCAGCGACGCTCACTCCAAGATATCTACAGCTTCTTCCACCGTTTATATAACCGAATATAACCCAGCTCCAACTTACTTGGAATTATCCGGATTGTGCCCTTTCTGAAGTAAGGCAGGAAGAATCTCGTCTACTCTCGATGTTTTGAAAAGGGTTTATATAGTATTTCCATTATTTGCTTCCAAAATATAAGTATATTGAACTAATAATACTTACCTGCTTAATCTAAGCATTTCTACTATTCAAGGGTAATAATTACCTACTAATTTTGTGTCTGCAACACCAAAAAACCTCGGTAGTGGAAAATTAATAAATAAAGAAATATTATGTAATTAAATAAATTTACTGTCATACTTTATAGTTTTACAAGGATTTTGGAGAAGGTAGCGTATCAGAGAACTCCAGGAGTGCGCACGGGATATTGATGCGTAGAGGTATAGATGTTATGCGTATCCGTCGTTGCGACCGGTGTTCTTGGGATACTTCCCACTCAATGCCTGGGCCTGGTATCTAGACGGCGTTGGTTACTGATATAATTTCAATCAGTATAATAATTTGCTGGTACTACCTACTGAAAACTAATAACTAGTAAATACCTACATATGTTTGTTAATGTACACATCTGCATGTTCATATATTATCTAAACAATGGCGCTGACTCTAAATATTACTTCAAAGTTTTTTAAACCAGTAATCCTTTAATATTCGAATATTTTAATGGTAGCATCTGTGGATCAGCCCCATTCCACCCCATTCTCTAAGTAACTGTGAAACGGCTGGGGTATCCATTTAGATTTACTTACGCTCACAACCAACAACACTGTTCGCTGGTCAATCAAAAAGTGACGCCAAGTGAAGTGTATGTATATGAAAAACCCCCTAAACCCCCCTAAAAAAGAGGGAACCAATGACACATAAGTTTTACTACAGTACATGGTGCGGTAAAATTCGTTTCAAGTGTTTCAATATTATTAATTAATTTCAAGCTGATATTTCATGTTTTCAGTACAAAACATTTAATAATTTTATATAGTAATTCATTATACCAAACGTATAAGGAATTTAATTTTGAATCTACAGACTTTCTCCCTATGATTGTATAGATTTATTCCTCACAACAATAACAATGTTCATTTGGAGGAAGTATACTTCAATGCAAATATTTATACAATTTGTTCTAAGAGTATATTGTGTTTTCAGAGAATTTACTCTTATGTTCTAACCAACAAGATTTAGTTCATTTAAATATATATTAAGTTTGGATTTCTGAACAAATAAAAATCTTCAGATTGGTCATAGATTTTTTTGTGTGTAGTTATAATTTACAAGTGTTCAAAATGGTCACCATTCTGTTGAATGCATAATGCAATACGATGTTTCATGTTGTCAAAAATATTTTGCAATACATTTGATGTTATTTCATTACACTTATTTGTGATTGTATTCACCAGGTCATTTAAGTTGTTAATTTTTGTGTTATATACTTAGTTTTTTAGCAATCCGAAAATAGAAAAACAGAGTAAGGTCTGGTGATCGCGTTGGCCAAACACTTCTGCTTATAACCCGATTAGGAAAGTATTAAATTTTCACGAGTTGTGTATGCCGTAGCCCCATCTTGCTGGAAGAAAAACACATTGAATTCGTCCTGTTGCAATTGATTTATGAATGGTATTAATAACTTATTGTGAAAAAATATTGGTCCTACTATTCTAATACGACATACAGTTAACCATATTCCAACTTTAATACAACGCAAAAGAACTTCATTGTAATTTTGTTTATTTACAAACCTGCTTAAATGAAACCATGCTTCATCAGTACAAAAAGTTAGATCAAGAATTTCGTTATTATTTAAATTTTCTTGAAATTGCAATAATTTATCCTACTAGCATGATCTCTAGGTAAAATCTGATGAACAACTGATACTTTGTATAGATATATATGCAAACAACGCTTCAAAATTCCATGAACGGTACTAGAAGATGCATTTGTTTGAAGTGAAACGACGAACTGATGAATGTGGGTTATCGCCAACAAGTTTTTCTACGTGGTTAGCAATATTTTGCTGTGTACATGGTCTACCAGAAATTTTGCTTTTTGAAGCAAATCTTGTAGTACGAAACTTCACCACTACCAGGCGAATATAATGTTGTAAAGCGGTATTATCCACAACACTATTAGGAAACTGCAAGCGAAACTGTCTCTTACATTCAGCGTAAGAATATTGCCATTCGCCATTAAGAAATTGTACACTTTGGAAATATGCAACAATAATGGTTATTCGTATCACTAGGCTACTAGAGCAGAAACTACAGTTTTGCGAGTATGAGTACGGTTTGTGGGATGAGGCGGTAGCCGAGGCTCACAAGTACGATACTCGCAAAAGAGTTTCTGGCCGTGTGATACACAATGTTTTTTGGCCGACAAATCCTAATTTTGAATTGAAAATAGAAAAAAAATTTTGACATCAGGGAATTGACAGTACAAGTTCACATACCTTAGTATTTTGACATTTTTTCAGATAAATGTTTTTCTGTAATTTTCCTTGTAGTTTAATATCTATTTATCAATAATAAGTGCAATGAAGACACCAGTTCATCTTAGCTATGTTGAACAGTAGCTTAATGACAATTTATTACACATCTGTCATATGAATCTAGTGTGGCCAAGCTTTAGGGACATTTTTGCCTGCCTAGGCAGGAAAACAATAGTTTTCCTGCCGCTTTTAAGTACTGCAAAATGAGTGTTTCTGGACGGAGGCGCAAAAAAATATTTTCTTGCAATGTGTACATTATTTAGTAGTATTAAGTTAAAAACTGTCAAGAAAAATTATATTGCTACTCACAAAATGACATTAGAAATATAATTACCTTATCATAAAAGGTAAGCGGTTTATTATAATATGCAAGTACTAGTTACTGAGCCTACCTACTGAGATGTAATTCATTTGGAAAGAGTTTGTATTTATGTTAAACAGTTATCATGAATTATAGTATTTTTATAAGTAAGAGTTTCTTTGGGATGATTAGTGAGAAATATTATTTGAAAAGAAATTTGTAGTTTGAGCAGAAGTCTCTTCATTTTGTAACACACAATGCCTGCCGTACCTATTTAAAGATAAAAGGCTTTAATATGAAATATTAATTATCTTAAACTGTAATTTCTAAAATGACTAATTTACGTTTTTTATTAATTATGTTAAGTTAATTGTTTAAGCGGATGACATGCATATGTAAAAATTTAAAATGTATAAGGGATGATTCTGGAAAAAGACATTTTCTTATCTCTAGAGGAGACTCTGCTTTCATATTTAGGAATATTATGTCTTAAAACTGAAAGACTTTTCCAAATAACATTTTCCTCTCTTTTAAAGAAAAATGTATTTTGCTCTTACGCCTATAGCAGTTTTAATTGCTTACTCTGCACAAAACAGAAGATAAATTAATAATAGTAAAATTAAATCCACGATGAGAAAAACGACACACTTATCCCATCAAGATAACACCATCTATTTTTACTATGTGATAAAATTCATTTCTCTCTGTGAGAGGAATTAATGTTTTACATATTGAGAATCAAAAAAGAATTCCTTTGTCTTCACCACAATTTATTACAAACAGATGCATAGCTGTGTTAAATTATCTTTAAACTGCCTCGTACGATTTAAAATACCCGTTGATGATCTCACGAATAGACATCGTGGCTTTCCTAAAAGATACGCTGCTGATTACTATTAATGCGCTGCTTCAGTCATAAAAGCGAATATAAAAGTTAGCACCGGCATCGAAGTAAACTGAAAAGAAACTATCACAAAAACGTGTCTGATGTAAAACAATAAAAAAGGAAAAGGTTTTAACTGTTCGTTTCAGCTTGTCTTTTTATCCAACCGCTAAGCGACAAAACAATTTGCTGGATGCCTCAGAAAATACTTGCATACTTGTATTGAAAATAACCTATTTTTAAATGGCTAAAGAAAAATGGCTCTTTATAAAAGAAATTACACAAAACAATACGATTCTTGTTTCTAACATTTTTATACATTTATCGTACGTTCATTTTTGAACGATAATCGTCGTAATCATGAAAATATATTCAAAAATTAACGATCAGATCAGGTTTTTGAGAAATTTATTTTTTTAATATATCAATATTTACCATGTTTAAAAGTAAATTTATTTATCAGTGAAACACAAAGGGGTTATCTCACTAACGACCCGGTTTTAATATAGCTAGCATTGACTTCTGTGTCATAGTCCTTAAACTACTTTTTTTTCTCTGGATTCATTCAAACCAGTGAATATATGAATAGATTTGTGCGTATGTGAGTATATAAAACATTGCAGACGGGCTTTGCACTTCAAATGAAGTCAATTCAAAGTGTAGTGTCAGTTAAACGTTATTTTTTTGCAGTGACCAGAATTTTGTCTTGCACGTGGTGTCCATAACCTCTAATTTAAATTAAATTTCATAACAACGCGGTAACCTTTAGATAGTTACTAAATAGCAAGAATATTGCTATGCCATTTAATGAACTTATGATTTGGTGTGAGCAAAGGACTATTCGAGTGATTTTTACTCTTGCTGCACCACTGTAGACAATGGATTTGCTTAAAAAATAAGGTTAACATTACTTACTTTAATTTGTCTTCTGCTGTCCAGCTTATCTAGTCCCCACTCGCAAACTTTACCAGTACTGAGTTCTGCTGATGTTTGGCACCGAAATGATGTTGATACAACGTTCGTAACACTTCTCTGACGTTCTTATTTGAAAAAATTAAAATAGAATGCAAGTTATAAACATTCTATGCTCCAATGAGTGCAAACAACACTATTTTTTCTTATTTTAATCACACTTATTAAATATTTTAAATAATTTACAGTAAACTTATGCCATCAAGCAACAAATTCAACATACACAACAAGAAATTTGTTAGTCTTAACAAATTTGTTGATTTTATGTATCCTCAAGTAATTGTTGCACATGTAACCTTTTGCTAAATTACAAAAATTGCTTGTGGGTATATAAACATAAACAACAAGTTTGTTAGTATTAAAAGAATATTTCGTACTATGTATTTGTAACCGGAATATTATTCGAAATTGGTATTGGTAACGAAAATAGAGAGTGGATCCCATATAAACATCAAAAAAAATATCATTTCCAGTTATACCTAACGGAAGCAGGTAGAAGTTATTGACTGGGTATATCAACAAATATAAATTTATATCTCAAATGTAATATCCATTCTTCATTTCCCAATTGCAAAGATTTCAGAAATCGTAAGAACAAATACCTTGAAGAAACAAACAATATTTAAAGTTTTATTTATTGAGTATACCTCTCCTCAACGGTTCAATCTTTTCGCTCTGATAAATTTGTTTCATATATACGGAATCACTAGAAGTTCGTCGTGACCGGATTGATATTAAATTTCTATACAATATACTTTCGTATCTACGTAGATATAACGAATCCCATGAAAAAAATAGGCCCCACTCTCACGATACATACATACACGTATTCATTCAATCCTTATTGAAACAGCGACATTCAATACGATCTTAAGATTTTCACTAGGTGGTCTCTTTGCTTTCTTCTCTAATTTAAATTATTCGATATACTCGAACAAAATTATCTACCTAGACAAGAAAAGAATTTCTGAGGCTAACAATGTTTTTTCTGTAAAATAATTATGAAATTTAATATAATTTGACTAAGCTTCCTTAATAATCAAAAGTTAGCGTCGCTTTTATACAAGTGAAAAAAAGAATGAACAATATTCATTTAGAGCATACAACGCTGCGTCAACGCCTTATCTTAAATACATTATAAATAGTATTTTATTAAAGAATCTGCAAAATTTGTTGCAGTTTTGACTGACGTTAGTACAGTTGTAATACTTTCTTCGTGACGAGGAACGGCTTGGAAGCATAAAAATACTTCAAAATTTTGTCCGTATGTAAAAACTGTCCATAAACAAAAGAAAAATAATTGAGAAAGGAAAAAAGAATCCAGGAAGAATCTAATTATACTAGAACTAATTATAATTACAATAATAAGAATCCTAGTAAGGTACTTGTATGTTGTACACATAGGGAAGCGAAGTGAAAATCAACACTTTCGGTTTCCAGAGATAAATTTATGAACTACTGAAGCTGTAGAAGAGTATTTAAGTCACCCAAAAATCGAGAAGTATTTTTCCTGTATTAGTATTACTTTATTAAATTTTGGGGTATTTAAATTAATTATTGCAATATTAAACTTTTTAATAGGTATTCTTTAACGACAAGTTTAAACTTGAAACTTATAAATTGTTATTTTTTTATGTGTATATCCATACACTTTAGTCAATGGGAGTGTCCATAATTAGTGCAGAAAACGGAATAATTAATTTCCATTAATAGGCTGAAGACATTGTTAAAAATGGTTGTATAAGAACGTGATTTCAGTTTACTTTAGGCGTAAGCCCACATCGAATAAAACTAACCTCCTATGATTGAAACCACGCATTCACAAATCTGAATATTTTCAATTTATTAAAAAATAAGAGCAGATTCCTACCAATTAAAAAATGGGTGAAGGGTATAGGTTTCGTCATAGTAATATTTATTTTATTTACTTATTTATTTATTGGGGCAACTACAGGCATAAGCCCATGAAAGTGCCCACTACTATATACATACACACGACTTAACTTATATGAGGCAAGTACAACTAAGTTAAACAACTTCATCATTTTACACAAGTAAGTTAACAAAGAAGCAAACATATCTATATACATGTTGTGGTAAATATTAAGAGAAATGGTAATGGAAATAAAGTAAGTGTGAAATAAGAAGATGGGCGAAGGAGACAGATTGTATCTAGGAAATTACAAAAACAATATAGTAACAACGATCTCTAAACTCTTTGTCACAACCCAAACTTGAGTCGTTTTTTAAACTTCTGCAAAATAATATTGAAAATGTCAATGTCAGAAGCGTAAGTGTTCACAGTACTCATCATGCAGGCACAACGACGAGTTGCTTGCATAACTAGTACGCCTAAACGGCAGCACAAACAAGTCACTGCTTGGTAACCTTCTATTTGTAACATTGATCTTAACTTTATTCAACAATGCTGGGGCATCCATGAAGCCGTGCAAGATCTTAAACAACTTCAGCGCGTCGTACTATTATATTTTTCTCTAATGATATTAAACTAAAGTGTTGTCTTAGATCTTCGTACATATCATAGGCAAAAGCTTTAAGAATTTGTTTTGGACGGACTCAAGGCGGTGTATGTATACTCTACATTGTGGATTCCAAACCGAAGACGCAAAGCTAAGTCTACTGAACACATACGCGCAATAACGAATTTCAGAAAAGAAATGTTTACCAAATCCTTCGAGCACGTTTGGTTTACAGGATCGTATTTACAAAGATTATTATAGCTACTAAACTTCTATTATAAAAACATTTGTGTTCCAAATTTCAATTTAAAATATATTGATATATTATTTTTAAGGTAAATAAAACATTTACAAATTACATTAAACTTAGCTCAAACACTATGATTAGTGCATTCTAACTAAATATATGACTATACAGATTATCATAGCTTTATAACTATAATACTGCTTTAGTCATCAAAATGACTATTTTTCGCCGCTTATCAATTATGCAACTTCGCAATGTAGGAACTTCATTTGTGGAACATTTCCCGTCTTACAACATCAAAATCACACTAATTTTCTTCGATTGTTTCTCGCCATTCCTTTTTTTCTTTTAATTTTTTTTTCACTGCTCCGTAAGACAGTTGCGTTAATTGTCTCTGTTTTAGTCCTACTCAGCATAATTTCCACTCTTTAATTATACATTCAGGATTATCTGCTGTGTTTCAGTGTTCCAATGATTTCTTGCACTACCAACATCGTCTTCTATCGCATCACTACTTTGACTTACTGAAATATTACTACCTGCGAATGTGCGAAGCATCCTTCCGTTAATGTTCATCGATAACGGTCTCTATTTTTTTGTTTCAGAAATTTAAATATCTACACTTCACCATAACTCTCTCTCAACTATATTTTCTTATTTATTACCTTATATGTATTAATTTGTACGAAATAGTTAATTGAGCAAAAAGAGTGTTAAATATTTAGAATGCCATTATATAACATTTACAAGTATGTATGATCTGTTAAAATTTATTTGTTTATTTTAGAATAATGAGATTTAAATTGTAAACCGTCGATTGTATTAAATAAAACCTAATTATTATGTACTTAAGAAAAGTTCAATATCTCCTAATACGGGCCATTGCATATTTCTCGGTAGGGGATAATCATATCGTTATATCTACGGACATACTAGACTATACCTTTGTTTCTTTTTACGTTACCTCTTGCTTTGGCTTGGTTAATTGTGCCATTTTTTCGTTATTACTTATATTATTAATAAATAAACTTTATAAAGTGATACGGGACAATAAATTCGCCGCCTCATCTACTCAGACCCTTTAAACCGCAACTCTCGTACGCAAACACAACCTAAATCTTGTCAAACCATCACTCTACGTCGCCTTCCTCCGCCCATCTCCCATCTCCGTAGCAAACGCTAAATTCAACAATAAGCCACATAACATATTATGCAGCATTCACGCACAAACCATTGTGTATGAGTATGCAGCTCCGCACTACAACGGAATTATACAACGGCGGATTGCGTTCAATGCATAATTCAAAGGTCAAGCCCGTCCATCCAGGGCTGGACGAGCTATCCTGTCTTTGTATTGTATTATACGGAGAAGCACATCGTCCGCCGTGTCTGTCTATTTCAATAAGGAATCCACAAGATTACCACTACATCATCTACTCAACGGTAGTAACGTGTGATAGATGGATAGAGTTCTCAAAATACGCCGTGATCACGTCTAGCTCAAATTAATAAAACACACACTACCTACGTACTCGACCATTGTGTTCGACGTACCGGCGATGAATATACAATGAGGTTGTGTGTTCGATTGTTATGTGAGAACACTGACTGCGCGATCGTGTAATGAATAGATTTTTCTTCATTATCGCCTGATTATCTTGGATGGAGAAGACACAATACCCAAGCGTTAAAATCAATTAATTAAAGGAGAACAATCTAAATCTACAAGAAATAGCAAACTTTCTAACTTACCCTGTCTTTGCAACAAATTAGTGTTGCCGACGTAGCACTATTGCTAACAAATAGGCATTTCCAATTATTAAATTCATGGATCGTAATTTTTCTAACACAGTGAAGAATATTCGAAAAATTAAATCGGTTAATTGACTCACAGTCATATCCATCAAAAGAGCTGTGCTTTGTTATTTCAAACAGTTACATAATATGACTAAGTTGTTGGAGTTGGAACTTAAATTAGTATTACTCATATAGAGGAAGATTTTATGCAAAGGCGACTTGCTCCAAACATTGCAGTACAATTATGATTGTAGTGAGGCTCGTTTAACTCCACTATATATGTAATATTATATGAACTAAAAAATTGCAGTACGCAATATCAGTAAATGCTTTTGTTGATTAACCCAAACTGTTGCTTGAAATAGAAATTTCAGGAGATATAAAGTAACCAACTAAATTAAAAACGGCTGGTGAATATTATAGAAACTAATATACCTAAGTATGGGTGATCAAAATTTAAGAAAGGATGTAAATTATAATATATTGCCGTGTGTCTGCTACAGACCTATGTCCATATCGCCTGCTTTTTCTAACATTTTTTTTTTAAATTGTAATCACCAATAGATTCATTCATTTGTATTTCCCTCATTAATACAAGCAAGTCAATATAGATTGCTTAAAAATAAATCTACCATTACTAAATCGATCAGGCTGATTTTTTGAACGGAGTAGATAAAACCTAAACAATTTAATCTCGATCAGCGTCTGGCTCCTAATCATTATTACGGCCTCGGAGAAAGACCGGTTAATCTTTTCTCTTCATTTTAATCATCTGCCTGATTTTCTTCGACCTAGTGAGGTCATATCTTATGCAGATGATACCACCATTATTGTCGAAGGCAATAATCCATTCGAGTTACTAAATAATTCTGACCTTGCGTCTCGGGCTTTTATCACGTGGTGTTCGAAAAACAAATTAATTGTCAACTTAAAGAAAACTATTTGTGTGCAACCCCATAACAGAAAACAAATTCAAAATTTCAATACTTTAAATAATAATGTCACGTATTGTGTTGAGCAACAAAAATTTTGGGTGTACATGTCAGTGCCAATATGAGGTGATCTACCCATCTGGATCATGTTTGTGGCAGGTTGGGTACGGCTTACTGGGTTTTACTTCAATTAAAACATTTAGTGGACCAAACAGTTTTGTTTAATTAACAAGTTAATGAATTTCTGCTTTTAACTGTAATAATAAGGAGTAATTGTTGCAATTTTTTTTTTCTCACGCAGGATTCGAACTTGCATTCCCTCGTTTGCCGGACGAGCGCTTTACCACTGAAGCTAGTAGAGGATGCGAATTCGAGCGTTTAACCGAACATACGTCGATATAATTTATTAATTTCTGTAAAAAGCTTGCAATCTTTGCAGTTTTCTTTAATGTTTATTACACCTTGGCCTATTCAGTCATGTCCTATTTTACTTATCCTACGTTAATGTTTGGGGTTACACTTCCAGATGGAGGAGAGTATTTGTTTTGCAAAAAAGATTGTTGAGACTAATTTATAAATTAAAAGGTAAGGAGAGCTGCAAACGCGTATGCAAAGCTAACCGTATACTAACTTTTCCATCCATTTACATCTATAAGTGCTTTATGCACATTAAGAAATATAAAACTCTCGAACATAATTCTAATTGCCATGATTATAGTACGAGGCACGGCAATTTGTTACGAACCGACCTACATAAAACCAACCTCTTTGAAAGGAGACCCGCGTATACGGGCAAATATCTTTTTAACGCCATACCTATAAATATTCAAACTACCAACCAGTTGGGTCCTTTTAGCCAGAAACTCAAACAATTTTTGCAATGTCAATGCTTTTACTCTGTTGGGGAATTCTTGCCATCTTCTACGGTCCTGGATAAGTTTTTAACATATTGTCTATTGTGATAATATATACCTCACATATGCATATGTATCTCCACACGCTCTTTGTACTGGCTGTTTGTTTTTTTTTTTTAAATGTACCAAATTGCACTTGACTTATCCTATATCTAAGTAGTAGACCTCAGGATTAATAAAAATCAATCAATCAATCAACCCTAAATGACCAAAGCTAGATTTGAACTTGTGACCCCTGACAATATTCATGTTGTATGTGGCCAGGGGTCATAGAGTTATTAATGCTGAAACGTATGTTCTTATAAACACAATGGCATACGAGAAAATCTACACAGTCTACAGTTTATTAAGACCATTATATAATACCTTTACAAAAATGATGGATATCAGAAGCGACATCTCATTAGGTTCTAGTTGGTAACGTGTCGGCAGGCACAATTAGTGGTATTATGCAACAGGGAACCAACCAATGCCAAATGCCTGCCTTCTAAAATATATCTATAAAAATTAAAAGGAATTTCTGTGCAACAATGACATCACACGTATGATAGTAAGGTATAAACAAAATTTTTACGTTATCAAATTTTTATTAAACTTAACCAAATTGTTATAATATTTTGGAGCTATTCAGCATATTACCTCAAAGATTTAAATAAATTATAAACGGCAAATGTTCGAGCATTCTTGTTGCAAAACTGTATATTTTCTCTTGACGAATATTTTAATTCATGTACCCTGTAGTTTTTGTTTGTATTGTTATTTTGTACAGTCTCCTATATTGTTATTTAGCGCTCGAACGACTGGTTCCAGGCTTTGATGGTGCTAAATATTAATGTTGGGGACTGTACATTGATAAGTAATTTAATACGAATCTTAACATGTTATAATGTTGCATTTATATTGTGCTTCGTCTTTTACCTATTCTCTTTCCTAACTTCTTAGTTTAATTTATTCACTAATGGTGGGATTCTACGCATATATGTAGCACCTGTAAGATTATCCGTAAGACTATAGGCATGGGTTATAGATACTGACAGACTTACAGATAACCACTACAAGCGCCACAGATACGCACAGAATCACACCACAAGTTGAAGAAGGGAATGGCCATGTTAAAATCTTAAATGGTTTTATGGATAGTGAACTAATCTGAGGTTCGATATTAATCAACTTTCTGAAAGAAACTATCACTAGTAGTTTATGCTATCCTTACAGTAAAAAAACGGAAAACCTGTGAAAATGATGTACTCTACTAACTTTTATAATATTGCTGTAGTGTGCGGCACGGAAGTTTGGGGTATTCTTTCTGAAATGCTGCGTATCTTTCTTCTTCAGAAAACAGTTTTGAGGCTACTAATAATAATACCTCAGCACTACAGGCCTTGAAAGGTTCTTCCTTGGCTTAGGCGCCGAAACACACCGAGCGCCTGAGGAGTGTTGTCCGAATGGTCACCCTACCAGTAACCGGTACCGCATATTGCTGCTTGACTCGCAAGATTGGTAATGATACACCCTTCCTTCTCAGCCGTGTTGCCGGCTCTTTGAGGCTATTACGTGACCTAATTAAAAAGAAATCAATTGTATAGACAATTCTTTTAAAATGAGTATATTCTGTATATATGTGTATTCTGAAAATACACCGAAATCGCGAAATTTACAAAAAGAAATAATGTACTTTATCATGTTGTTGTAATGTACGGCACACAAGTCTGAGGTATACTTTCTCAAATGCTGCATATCTTCCTCCTTCTAAAACCAGTTTTGACTTATTTATGATGCCTTAATTAAAAAGAAATCAATCGTGTGGACGAACATTTAAAACAAACAGATAGCCTGTCAAAGGCGTCCACACATCATTTTAAAAATACATACACTGAAATCGCAGTTTTCAAAAAAAAATAATGGTAAATCATTGCTACTATACTCGCTGAAAATTAAACATCAGGATACACTTGAAATAAAGAGTATCCCAACGATGCGAGTCTAACCGAGCGAGAGAGAAGATATTGGGTGTCTTCCATGACGAGGAACCGATATTATCTGTCTTGCTCACTGAAGTTTGAACCATTTGGATACTTTTCTCGAGTCCACCATACCATAGAGACCAAGCAACGCAAAAATGCGGACACCATTAAAGCATTAGAATTCAAAACCAGATACTGATTGACTCAAAATGTCCCCACACTGCCTGAATTAAAAACTGAAATGGCCGACTGACAGGGTCTGGCCTGATCCTACTACTTCCCACAAAGTCCATATCAATATTTATATCCACTGTTGTGAGTGAAGTTAATTGACATAATACAGTAGCGTCTTTTTATTTCATTATGTCTATACAACCTAATATACATCAAGTTAACTTGATGCAGCACTAAAATTTCAAGTAAATATCACACACGATCATAGGAAACAATGTCATTTTATCAGTAAAATTTTAGAAGACGATGTTCTACTTATTTGATAACAGTGATTAAAAGTAAATATTGATTCACATCGTGGATGGTATTTGTAGTATGGGATCCAAACAATCTTTTTCAGTCGGTTGGTATTTCCTTAGTAATTTGTTACTCATGTGTTACACAATGTCAACATATTGTACTCTGTTATTTAAGGAATAATCAACAATAAATAAGTAGCTGCATAACATTGTTTTAGTTTATATTACATATTATTGAGAGCGAAATAGTGTTAGAAATATTGTACTCTCTATTGAACAATTTACGCATATCAGGTAGCTGAATAGAATCCCCTCATATTGTGTCCTGAATCCTGAAGCAAATTTTTTACTACCTTTTGTAGTAAAAAAATTGGAATTTGAACGAAATTGAAGTTTAAATTTGTAACTGAAGAAGTCATCATTGGTCGATTCATTCACGTTAACCGCTTTCCGTTATATCTTATAGGTTCTCTCAAATATTGCAGCATCTTTTGGTAATATACGGCTTTTTGATAAAGTCACCGGCTTTTCCGGAATAACAATATATCAACTTATCCAACAAGCACGGTATCAAACAAATAATAAAGTTGGGAGCATGTGGCAAATGGAGATATAGTAGTTCCCACTTCCCTACACGTGTTTTGAAATACCAAAGGAAACGTTCGTGGTCTTAAATATATAAAGCACCTATTATATTCAAAGCAAGTAGCCACTATGTTTGGCGTAGATTAAGTGACTTCCTTATCAACTCAAACAATCTACGCATACACTGTACTTAGTAGATACCAGGTGACAATAAAAATTGGTGGATGTGGTGATATAATCTGGTTTAATAATTTAATTTGTGTATAAAACGAAGATATTGTGGGATTAAATTACCTTCCTTAATACGTACATACCATAAATTTTTTTTTTATTTAACTATGATATTGTCCATTAAAACTGCGTGAGTTCCGAGCAACACTTCTTCAAAACAGGTATAATAATACTTCAATGTATTCTTCCTATAAGGCTAGTTGTTATATGAGGTTTATAAAAGAGAAACCGCCGCGTAGGTCGTTTTTTAATTATCTCCAGGCGCCAGTCCATCTCTCAGAGCTTTTTTCCTTCTATTTGCTGAGAAAGATTTAAAAAAAAAAAGAGACAAAACCAGACAAAGGATAGAACTATTCAGCAACGAAGCCAAAGATACGAGAAACAAAAACACACGGACCGTCAGGCCTTTAACTTCTACTCTTTGTTCCTGTTACTCGATGGAGAATACTTGCTTAATTACTTTTTAGTGTTGCGCCCTCTTTAAGTTTAAGATTAACTTTTATACGCCGCCGTTGCAATGTATACATACATACAGTGATTTCGCAATGAAATCCTGAAGTATTCTTACTTTAAGTACTTGCTAATCTCTAAAGAAACGCGTCATGAAGCTGCCAAAGCTACAGGATTAAAAGAAATTCAACTTCTACCGACACTTCAAGAAGTTAAATTATAGCCAGGGAAACTTTTCACTAGTTTTACGCCCCATTTCATCTTCTCCGCTAGAATTTAGTTAGAAACACTTTGGCTTTACAGTAATCTATAAATAGAACATTCTTGCGCTACGTACAACACGTAAATATACTATCCTGGGGTTCGCTTGTAGTACGCGGAACGAAACGTGTGAGTCTACGTAGTACCCGCAGACGACTATTACACATCCAGGAGCAGAAATACTTCGGAAAGAAAATGAAACAAAAACGGAAACGTTGAGCTCAATCGTGCCACACAGGAATAAGATAATTTTCGACTTCTTGACTTAATAATAAGTTTCTGTGAATCATCCGACCGAAGTTCCGTCTAATATTAATATCCTCACTGGCAATCTAATCCTGTGATAAAGTTCAACATCACTGGCGTGATATTAGAGGTAAAATTAGATTATTAAATTATATTGCAGACATATGTAGGTTGATATTTCCGAATGGATGAGGAATCAATTTTGTATGCTCATTCTCGTGGAATTTTAACCCTGTTAAATGGGATGCTGCATATATCTATGGTGTGATAAATTTATTATTTAACTTCATATTTCCAAAAGCTAATTAGTACTAGATTTCAACCTATACCTGTAATTATTTTATCAAATGCGAGTACCTATTATTGTACTTACAGATAAATATTGGTGGTCTCTGCCAGAATTAAAGGAAATTGGAACGGTAAATTGAATACAGAAAGTGACCAATGATATTCAACGAAATATAAAACTACACTGTAAGAAAATTTTATAATGATAATCATAGACAACTCTGTTACCCATAGTTATCACTGTAAAATTGCAGTCTATTGTAGTATAGTATACTTAATATACTGCATGTAATAATACGAGCAGCATGTATTTCGTTACAGTTAAAATTTGTAAAATTCTGAACCTGTTGTAATTTTACAGGTATAATTTGCATAAAAGCAAAAGACAGACTCTAGCATTACAAGATCATATGTAAGTTTCAAAACAATTTCAAACACTACATTCAAATTTAATTTTACAATGACAATCGTGGGGAACGTGGTTATCCACATTCATCACAGTAATTCTACAAGATTAATCAGTGCAAATTTGAGTTTAGCATAATACTGAATTAGTGGACGAAATTTAAAGGCCTTTTATAATTTGTCTTATGCTCGACCTCTAACAGTGAAATTTACACACATATTTCGCTGATAGTGCCCTTTTCTATTATGCCCGGAACAGCTATACAACTACTTCAAGAGCTCGTTTCTGTAGCCACAGTAGCAGTGCAGATATTTGATTTATTCCATACACATGTACTTTCTACACACCGGGAACTAGAGAAATTTATTTCAAACATAATATACATAATATTTATTCATTCATTCAAAATACAATAATAAACTCCATAAATATAAATGTGGATGAAATCCAGCGTTAACTGTGCCGCATGTAATTTATTTTTAGATTAGATTTTTCGTTTTCATGTTTTTTATTCTCGAGCGTTTTTCTTGCTGTATTTTTAATATACGTATATCATTGCAAAAATTTAAAAAGTGCGAAACATGTTTGTTTAGATTAAACTAAAACTATAATGAAAACAGAATAATTTTCGTAACACTAAATATTGTCTGTCTGGTTGAAAATCGTCGTTTTCCTACGCATATAATGCAATTGTCCAAATCTATAAACAAGAAAAATATTAAGGTGATAAATGACTCATCTACTATGTTTGCATTACTACCTTACCCCTGTAATAATTGTGCATGGCCCAATTGTTCTTAAATGATCCAACTCAGCCTCTTTGCTCAGTTCACAGCAGAATCATATATGTAACAATGTTGTTTGAATAGACAAGCAGAAAAAATGTGTGTTTTGCATAACTTACACAACTATTTTAGCATTTGTAAACATTCAATAGGAATAAGATTCTATACCTATAACGCAGTTAAGTGTGTGCCATTTGTGTTTTAAAAGATAATGAATGACATTACAATAAAAATCAAACGTACAATTAATAAAATATATTTACAATATGCATATATTAAACCTAATGTTAAATTTTATTTATTTAGTTTAATTTATTATTACTGTAATAGTTGAATTATAAAAGTTTATTATTTGTATCAGAGAATTCGGATTTAAATACCTTTTCAGCGGTCGAGGATCTGCGTCCCAAAAACATTTGTGCAATACTGAACGCTGCATGTGTTCCACAGTAGTGATACCACCTGATGTCTGTTCATACTGGGGATTCAAATAAACACTGCTCTTTTTTTGGTTTGATCGTTCTATTTCGAAAATAAGTAATGTAGCAAACCATATCTTATCTGAGTACATAGCATTGGCACAATTCACATATTGGACTAGTTAGTTCCTGTTTTTGAAACCTTATCAGTTTCCAACAACCAATTCATTATATATTGTTGTTCTGTAATAGATAATAGTGATAATATATTACTTATTTGTCACCCAAAACATAATTTTCGGGAAATAT
The DNA here is from genome assembly GCA_004143645.1 of Protaetia brevitarsis. NCBI lineage: Eukaryota > Metazoa > Arthropoda > Insecta > Coleoptera > Scarabaeidae > Protaetia > Protaetia brevitarsis. The sequence continues at coordinate 4,449,732 of RXPK01000088.1, forward strand.
AGATCAGCTACAACCGTCTTATATTATGGACGTCCTTGAGGTAAATAACTCAGTTATAAAGAATTTCTTAGATCTGACCAAGGCGTTTGAGCGCGTCTGTCATGCGATATTACTTAACACATTGAAACTTTATGGCATTAAGATATGTAAATTATCGTTTCTTGAAAGTTTTTTGGAAAATATTTCACAAATTAGAAACCTAGGGTTCGTTAGAAAGGAAGGAGACCTTCCTTATTTATTTATATATTACACATGCTGATGATATTGCAATTTTGATAACTAACAAGAAGATATACTATAATAACATTATTAACAGAAACATGCTAAAATTCCATATTTAATTAATAATAATAATATTTAATTAATTAAATATTCAAATTTTACTGGTGTAAACCTCTGTTTAAATAACAAAAAATACCAAACAAACCAAACCTGGTTCTGGATAACAAGCTGTATTGGAGAGCGCACAATGTAATTTTTCTATCGTGGTATGGTGTACTTAACAAATCGTCCAGGGAAGTTTGGCCAAGGGAGAGTGTTTTATAAATACTTCAATATAACAAGTTTTATTGCATTCAATCATGATTATCTTAACATAATTATATTCGTCGTAATCACAGTTGCAACTTAAATAGACATAGTATGAGGTACAGAAAATTTAAAAAAAAAACATTTTATGTTGAACACAAATCCGCATTTGCAGAGGACTAATTTTTATGGCATCCTCTCTCTTTCTTAGGAGTTCATCCGTACCCTATTTGGCGATTTGGATTGCTTTAATGGAATTTTAGTTTCTCTTTGAATGTTCTCATGGCAATCGTACAATAAGTAAATAAAAGTACTAAACGTTCCAGCATAATAACTTTACACGAAGAAGATTATGCTGGCTACTAGCATAACCTTCCATAAGCGATGAAAGACTGAATCTACCAGCGTCGACAGTAATATACGTCATTCGCTGATATCAAGAAACTGGCTCTTTGGAAGACTGTGACCATCCAAGTCCGTCACGAAGCACCACCCGCTCAGATCAACGCCTTTTACAACTGATACACAAACGTAATTCCAAATCTGCCGGCTGGCAGAAAGCTATTTACGCGGTCGCGTGGCAGTTCGCAAACCATTGCTACGCCGAGGTAACCATTTAAAAAAGCTATAGTAGGTTCAAGAACATCTGGACTAGACGATGGAACAGCGGCAGTGTGGGGTTGTTTTTTTTTGTACTCTAGAACAGGACGATTACATCGAATGGAAGAGATAATGCGGGAAAAAATACTACCGCGAAGTATTAGAAGTCCACGCCGTTCCTTCTGGGCTGCGCCTAATTGGCGAAAATTTTATTTTTATGCATGACAACCATCAGAAGTACACAACCCAAATATGCAAACAGTATTTGAGTGAACAAAATAACGCAAATATTTTACAAATTCTGGTATGAGCACCGCAGAGTCTAAGCCTTAACCCTATTGAGCCGCTGTGAGATAAACTTGACAGAAGAGTGCGAGTTGTTGACTCTAGTTCAAAAGAACAACTCTGGTACGTTTACCAACAAGAATGGACCAATATTTCAGCCGACACTCTAAAATTAATCGCGAGCATGTCATCAGTTGTGACAGTAGTATTCAACGCCAAGAGTGGATATTTTTGTGCGAAAAATCTTTAAGAAATAACATGTTTTTTTTTTTATTTTCCTATCCTTTAGAGTAATAAATTTCTTTTTAGTATTAGTTGCCTTTTATTTCCTGATTTCTTTGAACATTTGTTACTTGCCTAAATTTTCATGGGCTTGTGTACATGGAATACTATAAGCAAGTCCATATAAAATAGCTAATTTTTAAGAATTGATCCCGTATCTTCTAAAAAGCGAATCGCACACAACAAACAATTGTTTAACTATGAGAAGCGTAAGACGAAGGTCCAAATATAGCTATTGATGAAAAGCCAAGATTTAAAGCAAATATTATTAATGTTTTACTAGATACCCTAATTATCGCTTGAAGAAGGAGAAACGCAGATGGAACTTTTTGAACAAACTTCTTTCAGGATTCTTTTATTTGATCTAACTAAAAATGACGGGCAAAAATTCCTAAATCTACATAAGGTTTCTAGTGATGAGAATAGTTCTGATGCAAACCAAAACGAACTCTTTGATTCAAACAAACCCTTAGAAAGTCATTGTAACAAATAATTTGAAAAAATGTGGTTTCAAACATATGGATAGCTCTGAGGATTGCAGAAAAATTCCAATTAAAGTGACTGCTGGTGCAATTAAAGGTTACAGACGCATATTTCTGATCTCTAACTGGACGTTCTCAATATTATCAAGAAATTGCAGAAAAACATAACACGATATCGGCTGAATCATTTATATTATTTTATTTCTGTTAAGTAAGACATGAAACTGATATTTGATTTAAAATAGTATCAACCCAGTAACTTCAAAGTTTCAATTTCGTTTTCTTCTTTTTTTATATTTCTACGTTTTTAAAAGAATTATTTTAGAAATTATAGCGTTTTCGCAACTTTCACTCTGTGCAGACAGGGACGGCAATCTATCCTAGCCAGTACATAAAATAAAATAACTTTACTATAAGTAATAGACAATATTATCAAAGCTAAAGTTACGAAAATGTTACTATACACTTTTAAATTTTAGGAAAGCCTTTAACACTCTGTCACAACCATGTTTCACATACGACTATATGTTTTTATGTATATACAGTCACTGACATTAATATTTAGCACCATCAAAGCGTCGAGCCATTCGTTCGAGTGCTAAATAATAATGTCGGTGACTGAACACATATATGCCGACCGTATGTTAGTATATCACTTCTTTCGTTTGAATAATAATAGAGGAGTGTTGAAGAAAATTAATTACGATCACTCTGTTCTTATAAATCCAAGTAAATCTGATACTTTGATTTTTGATAACAAAGATCAAGTTAATATGTTGAAAAATAAAATCAAATTAAGGTAAAGTCAGGTAAGTGTGTAACCGGGGCAAGTGTGTAGTTTGTTTATATTTATTTTTAAAATTGAAATACGGACGTCCTCTTGTTATAATACTAATGTACTAAACTTCATACTGGTTTTACAAACAAAAGTTCGCATCTCCTAACGTGTAATAACTTGAATATTTTGTGAATATATTATACCTTATTAAACAGGCATCAGTATAGTATTACACTCTTGGCCGAACTAAAGGAAAATGCTATTAATATATAAAATGCGGAACGATTACACACTTGCCCCATTTTGCTGGGTAAGTGTGTAGACAGTGTTTAAAATTTCTTTTTTTGCTAGTAAACCGTTGATAATTATAAAAGGTGTATCTATTGAAAGCTTTCAACTGAGCATATAGTACGTACTTCTATGTGTAAAATTCATCAAAATGTCTTATTATGTGAACAGTTTTACATTTTCTTCGCACTATGCAATTTTTACTACACACTTACCTGACTTTACCTTATATATTTAGTATGATTACGTACCCATTAAAGAATAAGCAGAATATTTAGGACTTTTTTTAAACAAAACATTTAGATACACTAGGGAAATTAAAATAGATACAATAGGAACACTACTTGTGCTAACCTGGACGTATTTATCCTAACCAATAATAGTATTTATCAATTAAGTTTAAATCTGTATTGTGTAAACCCCTTACACAATGCAGATTTAACTTCAATTCTGTATAATCTAATCTTGAAAATACTTTATACTAACTTAACCAGATCAGTTACTGGATACAAAGTAGAATTAACATTTTTAATCAAAAATACAGCAATGTGTTACTACAAATCCGCCACAAAAATGATATTTTAATCGAATATAGAGACGAGCATCCCAATCGAGCAATCAGATTTTTAATAAGGGGATTATGCCAACCGCCGCAAAAATTTAATAGAAATCCTTAATCGAATGCGACGCGCATTTTCATACGGTAGCCGAAGTGTATGCCAAGTAAATCTTCCTTAGTTGTACTACGTAAAACGGGACGGTTCCAATTAACCGCAGCGGGAATGTTGTAGCGACAGCGACAACTGGTTCCCGCTCGGCTTTGCAGTGTCCCAGAAACGTGACCATCAATCTAGAAGCGTTGGCTACACCGTAAAACGAATTACATCCTCCTTCGTTGAATGCGGTAACGAGAGTATAGATATGTAGTTGGGTGTCTTCGAAACACCAATTACAGAAGTGTGTTGTCATTATGGAGCGTTTTAATAAGGTGAATGCCTAGTTAGTAGTCACACATTATTAACACTAAGAAAGTAAATGAGCATGTGAGTACATTCTCTAGCTCTAATAGTAATACAGTAAATTGCGGATCCAATATCTGAAAGCATTTATTTAAAGTCATTTAAAACAGATTCAAGGCCTAATAAAAAAGTCATTTTAAGTTAACCTGCATACTCGCTTGCATAATCTATACGTAGATTTTGAATTTGTTAAAATTGACTATTAAAATAGAGCAGACTACGTCGAAATCCTAATTTTCGCTTTTTTTTATTTTAATTTTTGATATCGCTAGAAGTGCTACATTAAGTAAAATATAACTTAGAAATGCAAACTTGTTAGGCCTAGTAAAAGTTAAGTATGTATTACGTATTGCTGTGTATTAATTGAAATAAATAAAAAATGTTGAAATGATTTTAAAATGAAAAAGAAGAAATATTAGCTAGCTCAAGAAAAAAAATTAATAGAACAAAAAACTATTAATCCCAGACTTTAATTAAATTAATCTAACTACGAATTAATCTAACCACGAAAAGTAAATTGTGAGTAAATGAAGTCAGACTTTCTTAATTACAGCCAAATATATAACATATATATAACAGAAATATTAACTCTTATAAATATAAATGAGAAAAAAAACTAAAATAAGTCTTCCTAAACCAAAAAATAATAATTGATCTTATATATACCAATACTTCAATACATTAACAATTATTACAACAATGATTCCTTGATTGACTATATTCTAGAGGAATGTTAAATTTTACAATACAAAATGAAAAACAAAATGGCAACAATTATTTAAGAAATACGTCTACTTACATCGTAGTCGAACAAGGAAGTCTTTAATAAAACCCTACCATTCTTTTTCTTACAAAAATCCCTCTCTTAAATTTCGGATAACGCAGACGTAGAACATTACAATGACAATATTAAATAGAATACGCATAAAATCAGCACAAGCGAATAATAGACATTTGAATGACTAGATTAATTAAAAAAAATCTTAACACTACATAGTTAAAATCATACAGTAAACCCTTAAACTAAACTTATACAAAGAAAAAACAAAATTGTGACAATTCTCGGTAAATTGAAAATCAGCTGTACGGACAAAGAAATCACAACAACCAGAATATGCAACTTAAAATACACCTCAGCCATAAAAGGGTAGTATGGGCCACGGAGTCCAAAATCACGGCAGTATGTATTTAAAAATTTATGTTTCTACCACACACATGCTTTCGATGGTTCTATTTACGCGCTATTTTCATGGAACCAATTACCAGGAGTAAATTTAGGGATTACTGTACTTCTCTTTGCTGCTCTGCCTTTATCTCCCCTTTCATTGCATGTTACATCATTTTTTTTAATTTCATTTTCATGAATTTTGTTTTGGTCTTATTTGCTCGGAACTCAAAGCGGGAAGCTTCACTTATTATTAATCTTGTGTGTTACTTTACCGCCAATCTCCAAAGTTCCGTGTTACAATTTTTACTTCGCTGGCAAACGCTAGGCGTTCATGTTTTTTCTTTTTCATACATTAGTCCTGTCCAACCACGACAATGACGTTCAAACAATTTTTTTAAGTGCAATTGAATTAGATCGAACAGTTCTGCTCCGTAGAATTATCTGAAAGGTAAAGAGATTTCATAGTAAAAGAAATTCGCGCAGCGACAAGTAACGACGAAATAACTGAAAAAGAAATAATCAAAAAGTTGAAACAAACGCGAAATTCTTTATTGTATTTGTGAGAGCGATCTTTGAATTGTCTTTTATTGGAAACAATAGGCTAACTATCAAATCACGTTCAATGTTAAATTGTCAGAGACGGAAAATATTCCAAGATTTGAAAGTCACCCATTTAGATTTCATGTGAAAGGAAAATATTTTCTTGTTTCTCATATCGTACCCCTAATCTAAATGTATTTACATTTTTTTAAGGAAAATACAGAGGGTTAAATAATTACTTAATCTCTGCTACTTTCGACCGTTGTAATTAATTAAATAAATATTGTTATTAGCATATTTATAAGATAAGTAAATTCTGAGATGACGTGTACCCACATATCATTCTCACAGCGCAGTTATTTAACCTCAATGTATGAGATTGTTGCGACAATCTAAATTGCTACCATAAATATTAAGTCCAGTTTCAGTTAACTGAAAATATGTAAAAAAAAAAATAAAACGCAAAAAGATTTTAAAAATATCTACATGTGTGTGAGATTTGTATCATATCTAAATGTGCTGAATTAAAATAATTGCAACGGAAATTAGTCGCATGTTTCTATGCCATCAATGGAGAAGGAATATTAATTTTACTATAGCACACGATCGAAATGAATACGCTTCCCTTACGCGGATATTGATAGCACGTGCAGGCTATTATGTAAAAGATTTTAATTAAAATAATGTCGCGGGAGCATTACCCCGAATACGACTGATGTTAAGCAGCTTTTATTGAATATCTCTTCTTGTTACTAAGAATTTTATCAGCCATAAAATATGCCATTCTCTCGTTAAGATAAAGATGAGATGGGATCGTTCGGTGAAGCGACCTTGTCGTAAAAATTAAACTTTATTATACCATATTACACACTTTATCTTCAAAGGGACTCTCGCTTTTCAAAGGATCTTATCTCGGTTCGATTCCATTTAGATTATGCAGTCAAAAGCTTCAATAAACAGGGAAAATAATTAAAATATTCATTTTCGTATTTCCACAATACACATTGCAATATAAAGATAACTATCCGCATGGAAAGTTTAAAAGGAAACATACACAAAACTCGAAAAAGTATTCCATGTAAATATCAAATATATTTACTCTGCTTTTGAATATAAAAAAGAGTTAATTTTATATCCTCCCACATTAACTCACGCATATAAACCTGCAATGTTATATCTTTTGATGAACTGTCAACGTCAATACATAACATTGAAGTATATACAACCCGCCTATACAAGTATACCGCTATTAACATCTGGTTGTCGTCAAACGAGACGCGGATCCATAAAAGAATATCCCCTTTAACCCTGGAAACAACTCCGTAAAACTTTTTACACCCCGTATATGTACTATCAGTAGAAAGAGAGGCACGATAAGTCGATATATAGGTGTATCTGGGGACGGTTCAGAATTTGATAACGGCCCTCAACGGGCTCCCAAATGCGATCCCTTTCTCTTCGATACGAAGTCGGTCGTGTGCGTGCTGCGGCTGACACAAAACTAATGCCTTAATACCTAGAAATTGGAATCTCGATAAAAAAATGATTTACCACTTTTAATAAATATCAACCCCGAAGATAATACGTTTATATCGCCAACCGGTTGGGTTGGCTTTTGTTTGTAGTAACCCCCTTTCTGTGTGAATTCGAATAAAGTTGAGGATTTTATGAAAAATAGTACTTTACATTTATAGGTAGCAATCCCATAATTTATTAATAATATTATGCAAAAAAACAGCATTAATAGTTAAATGTGAATTGCATTCATGAGCAGATAGGAGTGGAACTACTAATATGGCAAATGGTAAAACTAAACAAAAAAATAATTAATAACGAATATTTAAAATAATAATTTTATTTTAAATGTTCGTATGCTATCGGAAATAAGTACTTGATTTGGCAATTTTTAAAATGTAAGGATTTGAATTATTGATGTCCACTATTAATTATTCACAGCCTTCTTCGCAATTGGTGTAGAGGCAATGCTTTTTCATTTTTTCTGTCTGTAATTACACTTTTCACTTATATCTAACTTAGTGCTTTCCTTTTTAGCATCTCCGCCTCCTCATCGTTCTTCTTCTTGGCCTTTTTTCCTCTTTTTTTCCTCTCTATGACTGCGATCATATTCATGATTTTCAACACAAACAGCTACTTGGGTCATGCAGCAATATTGCTAGAATCAAGAAGAAGAACCATCTTGCGTATTGCTTCGTAGGAAGCAGTAGTGCAATGCAAATAAAACGCAGAATCTCTACGGCGCATATGCGTTCCAACGCAAAGGGAAAAACAGAAAAAAGGTAATGTTTGTTGGTATTTTGACCTCATTGGCTGTTATTTCTTGTTTTACCCTATTGATTAGAACCCAGGATTCAGTTCTATGTGTGAGCATTGAAACTAACATGGACTCGTAAATTATTGTTTTTGTTGTCTTGCTTTTTTCTTTTTTATGGAAGAATGGTCTGTATATAGGTTCTGTATAATGCACTCATTTTACTTATTGTTCTTATATAATGGAAATTGTTTTCTTGGTAGTAGCGGATGTGTAATAAAACTCTTTCTTGATTTACATAGTTTAATTTGAAATTTTAAATTTGGACCTTTCGGCTATATGCATATAGCCTTTTCAACTAAAATGCAAGACCATAATAATTAATATGTGGTAAAGTTATGTTTAATAATAGAAAAAATTAAAAAAATATTGAAAATTAACATTTTCATTTCACATTATTGATTTGTAGTAAATGTAAAAGTTACTGTATATTTGATTTAGAAGAAAAAAAATTAAGGTAATCATTTGTTATTTAAGTAAGTCCATTCTCATCTCACCATTGCAATTCAAAATGTTAATTTTCAATTTTTTTTTTGGTTTTTTCTATTCTTAAACATAACTTTACCACATATTAATTATTATCGTCTTGTATTTTAGTTGAAAAAGACTATATGCATATAGCCGAAACGTCCAAATTTTAAATTTTAAATTAAACTATGTAAATCAAGAAAGATTTTATTACACATCATTACTACCAAGAATACAATTTCCATTATAATAAGAAACGGATAAGAATATAGCTGCAAAATCAATTCTTCTTGTAATTTCGTCCTTTAAGCTCCCATTCGCAACTAATCTTACATCAATCTCTATAATTTTGCCATCATCGTGTAAGCATACACTTCAATGGTTCTTTGTTGCTGAATCTCCTTTCTTTTAACGTATATGCAAGCAACAAATTTGACCGAAAAAAAAAAATATATGAATTCTTTAATTTGAAAATTTTGAAATAATTGAAGCAATTTACTCCCCAGGTATTTTAATCTTTTCCTACTGCCCATTTGTGTTCCCTGCTGAATTTTTTCATGTGATTCGCTATTTCCATTATTTTAGTTTTTTTCCATTTTTATATGAAGTCCGAATTTTCTTACTTCCTCGCTTTATTATTTTTACATTTTGCTTTGTGACTCTTTTTCTTTTTTGTAGTTAGTACCAACTATTAGTAGATCGCCAGAATAAATCAACATCGGTATGTACTGCTGCCACAAACATTTTAAATCCACTAAAGATATTTGCTAGGTTAATTATCAGTCTACTGTGGACACTACTTTGCGTTTAAAGAACACAACACTGTCCTTGATTGACGGCCAGTCGACAATATTTTCTGTCTAACTACCAAAAATTTTTGTTACCGTATACTTAATAAAATACGCCACTTCAAACAATGCTCAACTCGCTTAAATCAAATATTGACATGTTCACTGTAGGATTATCCTACTTCAGCAACTTCTCGCTGCTGAAAGGTATTTTATATAAATTTATTTTCGACCTCCGCTTACATAAACAGGAGTGCAGGAATCAGGCGCAGCGGGCTGAGTCTGTATAATATTCCCAAGCCTCGCAGGACGCAATATACACAACAACTTACACTTGGCAACTTGTGAAAGCTGTCAATTATCAATCCATCTTCAAACAATTGAAAGTTACGAAAATACAGATGTTAATAATATTGGAGAGTGTAGAGAATGGATCAACAACATAAGGAATTTCAAACGTTTGGCAAGGATTGATATAGCAATGGCAGTGACAATAAAACAAAAAATAAATAATAATAACTAGACTGCATGAACTATGACTATGCAGAACGTTTAGCCATAGTATATCTTCAAGGCAGTAAAATCACTCCCTCCGATTGACGTATCTAGTATCTAGTATCAGTGTTAGTCGAGTTTTGATGCGAGATTGTGCAATTTTTCGTTAATGTTTTACGCATTGTAAATGTAATAGAATGTCGGGCGTAGAAAATCCTAGAAAGCATTGTTTCATAATGTAGAAAATATATCAGTGACTTCCAGGATTTACATTATGGTGGTGCTAAAATAGTTTGTACAGTGTGCGATAAAGAATTATTGTGCTGGCACAAAGTGGATTACACATTGGTGGTGGTACATCTGCTTCGTTGTCTATCTAAAGAGATAAAGATTATCTTAATTGTGCGTGTGTTACATCCGTATAGCCTTGAACGGTTTTTTTCAAAATATAAGCATGTTTTACCATCGAGACGAAAGCGGTTTAGTGAGAAAAATATTGAAACACTTAAGGCTTTAAACTTTTCAGCAATCCTATACCATTTCTGCTACTTAAATAAGGTACGCAGACAAATATTAACCACTGTAATTATAACAGTAGCAAGAATGCAAATCTACGTTAAAGGAAAACAACTTCGTAGAGTTAGAACTTATAAGTATCTAGGCAGTATATAACAGCAGATGATAGATGCTGACATATACCACAGATTAAGGAAAGCAAATAACGTATTATGTCCCAAATAAGACCATCATTGGAAAAAGGGAAATAGACAAACATACTAAACCAAGAGTTTACAATACAATCGTGCTACCAACCATAACAACATATGCAAACGAATCTTGGCCTCTACAAAAAAAAAAAAAAAAAAACAGGTAGGGAAAATAATTGCTGCCAAAATGAAATACGTAAGGAATACAAGTTGAAAGACAAAATGAAAGATACACCAGGAAGTAATTACCAATAAAATCGAGAAACAACTCAAATAGTGTGGGCACATACTAAGGATGGAAAATAAGTTATTGATTAAGAAAGTACTAGAAGCAAGAAGTACAGGTAAGATAATAAAAGAAGACCTAGAAAGAATTGGAACGATAGAATAGAGGAAATAGGACGAGGAAAGGGAAAGACAAAACGTGAAATGAACGATCTGACCAGAAATCGCAATGCATAGAGGGAATGGGTTAACAAATCTAAGGTGTGACCAAACTTATCGAAAGTTTCGAATGGGTATAAGGATTTTGGGAAGAAGAAGAATATATCTCTAGACAGTTAAAATAACGGTATAGAACAATCATGGCCCCTTATAATCAGTTTAAAATTTCTTGCTAGTTGAATCAAACATAAAATTATGCATAGATTTCCTTTTTATTGAGTAACAATAATTTAACTTGTTCCTCTTTCTACGCCGGACATTGTATTACATTTACAATGCGTAGACGTTAACGGAGAATTGTACTATCTCGCATCAAGACTCGACTAACACTTATACTAGATACTAGACACACGAATCGAAAGGTGTGATTTTACTGTGTATCTAAATCTAAAAGAAAGTATGCATATATATATTTTTTTTTGTGATTCATTTAACTTATTTATCTCCCAGCGAACATGCAGAAACTTCGACTCGTATAATCAAAAAAAAAAAACTATTCAGTTTCTGTCTTGCATTTGTAATCACGTATTGCATTAGCCAACATCAAACACACCCTATACTCATAAAACCATTCGCGTCAGCATTCTTTCGTAAGAAGATGCCACCGCTGACGGATGTTGTTGCTCCATGCATTACGAACTCGGCGTTATTCCGCCTTTTTTTTTCTGCCATTCGCTTTCATGACGCTCGCTCAACATCTGTCCAAAGAGCGACATATGCATCTGCAAGATGCATTCGCTCCCCATGTGCGCAGTTAGTCATCCGGCACGTCATCCTCAGTGGGATATCCGTTAGAAGCATATATCGAATCGGTGGTATACGAATAAATTCCTATATATAGAAAAGGTAATTAGCTGTCGAACGAGCATCTGATGTTTTTCTTTTTCAACGGTCCCTCGCGTACCGACAAAGCAACGGTGACATGATCGAGGGTCGATAAAATGTCTGGAACGTCCGCGAGGAGACGAACCAGACCGAACGGAATTCCCCGCGAAATTAGAATGTAACAAGGCCGACACGACTTTTCGATGCGGTTCGCTTCAATATTTCTTTCTCGTTTTCTATACTTAATTAAGAATTTGATTCCCGAAATAGTGCCTCGCCTCGGTGAAACGATCCTCCTCCATCTAGTCCTTTTTTCCAGGTCGGGAACTTCTTAGAATGCGTAGCGGAAACAATTAACGAACTTCGAAAAGTTATAAATTGCGATTCGTCGAATGAAAAATGACCACGCTTCGGGCTGTTTCGCAAGAGAAAAGACCAAATCGACTCGAACGACGCGCAACCGAAAGCCCTTCCAGTAACCTGGGCTGGAGAAGATTGAAAAACTTTGGAAAATCATCCTAAAATTCGCAGCAGAGCTACCTTGTATGAAATTTGATTGTTTTCATTTGTTTATTCCGCCTAACCGTAACTTAACTTTATGATGGGTGCATCTCAAAATCTTCTTTTTCAGTTCAAATTTTATTGTGAGATACAAGTTACTGCCAATTAAAAAGTTTGTTAACAACTACAGTGATATCATTTAAGAAAATTATACTCTGTAAAGCTTCTATGAAGCATAGAAAGTTTTTATATTCATATGCAGGAGTAACTTTGTTTTAAACAGTACATACATTACCTCTAGGAATAAGAGACAACTTTATTGCTGATATAAAGCAGCGTTCTTATACGCAAGATAATTACTACTACTACTAACACAAACTTTGTCTATTTTATGCCCAAGAGACTTCATCTGTTCTTTTTCCATATAAAGCAATCAATATATATATAATCAAATTAAACGCTGCTACAATTATACCAACTATATTTAATTTAACTTGTTAGATAAAGCTCCAAACGCACCACACTATGACTTCGAAAAAAGTAAATCGGTTATCGTAAAAATAAGAGCGAGATTCGAACGTGTGACATCTAATTTAGACTCTCAAGACAGTCGGCTATTACAGGAACTTAGGCATTAGTTAATAATAAAATATTATCGTCTTCAGTTATTATTGCTAATAAATTTACAATAATATAAAAGAGTTTTAAGCTAGAATAGATTGCAGGTATACATATACGTACCGGGTGAAAAATTGCGAGCTGTCGATTGCATTCTGGGCGATCATTAATTCATAAAATTCCAGGCGACAGTAATAATCGTCCAGTAAAAAAGTCCTTGGGATGTGTTAATTTTGTACGACCGATATCTTACAAAAACTTTTTTACTTTTGTAATTGTAATTTTTGTACGATATCGATCGTGCAAAATTAACACATCCATTCTTATGTAAAAGGTTTAAAAATTTACATTATTATTAAATCCGCGAGCAATTTGTTTAGATGTCACACTAGGATTTTATTCCAGTAATACACAAACATTTCGATATCACTGACATTTTCGCTAGGCCATTTTCATTTTTAGTTATTTATTAATGCAAACGTTGTTTCACATCGTCGGACCGTATTACGAATAGTAGTCGCGCTAAAAATTGATATCTCAGGATAATTTACTTCAAATAAATCCTATGTAACTTCTACTGAATTGCTACCGTAAAATTGTTTCACAATAATTTTTTTTCCTGGGGCGTATAATATTACTTTTTTTTTTCTAAAATACTGACCGCGATCAAAACTTACTAACTGTTATAAAATTTGAAGGCCCTACCAGTACCCTAATATCTAGCGACGCCTTATTAAAAAATAAGTGAAATGAATCGAACGCCGACTAAACTGAAAGTAGTACGGCTGTATTCACGCATGCCTAGCGAACCGTTCCCCTTACCTCGCAGTAAACGGAATGTGGGCTATGAAGTGATTTAAATTGAAAAGATCGATGTGGTGATAGCACTTTGTAGTAGTTAGATAGGGGTAGAGAATAGCGATGAGTGCTTGCCGTTAGACAGCGATAGCATGCGGATTGGAGATGGTAAACGTAAGCGTACGACCGCCTAGCAGAATAGCATGCGTATTTTTCGACTTTGTTAACTAATAGAGAAATCATATTTTTCATCCTTCCTTTATCGTATATCCTCTCGATATAATATAAGCAGAATGAATTTTAATTGCTAAAATATTCTTGGATAATGCAATGTATTTGCTAATTTCTTAATTAATGATTTTAATTGTCTTTTGCGTTTAATAGACTTCAATTATTTGGATTTTTATTTTGTATAACCGTGTTGGTGTACACGTCGTGATTTTGTATGAATTAATTTTTATTGTTTCCAAAATTCAAGTGACGAAATATGCCCACAAGAACGGATTCGTGGCCGCTGGTGTGGTTGCTACTTGTAGGCGACCTGCTGCCTACCACTGAGGCGCTTGGAGCCGAGCCGCAGACGTGTGACATAGTAAAGGTCTGATTTCGGTGGTGCGTCTGGCGACTGCGTTTGCGACTGCGATTGCAATCTCATGACTGCTTTTATGTATTTTATATACAAACGGTTTCGGTAAAGCGTTTCAGCAGAGAGCGCTTGCGATCGAGCTGCAACGACTGCGATTCTACTGCTCTTAATTGGGTCGCTGTATCCAAAACGCACCACTGAAAACACATAGAATTACGCGACGGCGACTGTAGTTAACTGCAGTCGCAAACGCAGTCGTCAGACGCACCACCGAAATCAGACCTTAATACTTTTAGGAGAATCGTAGAAGGAAGGAGGAAACCTCCTCAACTCACCAAGTATTGATGCCATTTGTAATTGATGCATGAGAGAAAACCTAAGCGTCGAATAAAACTACGATAGTTCTCCAGGAAAGAAGAGAGTGAAGCACTGAGTACACTCACTATCCAAGGCGTGAAGCTTGCATTTGCAGATACTCTAGGTGTCTTATTTGTGAAAACGCTAACCTGGAATCCACATTTGGAAAGGATTACTCGCACAAGCAAAGTTGTCCGTATGGACCCGCCGAAGCATATGAGAATATCTCGGTGGCTGTCTCCAAAGCTAGCCCACTAGCTGTATGTGACTGGTGGTACATCCAACCGTAACTTATGGAGGTATAGTTAAGTGGCAGGAAACACAACAAACGCCAGCCATAGCAAGACTTACATACGCACAAAAGATTTTTCCTTTGCGTCATTGGATTATATTGTGGAAATAAACGCCAGCTTAACTATTACACTTCGCTTTTAGCATACAACGAATCCATCGCCTCATGCTCATGTGTGTGTGGCTAAGAAGCTGCAAGGATCGGTTATTTAGAATACCATCAGACATGACCTGTTGGTTTATAGATGATTCGAAAACAAAGCGGAATGTGGGCGCAGGAATTTTTTCTCATAATCCAAAAGTTAGAAAATACTTGAACAATACACAGCGATTTATCAGGCTGAAATATATACCATTGGCGTATGTGCTAGATGTATATTTTTATACTATCGAATGAAGAATGAAAAACTACGTATAGAAACATCAATATAATTTAATTTCCAGCAAAACAAAGTATTTAGAAAAACAAAGACAATACTGATAGCTGAAAACTAGTTTTCTTCGAAAGCAGTCAATTTTTAAAATAAATTCTTCTCCGTTTGCAACTTGGCAGTAATGTAATGGATCAGTGAAATGTCTCAGCGAATTCTGTATCACTTTTGGCGCAATACGATTGATTTCTTCAGCTATTCGTCCCTCTAATTGTTTTAGAGTGTATGGTCGATTTTTATGCACTTGACATCTCAATTGACGCCACAAGAAGAAATCAAGCGGTGATAGGTCTGGAGAACGTGCTGCCCAGTCAATTGGAAATGTGTTATTTAAATAACCACCAACATTATGCGCAAAATGTGATGGAGCTCAACCTTGTTGGAACCAAATATTGTCATTTGGTTGATTCGATCTATTTGGATTTGGATGGCGGATGTAATTGCTGGCACAATGTCGTTTCTCAATAAATGTAAATGGCTGTCACTATTTAAATTACCTCTTGGGCCTATTAATAGGGTTTCTGAGTATAGCAGCCCATATATGAGGGTTTTCATTTGTTCAGCAATGACAATTATTCCTGTTGACCTTATCATTGAGACAAAATGTTGTTTTATCAGGAAAGACAATTTGATTCACAAAATTAGGTCTATTCTCTGATAAATTCTGACATCATGTGATCTGGATCATCTTCCAACAACTCTTGAACAAGGTGCATTTTGTAGAGTTTTACTTTTGCGGACTTTTTAGAACATGATAGAATTTTATAAGATGATTTTTGTGAAATATTATGGATTTGTCCCAATTCCATTGTAGACACGTGAGGATTTTCTTGAACTGTAAGCGAAACATTCAGACTGGTGTCTTCATCGGTTGCTGTTCTTGGACGTCCAGTTCGACGTAAATGTTTTACTTGGCGAAATGCTTCGTATTTCTGAATTGTCCGGCACGCCGTACTTTTACTTAGGAACTTTTTCCAAAGAGCGTTGACGGTCACCATATCCACGCATCATCAAAATATCAATTCGCTCTGATTCTGAAGTTTTACTGCCATTTTTAAACAAATATTCCTCCCATATGTTTCGTTAGTACAATATAACGAAGAACATCCTCTATATAAGAGATTCATAATGAACTTCATCCCAGCATTTTTCAACAAAGGATGCGGATAATGCTAAGTGAAGCTTTCTGCCTACGTCTGATATCTTTATTTCTTTTTATTTTCTTTCCTTACCTATACAATTAAGTAGTAGCACTGACTGTACAGCGTTAGGTTTCAGAGGAAGGAGGTATTGAGATGGTAGCCGTGCAAAGAAGAAAGAGTTTCCTTTTTTACAATTTAAGCTTTCGTAAAATTTATTTACCTCTTCAGGCATTATATAGGGATCGAATAGGAATTATATAGGCTACCTTTTCATTTCATATATAAATAAATACATTTTACGAAAGCTTGAAACTCCTTGATTTATACAGCTGCTATTCCAATATTTCTTTGAAACTTGCCTATATACTTCGAACGCGATTATTTAATAGTTTTTATCATATCTTGATTCAGATTTACCAACTTTACGTGGTAAGTTTCGGTTGCTAAGGATAAGAAAACGGCAGCGTGACGGGACAATTGGATTCGCATGATAAGATTCAATTTGGAATCTCGTCGACCGGATTTGGGAGGCGGAAGTTTTCGAAACTAATAAGTAAGGGAACATTAAGATCGCTTATCGCGAATGAGCGAAAAAAAAAACCGGTTGGCAGTACCCGGATGCTCGAAGTTTTTCCGAGATTTTCGTAATTACGCTTAGAGTGGAGGAAATTTTAAGTAATTTTCCCGCGCAACGCGTAAAAGTTTTCCTATTCGCGGTGACATAAATTTGCCTTAATCTGGTCTGCTTGTTATATAAATTTTAAATTATCCCCATGCAGTCCGCAAGTATTTATAAACTATCCGTTTACTGGTAAACTTTGTATAGGAAACTTAGGAGTGTAGTTTTATCTGATTTGAAGCTCTCCAAAGTTAAGAATGGGCGATTATTTATAATGTCTATTTTAATTTTAAAGTATATTATAGCTTTGCAAAATAAGTTTAAGAATACAAAAGTATAGTTCTTCAAATAAGTTCTTCATTTTGCAGTCACGAGTAAAACTTTTCACGAAGAATTAATTACGAAAATATCATGTTATCACCTGCGGCAAGCCTTGAATAAATAAGTGTCTTCTACCTACAAGCCCTTTTTATAATAATACATTTAAAGAAATCAGCCTCTTCTTATGAAGAAACGTGAAAAAATACAGCAGAATTATTTCAAATGTCACACACGGCAGATATGCATACTACAAAAGCAACCAAGAAGTTATTTCTGAATGCTGGTTTCTAAATAGTTCGTTTTCCAAAAAAAAAATATTATTTCTTATTTTTTAAACCGATTATCGGAAAACAATTATTGAATGAAAGATTATGGTTTGTTTCTTTAATTTATTTGCGAAATAATGCTACATATATACATACCTAACGTAAATGTATGCATTTTAATCATCTTCAAACGCAGTACTAAACAAAAAATGATTGTCTAAACTCTAAACAATAAAAAGAATCACAGAGCCAATCAAATCGAATAAGGTAATATGAAGATTAATGCATTTCAGTGTTTTACAATGGCTAACCGTTATTACTTTACAAGTTGTTGCCGCGCAAATGAATTTATGACTGCTAGTCGCTAGAAAGCGAATACTATTTTGATTCATGGTTATCTCCGGTAAAATTTTAATACCTAACACAATCCCGTGACCATATGAGATCTTGGCATTACCAATCTGGACATTATCGTGAACTTGAAAAGGTTCCCATTTTTCATAATCAATTATATATAGTAATGCGCTTATCAATACAGCAAGACTTTGCTATAAAGTGGTTTCCTATGTAGGCCGTAAATTTGCTGAAAGATGATATCTCAAAATTTATTAAAAATTGTATGCCTCCCCAAATAACCAAACTTAATTTTTCCACAATCATTTTTAATAAATTCATTGTTGAATAATGAAGTACCTCTGATTTTTTTAATATATTATAAATTATTATTAAACATTGAATAGTTTTATGTTACAAATTTATATTACCACGAGCAGGTAGAAGGCTTACCATTAAACCTCAAATAAAAATTTTCTTCCAAATTATCTTCACCATGTAAATGTTGAATAAACATTTACAGTAAAAAAGTTTCGACTATGTGAACGATTTTAGGGATCCTAAATTAGAGATCATACGCTTCTAATATCTTTCAAATTTTAAACACTTTAAATTATGTGAAAAAAAAGAGATGTCAGGTAATCCGAAAAAATAAAAGTAAAGAACAATCTTATCATTCGGCCAACATGAAAAAATGTACAACGTTAACGTTTTATACAGGTGGCGTGCTTATGGATTTTACACTTGTAAATGCAATACGTAACTAGGAATAGCATACTGTGTGTTTTTAAGGACAAAACAAAAGTAATGGTTAAGTCCAATTACAAGTTTGCTATGTCAAATTATATTTTGACGTTTCTTTATTAATAGATATTTAGCATAATTCAGTACGAAATGCAATTAGCTAATGCTTGTTAGTGCGTTTATACCTTTATTAACCAATACAGTAACATACTGAAAGAATAAATACTTTGAGGAAATAATATAAATGTTGTATTCATTATACAAAAGCTTTCAATTCTGATATGAATCGGTACTTGCCCAATATAACTATAATTACCAGCCAAGCATTTTCTTTCTAAATCAATCACTCTCCGAATAGGTTATGAACGAACATGTTCCGCTTTTTATATTTTTGGTTCTTTTTGTAACGCCCTCTTTATGTACTAGGTAATTTGAATTTCTTTATTAGGTAGAAAATATAGCACTACAAGCGATTGTAATACAATTACAAATATTGCTTTAGTTGAGAAAGTGTAAGAAGTATTACCATTTTTCTTAGTATTATTAAAAAGTTAATGCGCACAATTTTAGAATGGGAACTGATGCTTATATTATATGCGCGTTGAATTACAAAAGAATCACGTTGAATCCGTGCGCAAGAATGAAATTTGCTCTCAGAATAGCACACAATGATGATAAATAACTATGTACTATAAATTGAACTTGGTATTATTGATATGATTGAAATTACTAATAATCTAGATACTCTACTTGTTCTGAACATTTAATATTTCGTCACTTTGCACTTAAGAGAAAATAATCACTTTCAACCCAAGACATACACTTTTCATCCAATAATGACGTATTTTCCAACCTGATGCAATTAATGATTATGTTCGTGAATAAAATAATCTCATACTTAACGACTGATGCAATAATAGTTATTAACAAAAAAAAATGAGTTCATTTAAAATTGTGCCTTGTTACTGACACTAAATCGTACTTCCTTGATTTATATGGTAGAGAAAAAGAAATAAATTTTCAAATCTATTAATATATCTCGAGTATTCTTTTAATTGGAAAAAAAGTGAGACAGGTAGAGGTCTGATGATTCTTTTGGTTAAGGTGTAATGCTTCTTAAGGATGGGAATTTCACTTTATCTAGAGCAACATGCACTGTAATTCATAATTCTTATCAAACACAACGTGGCAATTGAAAACTTGACACAACTGACAGCAACACGAAGTATACAGTCGACAAACACAAAAATATCTTATTTTTCGTAAACTATAGGTCAAATAAGCATTTTTTTTTTTTCAAAAAAAAAATATTTATTAGTTTCATAAAAAAAAACAAAAAATCTTTTGATCTTTATACATAATTATAATAGTTACTCTGACCTTCAATTCTTCCCCAATTATTGTTTTCTATCAACAGTGACGTGTCACCGATTACTAATCAGTGACCCCAAATTCTTTCAATACAGTTTTCTTGGGATAAATTCCTCAACTATCGAATTAATACCGGCTGCTATCCGGTTGACCGTGACGGAAGAGAAACCTAAAAATGTATCGCTAGTGGCGCGATACCTATGCCAAATATAGTTAATCGATTTCATTAAGACTAGTACCAACCTATTGGTAATTTGTTAGAGAAGACATAATGGGATATATGAATAAAAAAAAAACGATGCTAAGACACTATAGAATATTAAAATCATTACAGTAAGGTATCATCAATTATTATTGATTGCTTCGGACCGCAGATGTGTTTAATAATGTTTAGATATTATGTTCGGAAAAATAATCTATAATAGATTAGTTTTTCTAATTACACCTACAAAATCGAATTTATTTATATTTAATTATTTATTTTACTTTCTTCTTTTTCTTGGTTTTTAGGTCGTAAAAATATGGAAATGTACATTAACAATAACGTTCCGCTTTAATTTCAAAAGCTTTTTCAAGTATACTTAAAAAAATATATAAACTGTAAATGGTTAAACTATTTTTTTGGTTTAGTCAATGTAATAATAATAATCATAATAATACTAATAACTCGGCAGTATAGGCCTTGAAGGCCCTTGGGGCTTACAGTGCCGGAACACACCGAGCCATTGAGAAGTGCTGTCTGAATGGTCACCCACCAACAATCGGTACCACATATTGCTGCTTGACTTTCAAAATTGGCAATGATGGATCCTTCCTTCTCAGCCGTACTGCCGGCTGTTTAATTGGTTATGTTACTAGGATTTTGAATATTTTATTTAAAGATTGCGTTTCAATATAGTATGTTTTGATTATTTGTTGTTAGTAGAACATGAAAAATTCAATTTTGTAATTAAATAGATCATTTTTAATGAGTTCTAAAAAGGCTGCTCAATGCTATTGTTTTCTTTAATTAAAAAAAAATGATCCCAAAATTCTAACTTAATGGTATACTAAACCAACATAGTCTGAACATTATCTAAATTTTAAGTCTTCACAAACTTTATTACAAAAAGTTAGTGTCATTATTAGTTTAGCCGAGAGAGCAATAGCCTTAACAAGTCCAGTTTTTCGATTTGATACTATTAATAGAGCAAAAAAATTTCTAGAACTAAATAATTATCCAAATTCCCTTATAAATAAAATATTTAAACAAGGAATTTTCCTTTTGTATAATAAAGCACCAAAAAATCTAAATAATAGTCAAACAATTACAAAATTTATAAAAATTCCTTATGTCAAACATTTATCCGAAAAAATAAATCAAATCTTCAAATCATACAATTACAAACTTGCCTATGAAAACAGGAACAAACTACAAAACCAAATCTATACAAAAATCGAAAAAATAAAACATCACAGTTTATAAAATAGACTGTCAAAATTGTAATGGTGTATATATTGGCGAAACCGTGCAATATTTGGAAAATAGAATAAAAGGACATAAATATAATAAAAATCTAACAGCCTTAAAAAAAAAATTAAATAAGTTAACATCATACATTTGATTTTAACAATATAACAATCTTAAACAAAGAAGAAAATTTAAAATAATATAAATAAATAATTCAAGTTTATAAACATAAAAACTCAGTTAATGACAAAACAGACATACAGTATTTCACAAAGCAATATAACTTAATTTTATAGCTAAGTACAATATTAAAATAAATATTAAAATTCAATGTTTTATATTCTACTAACATCAAATAATCAAAACATACTATATTGAAACGCAATCTTTAAATAAAATATAATGATATATTCAAAATCCTAGTAAACAAAACAATTTATCTTTTATTAAAGAAAAAATTTTATTTATAATTTATACTATTTCCATTTTATATTTTTTTCTACTTGAAAAAGCTTTGAAAATAAAGCGAAACGTTGTTATTAATATTCATTTCCATATTTACGACCTAAAAAACCAGGTAAAAGAAGAAATTAAAATATGTATAACATGGTCAAAAAAAAATATTTTGTAGCTTTATTATAATTATTAATAATTTCATCTACAATATATAATGTCTTCTTCACCTTGCTTCTCTGCAAATAAATCAATGCATTATTACACATTAAATCGCTATACAATATGTATCGATTATTGTGAGAAAGGAAGAAACAGAAGAAAAAAATCTTAAGATAAAACAATTCTTCCAACGTAGATAAGGTCTCCGCTCGAATAGTTCCACATACCCTGAACTGCCATTCATATTTATGAGGCCGTCTACTCCAAGTTCGCCCAGACCTAGGAAAAATATCAGGACCGCAACGGGCTGCGGCACTCACAAGAAACAAATACATAACATTTAGATCAAGTTGAGCGTGAGATTTGCGTTTCACCTCTTCGGATCAAGCGGTACTTGCTGGGGCACTTGATTGATTTGTTATTCTTGCGTCTACGTGAATGTTTTCTTGATTTTCACAAGCTGTTTTTCACGTAGATATTGCACAATTTCGTATGCATCTAATTCCCTCGGAGAATGGTACACTCTTTACTAATTCCAAGTTTCTTACACCTACCGATACTATGTTCGGTATCGTTTATATGTTGTATAACACTAAATGATTCAAGTCTCCCATAAAGATAACTTGTTATGTATTTCTTGAAACTAGTTTCTTTGGCACTTTCTGTCTGTCCAATATAAACTTTATTGCAACCACCACAACCGATTTTGTAAATATCCAATCTTCCATCGACATGAGGTTTATTTTTCGCATTGACTAAAAGATTTCTCAACGTATTAAAAATATCACCCAATTCCTTTTGCTATCTTATGCAAAGGCAATTTTATTTTTGTCCAACTGACATGTGGAATTATAAAATACTTCTAGTCATATTTTGTTTGATCTAGATTAGACAAATTTACTAGCTGTTTAACTAAATGAATGCGGTCTATTGGGTGATTTAACACCGTTTTCTAAACAGGATGTCTTTTTAATATGGTTATAGCTTACCTACTTCTGGATATTTTTTTAGGTATAAGTGGACACATCGACAACTATTAACAGCCACAGTTTACAATGTGTCTAGGTATATGTACTGTCCTTCTAGCTAATTTAATGCGGAATTTTATATGATTATAATAACTCTTTTAATTCTTAGTGCTATAATATTATCTCTTTAAGACGTTTTCTCAATTATAAATATGCAGAACCACTCATTCAAAAGTTTTGGTTTCAACTAAACGTGCCAATTTTAAAATGATTTTTGAGGACCATTTAAAATTAAGTGAATGTTTATGCTATTAGACTCAAATCTGTACTAATTACGTAAATAGATGTTCCAATACATCTTTAAGATGTTGAAATTTTTATGCACACTGGAATTAACGTTTAATAACACAAGGTTACACTTTGCAGGTCAATACACGTTTGGTGGTTTGTTTGGATATGTTCATACGCAGAAACAAACCCGAAAACAGATACACGTGCAATGCACGGGTGCGATTTAATGCGATACCGTATTAGATTAGGTGGTTTCATATTTCTATCGAGGGAACATTTTAATTGGTTTACGCTTCTGAATGTCTGGAAAAATAGTAAATCCTCATATCTGAACAAAGAATTCACACGAAACTCTAGTAATTTCTACTCTATTAAACACACGTACTCAACTCGTCTGGCAAAGTTTGTAAAAATCAGCACTAAAATATTTGACTAGCACAAAATTAACGCCATCACCGATAATATTTTCAACAGTGTAAGGTAACAGGAATTAGAACAGGTTTGAAAGATTATGCGTGAAAATAGGGCTATATCACACCTCAACCCTACTTAAATATACATAATCTGTGGTGGTAGAAGTGAAAGTAAACTTAGAATTGGATGGACGGATGCAGTGCTAGGCACCGTGAGAAGATTGACAATTATTCGGTTCGTTGAAGAAGTGTTGTTATAAATGATATGTAGCTAACCAATGAATGAATTGGTTCACTATTAATAATAATAAAAAAAGAAAGTAGAATTTGTAGGTGAATAATTCGGATAATTCCCTCATTTAAATGATTTACATAAATAATAATTCCAATATTCTCCAGGTCTCCTGTTCACCTTCGAGGTGAATATACGATAAGGTCAATGTTGAACTATACAGATACGACCCAGTTTCAAATTTCCGGCTAACTTTACCAGCTATACTCAACTATAAGACGGAAGTATCAATTTAATATTTAAAACTCATATATCATTCATTAATCTTCGTGTTTAATCATTAAAATTGACAAAACTGTCCTCTTTCACGTGCTTAAATCCAGCACGTTTTACACGAGATAAAGGCAAACAACTCGTTATTTAAAAAAGGAATTAGCTATAATACTTATTAGTGTATGACTAATCATCCGAGTAGTAGAAATCACCGCTTCGAATCAGAAATCCGTTAATAATTAGAAAGTAGAACGACTTCCCGGTATAATTACGAGAATGCTATTTCAGTTACTAAATACAACACTCCGAACGTCTTAAGTACGGGAAGACAGAATAGTTCTCCGGAGATCATTAACTTTTGGTGTTTTGTTTTATTCACAGTTACATTAGTCGTAATTGCGACTATACGGTAGCGGCTGCAGATGATAAGTGAAAACGCATTCATTAGACTCTACTATCTGAAAGTCTGCCGATCTATCTACTGATGATTCTCCATTTGATAGCATCTACGTACATTCTCCGATCAATTTCAATCGGATAGAAAGGTTTCAAAACGTATGCCTCCCTAGAGAAACTCTCAAAACGCATTAGCCATCGATAACAATTGCATCTGGGAGCATGGTAATGGATATTATACGTATCCTGCTTATTATACGCGGAAGAATTGATGATAGATGAAACAATTTCTTAGTAGCAATATGTAATTTCTATGTATTGAAATTACCATATAAATTGTTCCATTTGTGCAATAAATAATTATTATCGAAGGGCTTCAACTTCAAAATATAAATCGCATGGGAAACACATCTGGGCTTCTGTTCCATAACTTATCTGTTATTACATGAAATAGCTTTTATTTAATTATTTATGATTTAATGTTGATAATTGGTATTACGTAAGCGGAAGATATGCTTTCAAATAAGTTGTTTAGCATCGCACTAATTATATTGATTAACTTGTATTGCATTTACTTTATTGCAACAGTTCACCAAATGAAGCACTATTTAAAAAAAAAAGAATTGAATTAAATAGTGTAGCTTCTGTTCCGTTATCCCGGTGTATGAATATAGGGTAAATTTATTTGATCGTACGAACTTAAGAAGTAACTAAAACCAGAATAGTATTTATGCACCCTCAGCTAAAGCTGTCTGTTAGATTAAGTTACAAGTTATTTTACTACTACTAAATAAATAATCATAATACACATATACTTATTGTATAACTGGAACAAAATGACTTTCCACGACATGCAAATTAAACATCAAACTAAATAGTCTTGCAATAACATAATATCACTTTAGTTTATTTCCGTGATGATTACTTACATGAGATCTTATCTAAAATTAAAGCGGGCAACATAATTTAACAAAATAAAATATTGATTTATAAATAATAATTCTCTCTTTTAAAGAAATAATGAAAAGTTTAGATGTCTTAATATTTCAGCTACTTACCTGAAACACTTTAAAAACTGCTTCTAATTTAGTTCTGTGTTTCCAATAAAAAAAAAATGCAGCAAAGCAAATAAAAATATAAGCTGTTTTAAAATTTAATTTAAAATTTGTAATTAACCTTTTTTTCTGTACAACCAATTGTGCAGAAAAAAGTGAGTGAGTTCACTATAGGTGAAAATTGGTGAAATAAAAGATCTAATTCCTTACAGATTCTTTAATTAAATATAGGAGACCAACAGGGCATCGTCAGGTCAAGCTAGAAGCATTACAAACAATAATGTACAATTTCTGTAAAAATGTATAAATTGATTGAAATTATAAGTGAAAATCCAATTATATAATGAATAAATTCACTAAAATAGGAATACTCAAAAGTAAAACTAAATACAATCTAATCAAACTTGAAATTATATTTAATTCAGATATTGAGAGAACAAAGTATCAAATAACATTTTGAAAATTAAAATTAAGTCTTAAGTAGTTAAAATAGACTTTAAGGCCAAAAGTTAAAAGAAGAATGAATTATACAATTACTTGAAAATATTAAAATTGTCCAAACACATAAATAGACACACGAATAACAAATTAGAATTATTTTAACTGTAAAGTATGAAATTCCCATGATAAATTTACTGCAAAGAAATTCTCACCAAAAGGATAAAAGGAAGGAAACAGCAAAATATAAAAATCGCAAAGAACTTCAAGAAATATGACAAAACAAGATCTATGAAAGAATGCCTAATATAAAAATATAAAAATAACATAGCTCCCCTCAAACTGCCATTGTGTTTAAGAAACAGGTCTTTGTTAATCATTTGTTGTCTTAGAATCTCTAGGGACTCTAGATCATTGAGGAAATAAACCTTTATTCGCAATATACAAAAATTTTCAGTTCATCATCGATGCCGAAGGTATGATTATATTCTTTAAGATCTTTGCCAAATAATGATTCACAACTTAAACTTCATTTGTATTCTTTGATCCTAATTTCAACACCTCTATGTGTTCTACCAACGTAATTAGATTGACAATCATTTTATGTAAGCTAATATGCATGTTTCCTTTAAACGTCTTCTATTTTATCTTTATTGCTAATTAATAAATTTCTAAAGGGGTAGAGTATTGTGAACGAAACATAAAGTCAAGTTTTTTCGTTAAGAACATTCCACCCTTTAAGAAATTTACTAATTTCTTTATTGACAAGTAAATAATAATTCTTGAAGTATGTGTCAGTGTTAATAGTAATATACATCTTGTTTTTGTTCTGTACACCACCCCTACTCTTTCCCTTTGTCATATATATCAGACTTTTCTTCGTGGAATGTGTTTGAAAAGATGACAATTTTTATACAATCAAATTCAAAAATTCATGTCTGCCTAAGGTACTATTTCTTTATATTTTTTAAATACAATGAATCACAATGTGTGTGCTTAAAATGTGCCCTTTGTTTCATTAAACCCTCTAGCTTTCGTAAAGTGCTATACTTACATTTAAATTAGATGTATTATTTGCTCACAAAGAAATTTTAGGGAGACATGAATATTGTATTTTACTGTACTAGTGTAGATATACTAAATTGCTTATAATATACCACTTCATAGAAATTCATCGTAACTTCTTACATCCTTCACCCAATTAAAAAAGAAAACTATCAAAAATAGAACTTAGCCCACTGTACTGATTTAGAAACAAAATTATCAACATCGTTGAAATAAGTAAAAACGTGAATATGTAAAAAAAAACATGAATATGACAATAAAATGATATAAGGAAGGATTCTTTAAACTTCCTTGAATCCCATTTAACAGATAAAAAACACTATTTTATCATGAACAATGTAAAATCGAATAAACGCTCAGTTTCTCGAGATGTTCCACAAATGTTCCATCTGTTGTGGTAAAGTGCTTTAGGGTTTTGACTGTTACGGGCGCTACGGGTTCGAATCTCACTCCCGTCAATTATTACAACCGTTAAGTTTTATGAAATTATTATTTTCCATCTGTGCTGGTATACAATCTCTGTGTAAATCTGCAAATATATCAATTACTAATGTATACCGATGATGTAACTCTATTTTCTAAAGCTGATAAAGACATTATTCTAAATAAAGAACTAACTGGTAAAAACAGAATTCTCACATCAAGCTAATAATTTTAAATTAAATATTAGACAAACACAAACGTTAAGAGTTGAAATTAAGAATAAGGGTATTGCAAAAATGTTGGTCATTCATTCCGATTCTAGCTCAACTTGAAGAAACCTCGTTGCGTATGTGGAAAATTAAATACTATTGTATATCAAATAACGAAGATTATTAGAATGGCTGACGTGGTGACAGCAACTGATTCATTGTAGTAATTTCCACTCTATAGTACTACATGCTATTATGGAGTAGTCCAAAACAAAATTAAATAAAATTGCTAAAATACTAGAGAGCATTGTGATACACATTTTCAGGGATTGAAGATATTAGTGGTAGATTATTATTAATTTCAATTTTCAATGTTTGCAAAAAAAAGAATAATTCAAGGTTAGAGATCCAATGAAACTTGTAGTAATAACTCAACACGATCTAGCACTAACTTAAAAATACCCTATCACAAATTATCCGCAAGATAAAAGTCAGTAAAGTATAAATCTATAAAATTCTTTAATTCGTTAGAAATATCAGGGCATTATCCTTAAAGCAATTTTAATATTCTTAAAAAAAATACCTAAGTAAATGCTGGCGCCCTTTTTTGTTTTTTCTCTTGGAGAAATTTGCAAATTTATTTTGCATATGCTTCCAGTTGGTAATTTTTCTTAATATTGACTTCGCCGCTGTTTCGCTATATATAGTCTAGGAGTTGTAGTAATAAGTTTCCACTGTGGTTTATGTATGAAATTAAAACGTTAATTAAAATTAAAAATTATCATAAGAAAATGAAAGCGACCGCTTTAACCTTGATCGATGTACGTTTGTGAGAGCTGAGTTAAAATTAAAGATTCGAGAATCTTGTGCGAATTACTGTAGTAGTGTTGAAATGTCGATTAAAAATAATAATCCTAATATGTTTTGGTCTTTTGTAAGAAATAGGAGGCGAGGCCTTAATTCTGTTGAAGCGTTTGTGTACAATAACACTGTAAATTTTACTGGTCCTGATATAGCTAATGCTTTCGGTACTTGTTTCTTCACTGTTTACGGCCAACCTGCTTGGTACATTCCCAAGATTGTGGATGTAATAAATGTGGATGTTATTGATATTGATGAAATTTCTGAGAATGATATTAGATCAGCGATCAAAAAATGAAAACAATAAATCGATTGGTGTTGACGATATGTTTCTTCTATTTATAAAAGTTACTTTGATTTTTTGATTTTACTTTTAAAATATATATTTAATTTATGTATTACTAAGAACTCCTTTCCAGGTGAATGGAAACTTTTTAAAGTGATACCCATATTAAAATCAGGTAATTCGAGTTCTATTGAGAATTATCGTTCTATATCAGTATTATCAGCTGCAGTAAAAATTCTTGAATCAATAATCCATTATAAATTATATGATCAAATAAAGCATAGACTAACTGATAATCAACATAGTTTCTTTAAAGGTAGATCAATTGAATCTAATCTACTAATTTTTTCAAATGATATTTCAACAAGGATTCATTATGGTTCTCAGCATTAATTAATTATGGCGCCATTTATCCACAATCACATGTAAATAATAAAATGTTTTCTCAAATGTCGTGAATGTGTAAACCACAATTTTCATATTTACTGGATAATCTCTCCAATCATCTTTTATGCGAGATCTTGCGGCACTTTACAGTTGAAACCCTCACCCCGGATTATGGGGTTTAAACGAATCGTATTTCGCAGAATGGTTACTGTGTTTATCTTATAATTTATTAACTGTAAACCTCTCCTTTCCAAATTGTTTGCAATTGTTTCGCCAAGTTTTAATTGAATTAACTTGTGTGCGTAGCGGTTACGTTTCCTACCTACCTTTAAGTTCGCTATCCGCAAATCCATGAATACGCACGCAGGAATATACACGGAATAGAAATGATGGTGCAGCAAGGGCGTTTAATTAATTTAAACATACGCATAAACAACGATAGGCGGCATTGTGTTTTACGGAAATTATGTACTTGCGCGTAAATGTTTGAACACTGGAATGACTATAGCTGGAAGAAACACAGGATTAACTACACACACATAAATATTGCGACAATCGCTTCACTATTTCTTTGCCTATTATATGTAACTTATTTTTTCATCATTACAATTGGTTTAATTTTGTTTCAGTCGTTTTGGTCTGGTGTGATGACGTCAAGGATACCAGAGAAGGAGAGAATATCACGTTGGAATGTAGATTTACCCCGAAAACAAGGGAAAAGCTGACGTACTACTGGTCAAGAAGCAACAGGCAATCGCACGACAATGCAGCTATCGGTGAAGTTCCTTTGGATAATAGCTACAGGTAAGATCACACCAAATTTAACGACAATAGAGCATTTGTTCTATTGTGAACAATTGTGTAAATCATAGGACACCAAAATGCTGTCTCTTAAGAACGAATTTTTGACATTAAGTGAGTGCACATGCATCTAAATAATTCGGCTTCAGAGTTTTCATATAACATTCTCATAAATTGTTGTTGTAAAACAGACTTTGTGAGAATTTACCTCACAATACCATACAATAATTAATATTTCTCTCGTGAAACCTCTTATTGTTAGTTTCATTAAACTTGATGCAACGCAAATAGTCTGATGTGGTATTTTTAATAAACATTTTGCAGCAGGCTACCTACTGGCGAACGCTTCAGCCCGTAAAAGTTAATAACAATCTAAGCTGCGATTACTATGTTGCCGTTGTCATTATCTAAAAACTATATTTGCTGGTTATTTTGTAATAACTTGAAAATTATCTCTATAAAACTCCTGTTGATAATCCTTCCACTTATACGTAATTGATCAATTTTTCACATGTACGTCATTTAACTAAATTGATTCAAATGATTTGAATATTTCTTTAGTCATCTTTTCTTTGTTTCCATGAACAAATAAAATGTAAAGAAAAAATGCGGATTATTTCTATTATTGCAAATAAACTCAAGAAGTTACACACCAG
Source organism: Protaetia brevitarsis (assembly GCA_004143645.1). NCBI lineage: Eukaryota > Metazoa > Arthropoda > Insecta > Coleoptera > Scarabaeidae > Protaetia > Protaetia brevitarsis. The sequence goes on from RXPK01000088.1 coordinate 4,480,955, forward strand.
TAAATAGAATCGCTTTTTCTGCCCATTAAGGTACTTACGATTTGTGTTTAAAATATGTTTTTCTTATAAAAATTTCAGAGTGCGTAAAACCAACATCGATCTCATTAGCGTTTCTGAATTCTATACAAAGATGTACCTTCACAGCACTATCATTTTAGTTCGGTATCTTTCACTAAATGAGTCAGATAGACCATACACTTTATTTCTTTGTTTTTGCATTTTTTGCTATTTCTTAGGAAAAAATGGATTGCGTGCATATCTTATATCTCAACTAACTTTTACTAAATTCAAATGATAAACATGTCCATTGGAACACTCTGTATGTATATCTATTCCAAACTATAGACAGCTACATATCTACACAAACATAGACTTGTTACAAATTGTATAACTCACTACGGCTTACCAGTCGTATACAAAGAACAAACTAAATCAAAACGTATCACTAATCATTTACAAACAAAATGCTTTTGTTGCTCTTGGAATATATTTTTTGTTGCGTACCCTTCCTTTGTTCAGGTGTTACATTTTATTATTCCTGTCATATCAGTGCACTCTGCTATAGCTAAATTATTTGCGAAATCGCATTAAATTTATTGCCAGATTTCACGCGACTCGATTCGTATGGGAAAATAACAAAAAAAAATCATTGTGCATTGTGTCACCAGGTAAAGGTGAAAGAAACATAAAATTGCTGCGGAATTACTAGTACTCTCTTGCTCTCTTGCTATAGAGTACATTTTATAAGGATGACTCAATCATTTATGTTATGCCTAAATGTGAAAATATCTGCTTTTATTAGACCATCATTTCAAACGTGTCGTTCTTTAAAAGCATACCTATTTTATATGGATCTCATACAGTATATTATTAAAAGATATAAAAATCTAATAAAGTTTCAGAGGATCAGAACATACTGCTTTAAAACTGTGACTTTATTTTTCAAAGTTACGAATCTGACGAAAACAATTTATGTTTTTTATGTTTACGTAATTCTGATTTCATTTGGGAAATTGTATATTTATGCACATATGATTACATTTACATAATGTCGTTTTTCTAGGAGACATATCATTCTGCAATAACATACTAGCAAGCTGCAAATGATGCGACTACCACAATGGTAATTAGCTGTCAATTATGTTACGCGGTTGTATTTCACACCTTTCCAATTAACTGTTTCACAACATTGAACATACGCTTTAGATGTTACTATATAGGGTTTTCCAGAGAATAGACTAATTAGAAGTTTTCGGGGTTAAAACAAACTTTCTGTTTCAAAAATTTGAGGTTTGCAACGGATTGGTACTTATTTTTTGAGGAAAATATTTTCAAGTTTCTTATGCTTGTACCGATTGTTTAAATTACTAAACATACATTGAGATTCGTTCCTGTACTTTTCATTATTTTATTTAGTATTCCTCTGAAACATCTTATGTATTTGATCATTTTCAATTTTGAAACAAATGAGCTACAGAATCTGTTTGTGGACACATAATTGTAGCATGCAACTCTCATAAGTATACTGTGTTAAAAATTAAATGCAAATGGAGGGGGTGTTTTAGGTAGGCAACCAATCTAACAAGTTTAAAGTTTGTTCGCGTCGCATGAACTATTTGCACTATTATGCACTTTAAGAACTTTGGTGTGCAAAAGTGCATAATAGTTCATGCGACGCGAACACACTTAATTATATAGCAAAATCGTTGTGACGTCCGTCACGTCTCTTTGTTAGTTCACAGGACTGTCTCCTTGGCGCTAAAATCGCCGTTGCGCGTCGCCTATAGAAAACTGACGATCGCACCATGATAACTAGGTAATTGCGTGAGGTAACTAACTATAGTTGTGCATAGCTAAGCATTTTCATGAATAAATAGAAAAAAAAATAGTTAAATAGCTTCAAATGTGTCAAGCTGATAGACACTTTGGAATGATAGGAACAGCGCTCTAGTAAGTGTAAGTAAAAACGTTTAATTGAGCAAAATTGTAATTCGTACAACGTCAACATATTACAATCTTGCTCAATCAATCGTCTTTACTTCTAGCTGTATATATATATGCCAAAAAAAATTGAAAGGTTGTCAGTAAGTCAAATTTCCCGCTCGTAATTTTTAGTTCCACAAGACTAACGCTATATGATTACTGACTAATAAAATTTGTGCTAACATTGTCATCTTTGTCTATATAACGTATTTATTATCTATGATAAAGTATTTGCTGCTTATTGTGCGGAAATTCAACGGATAAGTACGAAAAAGATTCATGTGGATGCATTCAAATAACAATAATTATTCAGAAGAAGCAAATGTCGTCCACGTATGTCAAAGATGTATCAGAAAATCATGTTCTGCAACAAGATCGGTTTGCATCGATGGTGGCGCCGTTTCTTTTGGGAATGGATATACCTACTTTGGATATACTCCAATAAGCAGTATTGAATAATTGTAAATGTTTCATTTATTGAGAATCAATAATTATATGTAATCTAACAATTTGTTATTGTCAATGTTATTTATCTAGAGATTGGAAGGTAAACGTGAAGTATATCAGTTATTTGAATAATTCAAATTTCAGCGTGTCCCACACGAAGTAAAAAACACATTTGTATAATTTCAGGTAATACGTGCTAAACTCGATTTTGAAAATTACTTCAAAAAATCTACCCTTAATAAAAACATACCTACAAGCGAAAATTATTTTTCACGGTTAAATATATCTAATTTTATAAATATAATTTATGTAAGAAAGAGCATTATACATTAATATTATAAACGCAAACAGCCAATATAAGGGGAAAATACAAAAATGGGAAATAACATTTAATATTTAGTCCATTCGCGTCCATCATTGAGTATCAGCAGGTATATAAAACATTTGTAAATATACGATACTGCTAATTAAAGTAAATCCATTCCAGAGAAATAGAGTACCATTGATGCAATCCGATCTCGTTGCAGAACATTTTTTTCCTGTTATACGTGGGCGACATTTGCTTCTTCTGAATAATTATTGTTATTTGAATGAATCCATGTGAATTTTATTCGTTGTATTTCGCGCAAACTGCAAATACTATAATTTTGTGAAATTAATTAATATAAATACTAATGTCACTTTCGTTTCACAATACGTCAAGTTTTGACAGCTGACAGTTTCAAACACGGAGGAATTATTCGAACACTGATACTTAATAACGTCTTAGTTTTGACAATAAAATGCACGGTTTTAAATATTCATAAATATGGTTCAAGGATATTCGTCGACGAAAAAAGGGCTTAAATGCCCAATTAACTAAAAATTCAAATGGTAGGTGTTAAAGAATTGTACATTAGGGAGCACAACTATATGACCTTGTTAGATTGGTTGCCTACCTAAAACAACCTCCCCATTCGCATTTAATTTTTAACATAGTGTACAATACTTACAATCGTCCAGTTTAAGTTTGGATTAGCTAAGAGGGCTCAGCGATAGCTACTAGCATACGATTATCTGTCAAATCCATTTACTATATACTTTTTTTTAACTTTTAAATAAGAATTTTCCCTTGGCGTTGAGAATTTCCAAAATTAATTCGTTAGATGATTAGATAACCACTGTGTATTCGTTAAAGTATACGTAGAATAATATGTTAGTGGTGCCATTGCTAAATTATCTACATACCACTCTCCAACAGTTCTATTTCGCAGTTCACTAGCCGACACGCAAATTACTATCGTATTTCACACAGTACCCTATATCGTCGCGTCTCTCGTTTTTTATCTTTCGTTTTAATGACCGTTCCCCAGGGAAAATGTTTAAAAAAAAGCGACATATAAATGTCACGCGATTTCGCGCATTCGTTTGATTGCCCAATACCATACACACCAAAGCGGGGATAGAGGGCGCAACAGTTGCGAGTCCGAATAATAACAACAACCAGAACACAGGATACGGAAAACTCAATTCGTCAACGGTATCCGTATCCTGCTATCTCAGTATATAAATGCTGTTTTATTCGCCCACCGTAAAAACGTCATTTTATTTCGCTAGCGCCGGTATTTAAATTTTATTATTTGCGCTCACTTGGAAAAAAAAAGGAAATATCCAGCCATTTCCATCTCTGTGCGAATTTGAAAAGGAGATGAAAACTGGCCCGAACAGTAGTTACTTAAATACGAATTGCGTTCAATCGCCGGGTTTTTAACTCACGGTATTTTATTCAAGAGTTTTCTGCTACCTTGAAAATTTTAGATTCTCTTATTGTGCAGTTTTAAAATACGACTTCATCCACTTCATTTGTGAGCATTGAATCTTCCTGTAAAATTGTAAAGCTGGAGTCCTTACGATTGCTTGTATTATTTTGTACATTCTAGTTGATATTTGAAATCTTGTAGAAGAGCTAGGTTCTTACAACGTTTAGTAAAAGTTTTATTATACTACTAGAAATAAACATTTTTCTTTTATTTTGAAGTTGTATAATTCCAATGGAACTACCATGTAAATGTGATATTGTAGAGTGTTCGTTGGTACAATTTAGAATTTATATTCCATCATTTTTTTTTTATTCTCAAGCGTCCTACAATGAAAGTCATGATATACCGAAAAGTAGTTAAGGTTAATTTGCTGACATTATCTTTGTTAAATTCAGTAAAATCAAATGTCAACACCCATGGATATGACAACAAACAATTATAACAATTGCGTTTACTCATCGTTGACATTTCCTTCCGTAGGTTGTAATCAACAGATTTATTTTTACTATTATTGTTAGTTCAACTATTAAAAGACACAAAACAAGAAGTCGTATTAATGATGAGTAAATTGTCCTTTAACGCAAAAGCCGCTTAAACATGAGTACAAGTTTCTCAGAGTCGTAAAAACTTTACTTCAGTAAACAAGCCTTCACGCATCGATTTGCCATTCTCTTAACACTTTAGCTCTGCGATAACTATTAAATGGAGGTCAAACTGCTTACGGATAGATCCTGTTAATCCCTCTGGTTGTAAAAGAAGTCGTATTTAGAGATATATACATTGGGGAGTACAAATTATCGGTACGATTTGGCAACGTGCTAGTAGTAATACCTGAGACGTTGCATTCAAAGTCATACAATTCCATATCGGTATATGTTGATTTGTAGAAATTAGTTAATTGAGCAAAAGCAGTTGTTATATAATACTTATACAACATTCTTACTTAATACAATTACAAGTACATATGATTTGTTAATTGTTTAGTTTAGAATAATAAGATTTAAATGGCAAACAGTGGGTTATATTAAATGAGATATAATTATTCTCTACTTAAAAAAAAATCGATTTTTTTCCTATTACGGCGCATTACCTCATTTGCGCAATTTCTCTATATCTGTCGTATCAGGTAGTGGATAATCCTCAATAAAGATCATTAGTCAAATCGTTATATCTATGGACAGACTATAAAAGAAAGCTTACATGATTTATTGTAGTGAATTCACGTTAATTTACCATGGTCAAGTTCTTGCAATTTTTTGCAGTTACCATATTGGAATTCGCTTGCCTTCGTTTTTTAGATAAGAGTTCAATTATGTTTTAGTTTGTATACCGATTAATTATTTTCTTTTATATACGTATATGTGTTCATCTCCATTCATGTTTCACTTATTCATCCAACGCTTCCTTTTCCAAGCTAATTTCTTTGTATAATGGCACAACAAAATAAAAGCTCTTAAAACTAAAATTCTTAATAGAAGCGACTCTATACGGTTTTTCCCAAGTGAAAGCACCAGATTAATGTATCCTGCCAATCCATTCAAGCCTGATGGTCTCTATTGTGATGGCTACCTCTCTTTTTGTCCTCCGCTCCTGTACACACTCCATTCTATTTGCGTAGCTCTTTCTTCTTTAATAAACAATGTCGGTGGTCAAGAAAAAGCAGCGTTTCCCTCCCCGACACTCGCACACGCATATTCGCATACCTCTTTGACCCAACTCGATGCTGTATAAATAAAACATGACATGGCCATTGCGAGTTCCGTTGCGTCTATGTTCTGCATAAAAAACAAGAAAGAAGAGGGAATATTTTTTTTTCTCCCTTCGCGTAAAAATAAAGTTTTCTCCCGGAGCGCTTGTGCACCTTCCGCCCGTATTCGAAGCGAAGAACCCCGCGTTATGTATTTTCTTTCTCTTCGGGGCGATCTTGCACACAGCATACCGGCAAAACAAATACACGTCCGCGGTATTGTGGCTCGATGAATGGCGTGAGAAACGTGAGATAAATACAATGACCCGCAATAGTAGGAGGACGGTCATATACGAGCTTCGCACGCGGTTATATATTGTGGCTATTGCGAAACCATACATTCTTTATATACGAGTGTACGAGTATAACGGAATTCCTGGAAAAATTTCAATTTGAGATAGTGCGCTTCTTATGATACGAGCTTAGGTTGCGACAACGTTACCGTACGCTTTCGATATCGCTTCCACGACCAAGAACAAGGGAATGAAGGAAAAATAAATTTTGATCGGTTACCGCCGTAATAAATAAATTGACGATTTGGTACAGTAATGTTTTTATGCCTGAATTGTCAAAATCAGTAAAATGAAACAAATTATTCATAGGGCAGATTTTACCACGACTAAAAGTGATTCCTTGTTCCAACTCTTATGTAAACATTATTTATTCAAAAAAGTCATAAAACCTAGTGATTGAATAGTAACCTCTAATAAATTAACAAAAGACAACCTACAACTGCACAATATTTTATTTCTTATAAAGTCTTATTTTATGAACAAAAAAAAATAAATTTAGATTTCATAAAAAGCAAGAATTTAAAAATTGAGGTTAAAGATGTTTTTTTTCATTATTAGGTGCCTTTTCCACCGAATTTGGTCTGCATATTTTGACCATTTGCATTCCATGAGATTTCTTGGGCGTACTGATTGTGTTGGGAAAACCCATGATATATTTAACTTAATTTAGCTATTACTTCATGTACTTTACCTGCAGCCTGGAAATCCGTTAGAGTTGTTCCATTATTTAAAAAAAAGATGACAAGACCTGTCTAGATAACTACTAGAACAATATGTATTTTGTCCAATTTTAGCAAAAGCTTTTGAAAGCATCATCTACTCATTTCTGTATTATAACACCAAATCTTCTCATTATTAGCATGGTTTTGTTTGCGGTAGGTCTACAGTAACAACTCTATTGTCACTCACACAATTTATCAGCGAGCAACTTGATGCCAAGTTGATGTAATATATACTGATTTTAGGAAAGCGTTTGACATCATTTATCATTCTATTTTAGTTTTAGTTTTAAGTTTGTCATTATTATCGCTTTTACAATCTTATTTGACAAAGAGAGCTAATTATATTCTCTACAATGGATATAAATCATCTAAATATTGTCTTCCATTTAGGGGTACCGCGCGGCCCTCATCTAGGGCCGCTTCTTTTTGTCTTGTTTATCAATGACTTGCTTGGTTCATTATCCTACCCAGTACTTACATACGCTGATAATTTAAAGATTTACCAATCAAAACGAGGAATAATGTACTCGTGTTCTGAACGCGTCGCTCATACAGTTTCCGTAAATATAGAGGCATATGCAATTCAATACACTCCTTACACACTACACGGCTTATATCCTACGAAAATAAATATCCTTATTTGACTTGGTGCATTTAACGTTGTCATATCAACTTAAAGCTTGTGAATTGAGACCTATTTCATTAAAATAAGTTATATCATTAGCAAATTTCATTAAAATTAAATAATATTTCTGTTTTTTACTTTCTGAACATCTCATCAATAAACTCTAGAATTCTTTACAAATTATGTGAAGAAGTGATGCTATAGAAAATACCCTGAAAAATGTTCTATCTCTATATTTCAGTTACTTTGTTTCTTACGATGTACGGTTATAATCGAATTTATTGCATTATAACATCTACCTCTTTTATCAGATTAAATAAAACAGTTTTTGGGAGATGAGCGTTCGTTGGAAATGAATTCTTTGAAAATTTTACCATGGGAAACTGTTCTCTAGGAATTTTCATAGAAAATTTAGCTATAAGTAACTATTGGGTGTAGTATTCAAAAAAAGATGTTTCATTGAAGAAATATTATCCTAGCTTTTTAAAAACAGTTAAAACAATCACCTGAAGAAGGAGCGTGCACGGAAAAAGCTGTGGAATGCAAGCAACGGATATACAGCTAAATTTACTTGTACTTTCCTAGCAAGTAAAATCGTTGTGTGTGCAGCTAGTGTAACATTTATTATTTACTTTTTTCTTTCCCAGAAACTTTGCTTTGTAATATTTTTATTTCACAGCCCGTTTAGGCGTAAAACTATGAAAAATCTATTTGAAGAGAATAGAAAACAAGCCTTTTATAGACTACACACATTTACTTACCGTTATTTTTTTATTGCTCAATAAAATACTTCTACTCCCGCATTAAAAGACATTTCCATATACCTAATAGCAGGTAATTTAATTCGGAAAAGAAAAAAAAAATCATTCTTTTAAACACGCACACGGATTTGTGACATAACGATCAAAGTTTCAACTGTCTGCAATCCGTAGAGCAAATAAATAATTCGCACAACTACAGGCTGTGTAATAAAAGTCGGAGTTAGACATAGTCGTTGGAAGATTTTAAAACCATTTCTCGAAAAAAATGTACCGGAAATATGCTACACGATATAAATTAAACGTAATAACAGCTCTTTTATCTATATGGGAGCCGTTTTAGTTCCTTTGCAGTTTTACGGTAATTTGTACGTTGGGAAAACTAATTCGTGTCAAGTCACGTTATATTTCACATCCTTTGCATAAATTTATACAAACTTTATGAATATATGTTTTCCTAAAATTTGCTTTTAATTTTTTTCTGGACAAAAAAAATACATTTTAACAATCTAATCAAGTTAATTTGATTTAATTAGTTGTGCTAAAAAAACTGCTCTTATTTCACATCATTATCCTTCGCAAAAATCGCAGAAATATTGTAACATAATTCAAGAACATAAATAATAGAAATTATGAAAATAAATATACAAACCTAAACCATAGAAAAATCTAAAAACATCTTAATAAAAATTGCTAATAAGTCTAAGCATGTTATTGAAAACAATAAAAAAAAAACAAATGAGAAAACTTGGAGAGCTAAAGAGGGATGCTGGCAAATTATAGAAAAAGAATTTAATTGTTGCTGCACAGGATCAGTAAGTATATACTCATAATCTCATAAACAGTACATATAATTGACACCCTATATTTAGCAATGAACTGGTAAACAGATGAAAATGAAGTATGAGGGAGTAAAAAAGGATATAAAGAAAAAGCATGGACGCTATAAACAGTATAAATAAGTGTGGAACGTCTTGGTCTTCATCACTACTTAATAAATAATCCATGACATATTCCATGATAAAATAAGCGCGATATCACAGCCAATTCATAAACAAACTGTTCTGTAAACAAACCTACGCCTATGTCACATGTGTCAAATGTCAAACGAGGCGTCAGTCTATTTTCCGCTAACCAATCGTAGCGCATTATTACCCGTGAGTGTTACTAAGTATTAATAATCTTATAGACACTAAACTTAGAGTTAAAAATATAATGGTAAATAATTATATAACTTTACCTGTCAGTTTACGATATCTATCAGTTGCCTACCCCGCACTTTTATCCTTACATTGGTAAACCCACCCTTAGTGTTTTTGGTTTTCAATTGTTATTAACCTAGATGTTTGTATTGTTGGTTGCCAGGCTTGCTTTTGAGCGTTGTAACTTAACCTCCACAGCATGTGGTCGATTCTCCATATTGGTTTGCATGTCAAGTTTTGTATTAGCCTCTCTTTAAGGTTTTCTAATTTGTCGTTTTGTTAATTATTATAAGTTTATTTTACTACAAAAAGAATTAATGTTCTCTTCACTTTGTTCATGGTTGTAGAATTTCGTATCTCTCAGGAAGCTAATAAAAATAGCGAAAGCTTAAATTACATGTAAACGAATCTTTTCGACTTTTACCTTTGGCTGCTTTCCTATTAATTTCCAAATTATTATTAGTTTTAATTAATTTTATTTTAACTATTATGCCATTCATTTTCCAAGCGTCTTTTGTTACATCGCCCCAACCAACTTAATCCATTTCTCTGTATGAATTATTACACAGAATAGAATTGCCCCAATTAACTTATACACAAGAAAGACATACATAATACGGGGCGATATTTCGGTATGTGGCCCGCATATAATTCAAATAACCCCGACCTTGTTTCCGCACGACTCACACCCGCTTATCCTGCAGTATTAGGACCGTCGCGGGGATTAAACTAATTCCAGCGTTTGAAAATTTTAGATTCACGAAGAGCATTTCCAGAACTTCATCCACTACAGGCATCTCGCTTCGGTCTAATAAGAAATACAGTCATACCGTTCGGCGCTGTAGTTTGCAATTTTTATTAACCGGTCGAGTGGAGCAACGAGCCGTATGAAGGAAAACGTTTGGACTATTCCTTGCTAGTAGCTTCTGCATTTGGTTGCAGTAACGTTGTCGCCTCTAGGCGGGTTTGTAATCAACCTTAAATAATTATGAAGTATATTTTCTACGTTCGCCGGTCCCCTTAATACGATTACCTGCCCGAGTACTAGATGCAATTGGTGCTGCTCGTAGTGGAAGTAACGGAGCTAAGGTCGCGCCATCTCTGTCGTGTTATTCTTAATAAAAGTATGAAATGCAGGAACATAACTATAAATTACAAGATATTACTGTGCTAGTGGCAGCAATGCTAAGAGTGGCGTCTGTGTCGTAAAGTTATAATGTGCTAACTAAAAAATTTAAATGAAAAATATTAGAGGAATAATAAAAGGTTACTGAATGCGGTAATAACAGCAAATGTAGAAGTATATAAAATGAATCGTATATTAAAAACTATTCTGGAAATGTCAGCTCCGCTGTAACCAACAACCAATAGACTATGATAGTTAACTCCAACCATATTAATATTACAATTATACAATATACAAGCGGTCAGTAAAATACCACGGGCATAAGTCTGGTTATTGATTAACATTGTAAAATACAAAGCTAAATTTATATCAGCATGCACTGCAACACATCACTTTTAAAAACTTTGCTTCAAAAACTGTTTTTTTTTTTTTTTGATTAGATATTAAACATAGATAACTCAGTATTAAACAGGCGATTTAGGTATGCATATTACGTATAGGGATGCGCATTTTGGCAATTATCTCGGCCCAGCTCGGCCCGTTTCTTTCTTAACTTGGCCCGACCCGTAACATTTGCCAATCTAGTCCAGCCAAGCCCACCCATCAGCCCATCGCGTCGGGCCATAGCCCATCAGATTAACCAATTGCTGTACCAAATTTAATTTAAGGACTTTAAGGCGATTTTTTATTTGCAGCTGCAAATATCTATAACAGGTGTTCTAGCATCTAGTGCTAGCGAACATGTTGATTTAATGGTAAATATACTAGATTAATAACTTATAACCGAAATTTATCTTGCTGTTTGTGCTAAATATGTTTTGTTAATGGAATGAAATATGTAGGAGAAGCGCCATCTATGGGGCAATTTATGTAATACATGTAAGTATTTAACGTATTCCCTGTACTATATAAGGAGAAACCTGGTACGAAATAGATGTGCTACTATCGTACTGATATTCTTCAGTTTCCACAACCCAAAACGTAATTTGATTTAATGCTTCTGATTTGTCTATCTAAGTATCTAACGGCATTTTTAGTTGATTGGAGAAAAAAAAACATGTGTTTCTAGTAATATTAAATGAATTATTTTCATTGTTAATTAAGAAAAGTTGAAGCTTTAATTTAAGAACTCGAGAAATTGCTTTCGTTTAAATCAAATTTTGGTCATAATAAAACAAATTCAACAAAGAGTATTTTGCTAACTCAACATAGTAACTTTTCTGAGTGTGGCGAAATTGTTTGTCATATAGAACAAGATAAGTCTATATAAATTAAAATGCTATTGAATAAAACAATAGAAAAATTCTAATAATAACAATATCACTGAATTAAGCCGAAAATTTTATTTCAGGAATATTTGAACCACCTAAAGTCCACTATAATATTCTAAAAACAGTAATTAAAAATAATTAATAAAAAATCAAATATTGAAATAGAATAAGTACAGTAGATGCAAACTTCGAAAAATGCATGCATTAGTTTAACAACACGTTTTTTGTTATTTTATTATGGTTGCACCAAATACGTATTCAATAATTTCAACAAAAATTCGGTTGTAAAATCAACATAGAGTTATGTTAAAATTTTAATGTTGCTGCAACAAAAGAAATAACAAAACTGTTGGAGTCAATGATATTTTACGTTGGATGCTATATGCGTTAAAACAACATATTTTCCTGTTCCGCCTAACATTAAAATTATGTTAAAGTGACTTGCGTGTTCTTTTTAGCGGCCTTTGAGGTAGGAAATCAATCTTTTTTAACAAAATTGTTGGTGATTTGTAACTTACTTTTACTAATGTATTTTCAAACTGTATACTACAACGTTTATTAATCCTCCACTAAATGTTTTCGACAGATGACTCATGATAAAAGATGCAAAACAGAATTAAGAAATTTTCGGGCGCCATCTACTTCTTCTTAGGTTAACCACCGCATTTTCTAACTAGCGAGTGGTACTAACCTTAGCGTATTACCTATCAATGTTCGGGATATTATTATCACTTGATCGAAAGATGTCGCACAACGAAACTCATGTCGATAACTTTAGGATTTGTGCATATCATTTGCATAAAGTCGAGACAATTTCATATTTACCAAGCATGTACCAAGTAAACATTAAGGTGGTGGTTTTGGCGCGAGACTCCTCCATATTCCATCGCATCTACATTGTCTGACTGGGGTTGACTTCTGCAATTGTCCTCCAATGTGAAAGGATGGAAGGCAACTCTGGTTCGTAATTTTTGGTAGCCGGAACTGTGGTAATTATCATAAATTTTCATTTGATACAACAAAAAATAGTGTTTGATAGCATTTTGAGGCTAGATTTATAATTGTATTTATTTAGAAATACATCAGAAAATGTTGGTTTAAATAAAAAAAAAGCATTCAGAATGAATAAAATACTGGTTTAGTTTTACAATATTTTTTTTTTATTTTAGTAAAATGTTACCATTGTTTTGTATTTTATATTGTCAACACACCTATGGCGTTATATAAAATACATTTTAACAGTTGGATCAACATATTTCATGTATTGAGTGGACAGTTAATTGTATATGTATTAACCCAGATGGATGTTTCAACCAAATGTTACTTTTCAACCAACAAAAATAATAACTTAACATCAATCTTTATGTAGGTTCAAACAAAAAAAGCCCGATAGCTTTTTTTAAACGAAAACTGTTGTACTAAGCATTTTCTGGTTGAATCAATGCATGTATTTTTCTAAGTGTGATAACTCCATTTGAAATCATAATGATATGGTGGTAAAAATCAATGTTTTTGTTTCAGAAATTTGTTGCGTTGTCTCTATAGACACAAATATATAATTTTAAACAAGATATTTTTACGAAGTATTCCTCAAAAACAACTATAATATCTATTTTAGATTAAGAAAAGACATGACATATATCGAAGAGGTAAATCTGTATAATAAAATCTTAGTATATTTGACTATTAATGATGGTGTAGATACTACAATATATTAACCACAAAAATATAGTTTACTTTACAATTGTTTGTTGTTAGAACAATTAGCAATACCAATATGATCTCTCGCTACATAATTCGCATATTTTTGTTAGTAGAATTTAGATTGGCATTAGTAGATTGAAGTACAATTGTAGGAAATACTATGACCCTACAGAACTTTCTGTGTACAAAAATAGTTTTTTTTTTTTCTGTGTCCCGTCAAACATTTCAGCCCATTTTTCCCTACTGGTGCATCGAATTTTTAATTTTTAGAAAATCCTACTTAAATCAATACCTGCGCTGTATAAGGGATCTTCCGAATTTCACTTCACTAGATTACAGTGTAAACTGGAAGTTGATAAGTCAATTAGTCAAAATACTACTGACACTATAAATATAATAAATAAGAAGGTCTAATTGTATTGTTTGTAGTGAGTATACTTCTAAACTGCAATCATGTCTGGTAGAATTCTCATTCCATTCCATTACCATGATTAGGCTTCATCTCCACAAGTTCATTTGAGAAATGTCCAACTGACTAAGTTATTGCGATATCTTCTTGTATAAAAAAAGAGAGCACCTGAATTTCATGGAAACTTTTTGCGAAAGTTAAGAACAACCTTCCTTTCCCCACCGGTATCAAGGTCTCACGAATTCATTGTTCCAACATCAAACTTAATCCCATTTATTTTTTCACTTCCATTACCGAATTACAAAGTCAACGAGAGTTAGTGCCCGAGAAAAAGTTCTTGCGAAAAATCGGAAAAGAACCTCTTTTTAATTGTTTCTCTGCGACACCTATAATTTCCGTAATTAACTTCCTTTTCTTCTTCTTGAATGGTGGCATTTTGGGCTAGATTTTTTTTATTTAAATTTAGAAGGTATTGTTAATTTAGCGATCCCCGCCTTAACAACCGACTTGGAATAGCTTCGAGGGACGTAAGTTTGGTGCCCTGCCTTTCGTATACCTAATTTAGGTTAGATGCCAGCGCTACCTCGTCATGCGATACTTGATTGTTTTCCCCATTGTTTTCATAATTCTTTCACTCCTAATTTCTACGCCGACATTCATTGAAATCTCAAGGATGTTATTATTACTGAAATTGATTATGCATGAGTTCCACCAGACGGTACAATTTTCAAAATTGAGGTACATGATGATTGCTGTAACTACCGGCAATTTATTTATAATCAACGGAAAAGCACGCCGTGGAAAATTCGGTTTTCCACGAATTTAAAACCAATTAGTAACACCGATACATCCGTTTCTGCTTTGTATGTTGCACTAACAACCAGGTGGCAAACATTTCATTCCCTTGTTAGTTGCTGCGGTTATTTATTGACTTTAAGGGCACATGATGTAGCGTGGAGAGTAGCAATAATTCCTAAACCAACGTTGTCTGGAATTACCAATTAGCAGATATTAATTTTAATAAATTTTACGAGGTCATTTTTGGTGCTCACCAGGAAAATTCTTCTTTTCAGACGATGATTTGGAAGTTTTTTTTGGTTGCTGTGGAAGTGTCTCTTGCGAACAAACTGGTAATATTTGTCTAATATTATCGCACCATTACCTGAAACACTAACTGCGGAAGAAGACCCAGTGCAGTTCCCAAAAACATATGTCATATTTAAACGTACCGATTTCGAAAATCATTAATTTAGCCTCGTTTCTGGTTTTAAGAAGAGAGATTTTTCTGTAATCAAGCACAAGCCTGTTCCAATTTTAAATGGTTTTGCAAAAATATTTGCACAGTTTTTACATTCCACGATATACTTTAAGGAACAACAATCTCACTTATCTCTAAAACTTAGATACGTTTACGTAATTTGTGAATGAGGTTATGGACAAGCAGGTGCATGAGCATACAGTGTACAGGTGTCCGTTTATATTTTGACCTTTACCTACAGGTTGTATTATTTAAGATAGAAAAGAAACTTTAAATACAAATATTATAGGATTTTGGCTGTATTATCTTTTATAAATTTGAATGTGGATATCGTCTCATAAATTGGTGGACTAATTAATACAACTTGCATTTTTTTAAATACAACACCCTGTATGTATATTGTTGGATAGCATGAAAAACCTCTTTTCACTGATTTCGAAATATATATTTATTGTTGATATTTTTTTTCCATGCCTTAAATAATACAGCCTGTAGGTAGGGGTCAAAATATAAACGAATACCCTGTATACGGATTTTTCTCACGGTTTTGATACTATTGATCACAAACCCTTACCATATTAATTGGATTGCTTTTGTTTTTCTCCCAACTCACGTTTGCTGATTTAGTCATAGATAACTAACCGAGTTAACTATAACTTCTATAACGGATAACGCTCAATCCTTAGACCATTACTTTAAAACAAATTTATTAACCATATTCTAAAGTTCACTATTTGTCCCGTTTTGGGGTACGTCGATGATGCCGAGTTGTTCCGCGGTGTATCTGGTCCTAATGAGGCAAATAGCTTGCCACACAATATCAATATTTTATTTGAATTGGTTGTTGTTACTAGAAACCTTGTTTTCGCCAGGCCTTCACACTGGCACGGCACATGAACTGGTGTTTCTTCTTCCTATTGGCAGAATCTGCAGGTTGCGTCATCTACCAGGCCTATGTTATACATATTCTTATTTAGTCTACAGTGACCAATCAGAAGACCTACTATCATTTTGACAATCTTCCTGTCTTTACTCAGTGAATCCCTAGTAAATTCAGGCCTCTGTTCCTTTAGGAACTCTTTTGCCTGTCTCTGTCCCGGCGATTCTTGCCATGACTCCCTGGACTGATTATGTATCCATTCGTTGATGGATTCTTTAATTTACGATTTGGTAGTGCCGAAAAAAGGAGCCAGCTCCAACGAATGACTTTGACGCCATCTCGTCCGCCACCTCATTTGCTCTCACGCCCGAGTGGCTAGGGACCCAGGACAAAGTTAATTTCCTTTGGATGACCACCTCGTTTAGGGCGCTTACGCAGCCCCAAATCTGCTTAGAATCCACACGTACGGAACTAATCACTTTAAGTTGTACTAACTCTGACTGACTGTCAGAGAAAATAGCGACGCTTTTACTTGGCTCGGAACATCTTTCTATTTCTCGTACACTATGGTGGATTACAGCAACCTCAGCTTGGACACAGTTGTGCCTTTGATGAAGCTTACTCCCACGCTACTACGGTCCGTTTTAGAACCGTGTGTATACCAGTTTGAGTCCGCTTTTACTGGAGTACCTATCTCCTAGTCCTTCTTCTCTGGTATTATAACCTGATATTTTCTATCTACGTTGAATTTTTGAACCATGGCATCACATAACATTCCTAAAAGGGGTGCCTCCTTAAGTTCATCTAATGGTTCTTGATAGTTAGTGATGTGCGATTTACTTATCAGTACTTGACTATACGAAAGTCTACTGTAGGTAGACATGCCAGTCTCTGCACGCCTCCTAGCGTTTTGGCCGCCCCCACCTGCCGCACCTTACGCCGCTCCGTACGCTATCATGGATCTAATTACCCTTATGTATAACCAGAGAGTTATCTTGGGGCTAAGTCCCCAATTCCTTCCGCACCGTCTACTGCACCTACCTAGGGCGATAGTGGCTTTGCTGGTTGTTTTCTGGTTATGTGGGTTCCATGTATATCTTTGATCAAACCATACCCCCAGGTATTTCGCCTCTTTGACATATGGAATCCTTTCGCCTCTTATCACTAGTGGTTTTAGGCCTTCTAGAGTTCTTTTCCTTGTGAACGTGACAACTTGTGTTTTCTGAACATTGACGGAAAGTCACTCTTGTTTACACCATTTGTCAACCGTATTTAAGGCGGTTTGCATGCGCTCCACCAGATCATTTGGAAACCGCCCTCTATTGTAAAGTCGTCAGCTTACCCCAGGCAATGAAATCCCTTTTCGGTCGGCTTCCAGATTGGGTCGTCCACTAGGGTAGCCCACAGCAAGGAAGATAAGACTCCGCTTTGCGGGCACTCCCTCCCGCCCCGTTTCGATGGTAGCCTCGCCAATTTTGGATGTGATTATCCTTCTTTCTAGGCTGCCCCGATAATCGAATTCGTGGTAGCATTGTTAAAAGCTCCCTCGAGGTTCATGAAAGTCGTCATGGCTATCTCTTTGTCTCCTATTTACTTTGAAATTAACCTGTTGAGGTCATCTAATGCGACCTCTGTAGACATTCCCGGTTGTTGTCTCGATGTGTTGTTCTCTCAGCGCGATGTACCTGTCCACCAACCTTTCAAGAGTTTTAAGTAAAAAGGAGGATAGGCTTATTAGTTTGTATGACTTCGGCGTTTGATCGGATACTTTACCTATGTTAGGTAGGTATACTACCCTCACCTTTTGCCATGCAGTTGGAGCTTTTCGCCTTGCTCTTAACACAACTACGCGTTTCATCAATTCGTTAATACAAATTACAAAATTTATTTTTTATTATGGTATATACAAGGGTAACGCATTTTAACATTTGAAGACAAACTAAACTTAAAGTTTTTGATTGTATGCCTTTCCCTGTGCAGTACTATAGTCTTTTATTTTATATAAAGGCAACAATTTTAAATCCCAACTAATTTAAAGTACGCACGTACACTAATATTTGTAGAAACAAGGTGTAGGCAGTTTATCAAATTTGTATCACAATTTGTTGAATTTTGATATATTATTATTAAATTACCGGTTTTTTTCAGAGGTCGCAATGATGAGCTGGAAGAAGATTTAACTCTGAAAAAGTGCCCCACAAGCAATAATTTGCTTAGGTTTTGTCGATCCCGAAAAATCATCATTATTATGAAAACGAATAATAAAAGAAATGATACACATAAAGAAACTAATACATACATTAAAAGCCAATGGAGTATGTTAAAAATTAGAAAACTGTTTACCCCTTATCTGCATAAATGTTAGTGTGTGTATGTGCTCACGTGTGAACTTTTTTTTTAGTTAGGATTTAAGTTTTTGCCTTAATATGTGAGTTTTTAAAATAACAAATAATAAAATAATAAGTTTCAATTATCGTAATTTATGCAACATTTTAAACTTTCAAGCTATAACTAATATAAATATTGTGCTTTAACTAATCAGGCATTCGCCTTCAGCTCCTAGCGGAATCTGAGTTGTCGCGCTATAAATGATACCTGCCGCACTATGATGTAAATAACTATTAAGGAAAAGCCCCAAACTTCGCCAATGTTAGCTCTAATTGAAAATACTACGATTTGTAGGAAATCTAAATAAAAAAAAGAAAGCAATATTAGTTTTCGTTTATATAAAAGTGCAAGTTGAAAGAATGCTAAAATGTAAAAAAACATTAAACTCAAATTCAAATTATAAAGTGAATAATTTGGAAAAGAAAATATTTTGCAATAATAAAAAGAACAAAAATTGAAACACAAAGAAGCACGAAAACATGCACCTGCCTAAACCAGACCACGTAATCTTGTTATTTGTAAGGATGGGAGTGTAATTTGGTCGAAAAAAGAAATAAGACTTCCGGAAACGTGAAAAACAAGGCGGCCAGGATTAAGGAAAATTCCGATGTCCGTAATTAGATATTAAGGGAGTCGCGAAGGAGTCAATAAATCGAGATATCCTCCGCCACCTGGAATTAACTTTCGGCTGCTGCATTTTAACTAGGCTCGTTTACATGAAAAAGCAATCAAGTACCGGCGGTTTCACGGGAACGAAAGAATTTAATTATTTTTCCAATATTACCTAATTCCGAAAACAATATGAAAATGATTAGGAATTTTCTTAGCCGGTGGTGGAGTCCCTACGGCATGTAATAATAACCGACGGGAAGGCTGGGGCCTAATGAGTTAATCGCATTTATAAAAACGACTTACCTACAATATTAAAGGAGGAAGCCCAAATTTTTCACTTCATTTTCCAACTAAAGATTTTATTCTGGAACGTATTTCCATACTCTTAACGAATGATAAATGACAGGCATAACGGACTACGTCTTCAAGAAACCCTACTAGCTATCAGTAATAATATTATTTTTATTTAGATAGCTTAATAATCTAATAAACATGGCATATTCAAATATTTATGAAAAGTTTGATATAGTGGAAATTGACCTATAGTTAGCTACATTTGTACGGATATTCTTATTATGAATCGGGTATATTGTTGCAGATTTCAAAACATCCGGGAAAATTCCTTTTGAAAATAAAAAAAAGAATTAATAAGGTCAGTAATATTATAATAATTCTTTAGACCTGGGTAGATACTAGGGTTGTCTTCATTCCGACACCTGGAAAGAACACATACTACCATCCCAAATCATTTAGACCAATTAGTCTTACATCTTTCGTGCTGAAGACTATGGAGAAAAATTATACAACTTAATATTACAGAGGCAGCACTTCCTAGATCTCCTCTGCATCCTCTGCAATGGGCATACCAAATCAGGAGAGGCTGCCCTGCATAGTTTGGTTGGAGGACTCAAAAGGACCCCACATCAAAAGGAAGATCGCCTTTGATAACACATCAACGCCTTCGATCAACCGATCCTTAGTGAACCGGAACATTAGCTACACGACCAGCAGACGGGTTGACTGCATGTTAAGAAGCAGAGTGGTCTATGCCCAAATACTAGAAAAAATGAGGACCACTAGACTGCCACTGCCCTCAACGGGGAGTATTGTCACCACTGATGTGGAGCTTGATCGTGGATGATCTAATCAGGACATTAAACAACGAAAGAATATGAACGCAGGGGTTCGCTGATGATGTTGTTATAGTAGCTAAAGGGAAGTTCCCGGACGTAATAGCAGGCATCATGCGTTACGCACTGCGAATGGTGGAGGAATGGTGCCTTTCACAAGAACTCTCCGCTAATCCACAGAAAACAAAGTTGGTTGCTTTCACCAACATGAGCAAACTCAATGACCTAGGTGGCAAGAGACTGTTTGTGCAGTAGCTACGATTAACCAGAGAAGTAAAGTATCTGGGTGTTACACTCGATGCAAAACTGAATTGGAAAAATCACTTAGTCAAAATAGCGACCAGGGCTACGCAACTATTCTGGTGCTGCAGGAGAGTTGCTGGTAAAAGCTGGGGACTAAAGCCGAGGGTGATCCATTGGCTATTTGCCGCCGTGATAAGACCAGCGATAACATACAGGGCAGTAGATGGAAAAGGACAGAAGTGTCCTCCGCAGTGAAGTTGCTAACCGCTGTCCAGGGACAGGCATTGCTGGGAATCACTGGTGCAATCAACAGCATTGGGACCGCTTCTTTGGAGACCATTGTGAGCCTCCCCCGCTGGAGCTTTATGTGAAAACAGAGGCAATGAATGCGATGCGTAGACTGAAAACCAACAACTTGTGGCATCCCAACACTAGGGTTGAAGGGCACACTAATACTACGGGTACGATACGGGACGGGGTTGCTGCAAATGTCCACGGACAGTATGGCACCCGAGATTATCTTCACTACAAAGATGAGAATCTCCATACCGAACGTACTGATATCACTGCTTTTGATAACTGATTTCACGGAAGAATCCAAATCTAACCAGGGCACAGAAGTCGGTACTTGTGGACCGAGCCCTAATCAAAGGATATCTATATATATAAGCCTTGAGAAGCATGCGACGGTCTTCCAGGCAGAGGTATTCGCTCTTGCTGCCTGCGCAGAAATGATTGCAAAGGGGGGCTGCATGAGGAGGAAAATAAATATAATGATTGACAACAGGCTGTCATCAAGGCAGTCTAGAACCCCGTAACTAGGTGAAAACTAGTTAGAGACTGCAAACAATTCCTCAATGCACTGGCACGAGACTACACGGTGTCTCTGGTTTGGGCTTCAAGACATGAGGATACAAAGGGCAATATAATAGCCGTCAAACCAGCCAAGGAGGGCTATAAAAGACACTTCATAGGCCCAGAGCCTGTATGTGGAATTACCAAAGACTCTGCTAAAAGAGAGATTTGGACCTGGTTAGATAAAGAAAGTACAAGAAATGGAGGCCGACTGAAGGTCAACTCCATACTTGAGCGCTAATATGGGAATTGGTATGCTAAATTCTCTGATAACCTACTTAGACGCAGCAAGAAAGAAGTTAAAACCATTACTGGGTTGGTAACTGGACACTGTCCCCCGAGAAAGCATCTATACAACACAGGTCGAATAAGCAAACCGTGGGTGCAGAAGATGCGTACTACAGGAGAAGACAAGAAATGTATAAATTCGTATAGTAATTTGAAACTTCTCTTTCGAATAAAGAAAAATCTGGAGCCCATTCCCATCTATCCCACTGGGATAGACACTTTAATCAGTGATCAAATATTTGTCGAACTTTTTATGTAAGCTATATTCTCAATTCTGGGTACATCAATAATTTTTGTGTCAATAATGCAAAATGCAGTTTATTTAATAAACATGATTATATTTTTGTATATTCCTAAGAATTTTACTTCTTTCTAACATTCGCATACCTTGTCATTGCCTATGGTTAATTTTCACCGTTGGCGCAATTAAACAAATACGAAATCTTCAATATTTTTCACACTGCATAAATAGAACAAAATAAGGTTATAATAAAAGAAGAGATGCCATGCTACCTTTAAATGGCTTCCCACATAGTCGTTGCTATTGTCATTACTTTAATCATTTCCGTATACCGTTAGCTGCGCACTAATAAACCCTTCCTTACAGTTAAATTATAATGAGCCCATGCAGTTTACGACACCGTTTATAGGTGGCGCTTCTAATTTACAACGGAAATTATACGTGTACGCGTATGTAAGTACAAGACACGCGTCCCCATTAAACGGACTCGCGAAAGCGTATAGCTCCAAAGAATGATTGCCGTACAGTGTATGGCTTTTACAACACGTACGGTTGCAGAATCAAAAAATGCGTACAACTCTTTGGGCTACGTTTTGCAATATTTTAATTTTGTAAATCAATCGTTGTAACCATTTTTGATTTTTCTCAAGTGTCATTTTATACAGAGAGACTTTTAACTTATGTATTTAAGCGAATGTGCGAATATGACACCTAATCTGAACACTCTCTCGTAGTAAACTAACAGGCGAAACCCAATAATAACCTAAGCTACAATCTTCTGGAAATGATCACTGATACTGGTTCACCATTGTACCCAATTAAATAAACGATTTCTTGATAAATCTTGTGCTTGATTAGAATCAGCGATTGTTTGTTGTGCTACAATGTGATATCAATTCCATATCGATTGATGTCACATTGATTCGACGATCGTGATCAACAGCGCAAGGTCGATAAGGTGTCGATTTCAAGGGAACAATTTCTGATGCGACAGCCTTTCGCAAACTCGAATGTCAGGGTCTTTCAAACCCACACTTAGACTTGATCGTGGTAGACTACATCGCCATCATGTAGAAAAACGCATTTTTGATATGGTAAATGTTGCTCTTTTTTTAAGTACTCGAGAAATTTCACGGGAGCTAAGAGTGTCGCAATAGATGTCTTGGCGAACTTGAAAATGAATGGCTTACACCCCTATCAACTACAGAGGCTTCGAGCGTTAGTGGCAACTAATTATCCTCTGTACCAACAGTTCTGTGAATGGCTGCCTCATAGCACACCCAAAACCCTAATTTCCCGATAATGATGTTAGCGACCGATTAATCGTATTTCACCAGGGACATTAATTTTCCGAAACGCACATGTATGGTATGAAGAAAATCTACATGCTATTCGACAGAATCGGTTTCAACAACGGTTTAGCACAAATCTAGGGGTTGGCATTGTTAATAATACTCTAATAGATCCATAAGGAAGGCCTGCGCGTCTTAATAGGGAATCCTACCTTGCTTTTCTACGGGATGTGCTACCTACTGCTAGAACTTTTAGGTCCCTTTAGATTTGCGCCGGGATATGTGGTTTATGCATTATGGCAGTCCTGCTCATTTTTATGGTCCTGTACGTAATTATCTTAGTGCCATATTTCCGCAAAGATGTATAAGTGGGGTTGGACCAATTCCGTGGCCACCACGCAGCTCCGATTTAAATCCAGTAGATTTTTCTTATAGGTCCACATCAAATGCCGCATATATGCCACGAAAGTGAACAATGTAGATGAATTACATTTTGAATTTCTACCGTAAAAATGATCTTATTAGCAGTTCTCAATAAGTTTTTCTTTTACTGTAACTTTTTTGTCTTTGAGGTTTCCTAAGTTTATAAATAAAAGTTACTTCTTTAAGCCCTCTTAGTAATTCGTTTCAGTTAACTGCATAAGTTAACAATCACCCTGTATATGAATGATTTTAAACAAGAACGGCCCATAGACGGTATGATTTATCGTATTAACAAGATATACGGCTCGACAGTTGAAACTATAATTGCACCATGTGTGCAGTCCTCATTCAAGCTCTGCATGCATAGAATTTATAGTAAGGCCCCATATAATTTGCGCTTAATTTTGAATGTACGTGTGCATTCATCTGTATGTCGATACAATTTTTAGAATCTAATGCTTCATGTTCGTGTCCTAAATTCGTATGTGTGTAGAATTCAGACTTTTTCATAGATAGAATTTTCATAGATAAATGTATCTTTTATCTTTATCCTCGGACGATAAATAAAATTTTCCATCTTCATCTTCTAACCGATAGATAAAATTATGGTTATCCGTTAACAGTAAATTTTATCTATAGTTAATCATCCGTCATCATTATGACGTGACTTTTATAAAAAAAGTTGATATCTTTTGAAAGCATTGCAGCTGCAAAGCTGTGTCTACATATTGGTAAAATACATTCGATGTATTTTTATAGCTATCTAAATAAGAAGAAAACGAAATAAAACATGATATAATACACGTAACTAATATAATTTACGAAATTTTAATATCAAAAATGAATGCCGACACACCCCCGACCGCTTTAAAAGAACCAAAAAAAAATGTCTTTTTTTTATAATAATAATAATATATATTTAATCCTGTGTACATTACAAAAAATGTGTAGGATAAGTCAAAATAAAAATAGGTTACACACAATTACATTAGGTTTGTCTAGATATAGTACATAACTCAAAGTACTCCTCGATGGAATAAATACAAGATGACAGTAAAAATCTGTCTATATTTGAAATTATCTATTTGAAAATATTTATAAATAAAATAAAATGGAATAAATATTTCCTCATTTCTGTTTATTGATAAACTATAGGATCACTTCAGCTACTAGTTTCGACAGTTAGTAATTGTCTTCATCAGGCTGTAGTGTGATAAGTCAGTGATTAAAGGTTCGAACAGAAATTCTTACGGCTGCGTTTCGCTGCGTGACGCTAGTGCTAAAACGAACAAACCTATCAATATTTTATTGCAGCTCCATTGCTAGTTAATACGCTCTGAAAACAATTAAAGATTGAATTTGCGCATGCATAAATATATCCTGGAAGAAGTTTATTACAAATCTCTTCAACATTGCCTCGTAACTCCTGGACATTTACAGGTCTAAAGTTTATTGAGTAAATTTTCTTCGTAATATAGCCCTACACAGTCTCCATTGCGTTTAAGCTCGGACTTTTAGAAGCCGTGACTTTCTAGAAGCCCGCTGTGTATTACTTTTCCAAAACAAATTTTACACTGCTATACATATACGGACGGGGAAATAACTCTATTTTCCATTCTCCAGCAGGTCCTTACACACAAATCTACGCCCACGCATTTACAGTAAATCTTCCCCTGTTACAGGTTTTCTTTTGTATGTAAGACTCTTCGAATCTTGAATTTGGTGGTCGGTATACTCGAATGTGCCCATTGTAAGTGGATTGAAAAATCTTTTCATCAGAGAACTTTCTCCCAAAACATTAAGGTAGGTAGAAAAAAGTCCAGTAGAAAGCCTACTAATGTGTTTTTTTAGCAGCCGCACGATTTCTCAATTTGAATATTTTTCAATCAGGTTCCTTGCACTACGAACACACCCAGGAAAATTAATTGTATGGGCTGCACTTACCGCCATTTCAAATGGATGGTTCCCTGTGATCTCTAAAGATTTTCCTATATCTCCCATTTGGCGTTGAGTCTTAGAATGGTGCTTTTATTAAGAAAAAAATCTTGCAGCAAATCCCCTAACCAAACATCCTGCTGCTGTTAAGACAACTACTTGTTTTTTTTTTGGTATAATTCAATTGCGGCATAAAATTTGATACTTAAAACTTGACGTTTAAAATTAGCTCTAAATTTATATAAAAAAAAACATAGAATTTAGAGAATTTACATGGAATGTGTACGCTTTTTTATTCAGCAACTGTACAGTTCTAGATTTTTTCAACAATTGTATATAGCATTATTTAGGATCGCAATCTATCGGGGGAAGATTACGTTATCGCTTCTATCTTCAATAACGTCGTGTAGTCTATAGATATATACGGATTTATCGTTAATGTAATGGCGCGCATGTCAGCAGGTTTCCATTCGAATGCTACCCCTTTAGTGAAAGTCGATGTTAACACGTCAATTTAGACGGACGAGCGAGATCCTGATAGTTGTTTTCCATGTGTGCACACCATTCCTAGATTAATGTGCTTACCGGTGAATCGGGATATTAGGAGGTACGCTTCATCTACTATTGATTCCACGTGAATAATTATAGCTTCTCTATGTGTTATATTCATTAACGTGCACGGCATTATTATTCGTGCACTGAGACTTAATCGGTAATGCAGCGACGTATAGTGGATTGACGTGGTTTCATTAGGGAAGTAGACATTTATGAAGAAAATTGGATTCAAACTTATTGTGATGGTATAAAGTGCCTTACACTGCGTTTTGGCACATACACTTGAAACTTCTTCACAATTTCTGTACCAAATTAGCAAAAAAAAACCGTTATTTGGCTGTTTAGATTACATTTTAAAAACTCTTGTTAATGCTTACTTGAATTTAATTTGAGGAATTGTTGGAGTATTCGTCCTTGTTTAGCTAATGATGATCTTTATCACGCAAGTAACCCGTCTGTCAAACGAACGTTCGATTATCGGGCAATAGACAGACCGAGCTTCTGATGAATGAACTTACTCGCACCTTCTTATAACTTACTTTTGTCTACTAAAAAAAAAAAAGGATATAAAAATATCACAACATAAAAGCCAAACGATCTAAGCGGTGGAGAAGATTTCTGCACTTGTCAAATTTTTCAGTGGTATTTTCCTTGGCCTTTTTCTCTTCAGGAAGTAAAGTTGATCTCTAGCAAGACACCTACAGATCGAAATTAAATATTAGAATCAGAATATATAATATATAAAGCAGATTTTGACAGATCAAAGTTTGAATCGGATGTATATTGAAAGAACATATTTTTGTACAGGTAATTAATTTTGCATAAAGTTTGTTTAATAGAAATTTTATTTGTATTTTTGCTGATATTCGATTTGTCTAAAATTGACCTGTATGTCGGATAGGATTTTTCGTTTTTCTGTTCTAACAAAGCGAAATTATACAGCTTTACTTATACTTATCACTTTACCCACCGCCCGCTCGCTTGCATTCACTTGGTATATATGTAAGTTAAGGTAAAGTCAGGTAAGTGTGTAGTAAAAATTGCATAGTGTGAAGAAAATGTAACACTGCTCACATAATAAGACATTTTGATAAATTTTACACATAGAAGTACGTAATATATGCCCAGTTATAAGGCTTTAATAGATAGGCCTTTTATAATTATCAACAATTTATTAGAAAAAAAAAAATTTTGAACAGTGTCAATACTACACACTTACCCAGCAAAATGGGGCAAGTGTGTAATCGTTCCGCATTTTATATATTAATGGCATTATCCTTTAGTTCGGCCAAGTGTGTAATACTATACTGATGCCTTTTTAATAAGGTATGATAAATTTACAAGATATCTAAGTTATTACGCGTTAGCAGACGTGAATTTTTATTTGTAAAACTAGTATGAAGTTTAGTACATTAGTAATATAACAAAGGACATCCTTATTTTAATTTTAAAAATAAATGCAGCCAATCTACACATTTGCCCCGGTTACACACTTTACCTTACAAAAATCTATACGAATACTTACCTGGTAATAGATACATATATATTTAAAATATAATTTTGCATCTATATTTATTCAAATATTATGTATGACTAAAAGGATGTAAATTATGATCTTTCAGAACTAACGAAAGATACAAATTTTGCACGGTACAGACAAAAATAGGTTTATTAATGTTGAATTGTTTAGTTGGGCAGTTACCCGGTATATTACCTATTTCTTTCTTCAGCTTTTCATGGTATTGCCTACTACCAAATCGCCCACTCCTTTTTAATAATTAATCATTGTACCACATAAGCAAAGTAAAATATACTTCATCAAAGCTGTCAAGGCGAAAGAATTCTTAATTGTTTTTTTTTTCCATAGTCGTTAGAGGGCGTGAATCGCATCAAAGAGTGATTAGCATCAAAATTAACCGGATACAACTGAAGAAAGGACACGCGGTTGATTAGTTAATTATTTCTCAACCACGCTATATGCTTATCAGGGCGAAATTTTTAATTCCTACCGTTTAAATATTTTTTTTTACATAATTGACGTGATTTAGCTTTCTATTTTTAAAAGGGGATTTATGAGTGAATCGACTTTTTGTTGCGTAAATATGGGCCACGTGCCAACGAATGAAACACATAAATCAAGGGTTTCACACAACAGACTTTTACGAATCTATTTTTCCCCTTTTTGTTTGGTTGGTTTGTTGGTGAATTCTCAGAACCGAAACGATCCCTTAAAATATAGCGCTTCAAACAACACGGTAGTTAAAACTAAAATGGCTCAAACAATGCCAGTGAAAATAACTAATTGACGTACTTACGTGATGTACCTCAATTACTCTTTAATGCTGCCGAGGGGAGATTTTATTTAGATCGCTTGGTGTTGGATTGTAAAGGTTTTAAATGGATTACAGTGCAATAAGTAATAGTTTACACTGATATAGATATATTCCAAATATTTTCAAAAAAAGGTATAATTTAGTATAGGTACAATCCTAGTTATGTATACTAAATATTGATATTGGTAACAGCATTAACACGCGCATTCTGCCTGCAATGCGCTTTCGTAGATGCGTTTCAATATTACTTAATCATTTCCAAAAATGTTGATTACCGACAAGCGATATTGAGAAATAAAATTAATATTTTTCACATTCAACATGTTTGCAAATTTCTATCCGTACGGTAGCAAATTTATAAACTTCGCTTTTCACCGCCTCTTTGCCACAAATTGGTTTAAAGTCGACAGTCTAGTATGCATAAGGGACGCCCTCCAGAGTGCTTTCTGGGTTTCTCCAGAAATAAGCGGAGTTGCCGAAAGGCGAAATTGATTTACTCGTAATTTTCTTCACGAGGTTTTCGCCGTGCCGCCATCGCGACAAAGTGGTAGGCGGCGGTTTAGAAATAGAAGTGACTTCGTGCGAACGGGAAAATATTCGAACCTTCTCTGGAAGGGAGGGAAGGAATTTTCTATGGGAAGCGCTTATTTCATAACTGGACGGAACTACTATCGGAAAGTTATTTGTTTTCTGCTGAGCAATAGTACCATTGTTTATGTTGATTAATAATACACTACTAACGCCATCAATAAATGTATACATGTTTTTAAATGAACGCTATCCTTTTTTTTCGTTTTTAATTTCTACTTACTTTTGCGAGCCTTCTCATATCGGGTTTGTCGTATCTATTCCGAGTGTTTAAAAAGTTATGGCCATTTCTATATCTAAATTCAGGTGTATTAAAAAGGTTAGTTCCGGTAAGAAAAAAATTACACAACCTTTTTCGCACAATTATTTGGTTTAGCTATGTCTTCTATTTTCGCTGGTTTGAGAACTTCACAAAAGAAATATTTCTTGTATACAAGGTGAGTCAAAACTCGGATCCTTAATTTTCTCATTAAACTTAAACGGAACTCCCTATATTTTTTTGATGTTTCGATAGATATTTATCGGCCCTTTCATTTTTGTTAACCATTCCCTATACCTAATAACCTTTAGGCTTTAGTAGATATTTCAAACTAAAAATTAAAAATTGCGTTATTACTGCATAAACCCAGGCAAATTATTACATTGCTATATTTAAACTTTAATTTTATCAGGTAGTAGTAGCAGGTATGTACAAGCCGACCAATATCTAATGAGATCTGATGACGCTTTCTGCGCGAATCTGCGTACTTATTTATTTATTTGTTTAGACCAACAGGCTAGACCTACTAGGGTCACATGAATATGTATACGTAAACAGCATATTAACAATTGAGGTATGGAAAAACAATAACAAATATTCTGTGGTCCAAAACTAAAACATAAAAACTGAGAACTACAAACTAACACTAAACACTAGAAACTAGTATACTACAGTCAACCATCAAAAACTATAACTATTCAAGTAATAAGTTTTAATGAGCTTATTAAATTCTGTAATACTCATATTGAAAACATCCAAATGTTCAGAAAATCCATTCAACTCTCTAACAACTAAATTTAATGGGCGGCTGTGGCCATAAGAAGTTCTATGAAATTGCAAAGCATATAAATAAAACAAAGAAAGCAATTCTGGGCAATCAACCACATTATTTAAGCATTTAAAACCTAATTTAAGTAAGAAGGCTTTAGGACGGGAAGATAAAGACTGTATATTCAGCAATTTCAAAAGTTCCGGGTAACTGTATAAATGTTTATCAATATTTAATTTGAAAAGAATATAATAACAAATTTACGCTGGACCATTTCAATCTTTCAGAGTGAAAAATTATATTGTGATTCCATATAAAAGAACAATGTTCTGAAATAGGACGTACTAAGCTTTGAAACAACGTTATTACACCAATAACGTTCGTAAATTCTTTAGTTTGACATTTAATAAAAATAATGTGAAAATTAAACCCCAACGCACGCCCAGATCATTTATTTGGGAAACACGATTAAGTACCGTAGAGTAGGTTTTGTAAGAATTGCAAAGAACATTCTTTTTCTTTTAAGTAAAGGTAATTATTTTACATTTTTCGATGTTCAGTAACATGTTATTGTCGCGGCACTAAGTTGAAATACCATCAAACTCTGATTGAAGGTCTAAGTAATCTGACAATGAGGAAATATTGGCAAATAATTTAAGATCATCCGCGAAAAGGAGAAATTTAGAATAATGTATATAATATTTGATATCATTAACAAAAAGTAAAAATACAATTGGTGCCAGATGGCTGCTCTGTGGTACACCGGACTTTGCAAAAATAAAATTACAAGTACTTAACATCCAAACGCACGCTTGTTATAGATCTAATAAATATGATCACATCCAAAGCCAATGTTTGCCTGTGACGCCGTAATACTGTAATTTCCACAATAGAAGTTGGTGATCAACTCTGTCGAAGGCTTTCCTAAGGACTGTAAGGTCATTCACACGAAGAAGCCTGTCTTCCTGACTCACTGAAACAGTTGACCACCAAAAACAGAGCAGCTGTACCTACAGAAAAATGTAGAATAGGAAAGAGGTAAAACACAAGAAGGTATAACAAAAAAAGTGAAAGAAATAACAACAGATAAAGATTTACTTTGTAATGTTTGAAACAAACTCTTCAAGTCGTTCTAATAACACACAACCAAGATAGTAGCACAATTCGAAAGACGATAATACCACCTCAAATATGATATAGCTCACATATATATTCGTTAGGAAGTTCTTATTAAAAAAATAATAAAAAAAGGGAGCGATATAAACACGTGTAACGCTGCTTTATTTATTTGCAATGTTTTACTTAATACAACATGTGTGGCGTTGGCCGGCCAACGTTACAAATACGTCAAATCCAGGGGATAGAAACTTGACATTGCGCGCCCTCTCTTGCCGCCGCATTAGAAATAATCAGTATGTGTCATAGTAGAAATCTACATCTTATCTTGGTGTGGATCTGGGATCATTTGACATGACGAGTGGTGACGTATAGTTGTTGACGATTGTTGCAAGTTACTTATTCTGTTTTCCTGTGAATTCCCGAACTTTGTTTATGATGTATTTAACCTATTTAACGTTTAACGTGTATTTGGTGTTTTATGTAAGCGTTCTCTGAATAATTTCATTCCGTTTTTCATTTTATATAAGTTTTGTGTACATAGGTTACAGACCGTAGTGGACACTTTTGTGCTATTTTGTTTAGTTAAATATCGTTTATATGTTTTGTTTATATTATGTATATAGTGTTAGCTTTTAGTTTATTTCTGTGTATTTTAAATGTGTGCAATTAAAACAGCCATTAAAAGATGAAGTTACTTTATTTAAAACAGAATTTCAAAATGAGTAACACCAGGCAACACTACTATAATCGAATTTCCCGCCATGAGTGATCTGATTATTTAATGGTAGTTTTATGCGTCAGCAGTAGATGGCGCAATCCAGATCGTATGGTTTGTCAAGTTTCCTATCTTTCTTATAGTTAATCGTTGGTCAAATCTTAGCTGAGCTTTCTGTTATTGTATTTCCGCGCAGTCACTGGTAGAACGTCAGCTTCAATTCGTGCACCAATCAGTTGAGCAATTAACAGATATTATTTGGGTATTGGAAGAATGTTCGAAAAATTGCGTTCTTGCAACAAGAGTTTATGAAGCGAGATACAAAGACTACCGAAAATAGAAACAAAGTACCGACAACAACATATCCGAAAAGATATGATGAAAAGAATAATAAAAGGTTTTTTATCAATAACGCACAGCGTGTAACTTGTTAATTAATAAAATTTCAAAAAACAAGACCAATTTTCATTTTTAATTTGAAATAATTACTAAAGCTAAATAGTTATATATAGGAAATGTTTAACTAAAATGAATGAGCCAATAAATATTTATCGAAACGTCATAAAAAATATAGGGTGCTCCGTTTAAGTGTAATGAGAAAATAAGAATCCCGAGTTTTGACTCATATTTAAACATATTTTCACAACATTATATATATTCTGTTGAAATAAAATCATTTTAAAACAGGTATTTTCATTTAATTTTTCTAATTATTTTAACGATCCTTTTAGTCACGTGTAAAATGCATTTTCTGGGTTTTTCTAGAAATGTAAAAACATATTTATATGTAGTTTGTCTATACAAAATCTTGGAAAAATAATAACACTCGTATGGTGGATGATGATGTGTCAAAACATTTAAAATATTCCCATTTGAAGAAATGTCAACTTTACAATGCACTCAAAATTCTTTAGTCTAATTCTTTATCGTCTTATTTAGCAACGAATAATAAATTCTGTTGTAAATAAATGTGTGAATATAAATTATGAATCTAATAATGTTCCTAAATAACAAATAGCTCTTTCTCCACATGCAATTCAAATTAAACACCTGTTAAAATGACAAAAAAAAAGTAATTTAATGAAAATGCTAATAGGAATGATAAGAAATAAATGAAACCAAAATAGTTATTGAGCCATTAAGCTGACCCAAAGATTATACCTCAAAGCGGTTAAATTTCTAATGATAATGCTAAACAAGACGCTCCCAATCTGCTTAATGATCACGGCTTCCTCTCCATTAGCCTACTTCTGTCTCGATTCGAGACGTGCCCGATTAAATGCAGCAATAAACTTCAGATTAAGACACCTAATACATACAAGTATGTTTACGTCGCGGCGGCGTATGCGCACCCGTGTGTATGCAAAATTTAACGCCCAAAGTACCCACATACCGGTCTTGTTTACAGACTAAATTACCATCCGGAGAAGGGCGTCTACGATCTACTAATTTCCAACGCCAGCTACGACCGAGACAACGGCAAATTCGAATGCAAAGTGAAGGCGGGCGGCTCCGGCGACAATTTACACTCGCAGAGCTACACGCTGACGGTCCTGACCGCACCGCAGCAGCCGATAGTGATGCCGGGTACCCACGTCACCGTCACCGAAGGGAAGACCCAAGATCTGACGTGTTCGAGTATCGGCGGGTCGCCCGATCCAGTCGTGCGCTGGTATAAAGAAGGTAAGTCAGATGGGAAGGGGGTTGAATGGGACAGGGGCGCCCTCTGTATCGCGTCTCCAGATTAATTCGCCGAAGTGAGTTATCGTCGTCGGATCGGAGACATGGATGGGGTAGCAGATACTTGGGCGGGTATAAGAACAGGAGTTTCATAAGACTGTGGCGATGCCGGCGGGAGAGTCAATCTCTCCTAAAGATCTATCTGCATAATTTAGTCATTTCGGCCCGGAGTTTTTTTTATAACGATTTTTAATGTACCCTTGTTAAAGTGGATCAGTTAAAAGATAATGGCAGGATGATCCGTATATTTGCGCAAGTCAAAAATAATATAATCAATCCATTGTGACTCTGTGTGAGTAGATATAATAGGCAAAAATGGATGAAATGAAATGAATTACTCACAAATTCTTTAAGTAAAACTCTTTTTCTTTAGATTATTTGAATTATAAGTATATACATAATTTAACGTGTGCAAAATACAACTGCTGGTGCAAGCTCTTCAGCTATTATTTTTTTTTAAAACGATGAGCCCATTCATAATGATCTAGAGGCCACATTTGCTTTTTGCACAGCAATACATGATATGTTCTAAAACTTCTGTTTGTACGTCCAAATTAATTTCAACAGTTTTGAACTTAAATTTGAAAAATTTAATTGTATATATGCATGGTATCCAAGATAAAGGCCCCATGCATGGAGATTTTGTAAACGGTAAAAGATAGATTTTAAAGAAAAAGTGAAATTTTTATTTCTTGCCTAGTTATTTGAAGTTATTTGAAGAGATAATAAAAAAGGAAAAATATCTTTTCAAAGCAATTTTTAATTATTTATCACATGGTCTATACAATACCACATTTTGTATATTTAGAATCATCTTCAAGTTTATTTTTTTAAATACATATCAATGGCTAAAAGGGCATCCTTGGATAGAACTCTCTTTTCTGTGATAAAGGTTTAAGGCTGTTGTTTTCACAAATAAGGGGGTCATAAGCGAAAAACTTGTTTTCTTACGGTAGACTGTGGCTAGTGACAGGAAACAACTGAATATTAATAACTTGTCCTGGTACCTGTCAGCCTGTGTAGCTTATTATTGCAAGTTTAATTTGGTGAAACTAGCGGGCATAATGGAACAGTACAGTAACGCCGAAATATTTGACATGTTGAAGTGTTTCATTTTGGCGCACAAAAATGTAGTAGTAGCCGAAAGAATGTATGCGAACCAATATCCAAAAAGACGACAACCACATCGGTGGACCTTTAGAAAATTAAAAAAAAAATTAAAAGATTATGGCTAATTTAGTGCACCGAAGACGAAGAGATACCGCGAAGTTAATCGTGTAAATGAGAAAACTGTGTTACAAAGAGCTGTAGAAAATCGGTGTCAACCAGACAGATATGCTATGAAACTGGAATAAAAAAATCGACTGCTTACTTGATTTTAAAGAAGCACAAGTATCATCCCTTTAAGGAGCGCATTTGTCAGGGACTTAGAGAAGGCGATAGCGAAATACCGATGAAACTAGATTTACCAACAATGGTTTATTTAATAGACATAACCTTCACTTTTGGGCATTTGATTATCCCCATTTAAAAAGAGATTCTAGGTACCAAATCCGCTTCGGTTTTAACGTATGGTGTAGTGTATTAAGCAATCGTTTAATTGGTCTTATCATTTTCGAACATACACTTACCTCAGAATTAATGAATACAATCTTCAATTATTACAAAGTGACATTGAAGAAATTCTTTATGGTTTCATCAAGATGGAGCTCTGCCACACAATGTACAAGCTGTATCTATTTATTTAAACACGAGATTTCCGAATAGATGGATAGGAACACAAGCACCTGTGAACTGACCAGCTAGATCGCCGGATTTAACGCCGATAGATTTTTTTCTTTGGGATTATATCAAAGACAAGGTTTACCAACAAACCTTTGACAATGTGGTTGAACTCCGTGCAACTGTACTTCAAACATTTAGAAGATTTCCACAGGCTGTCCTTTTGGCGTTTGATGTCTATTTAAAAAGATGATGTTGAAGATGGTCCCAAATGTACGAAACGTGGTGTTGTACTTTTTTATAACACCATGTGATAAATAATAAAAAGTTTTTTTTCCGTTTTCCGTTATCTTAGACAACAAATAAGAATTTTACGATTTTCAATTTTTACTTAATATCTCAAAAACTATTCACGGTATTTTGAATTTCTCAACACAATTTTGTTGCTCATCTAATTGCGCAACTTTTCTCTAATTTAATCACCTTTCTATCTTTTACCGTTCACGAAATCCCTATGCCTGGGGCACTTATCTTGGACAGTCTGTATATGAATATAATTTAATTTGTAAATGTTACTAACGACATTTGAAATGGAAAAATAATAAAACTAGTCCCTGTTGTTGTTAGGTATTTTCTACCACTGAAAGGTGTGAGCATAAAACTGCTCGTTTTTGAGTCTATTCAAGGCGATCCATCGGCAATTTCAGTATTGTGTCATCATGAAATTCATGAAAAGGTAGCTGCATTTTGTGGTGATAATTGCAATACGAAGGTGTTAATATCGTAAGCATTGGATGTGGCGTACATATTGTACACATTACACTTGAATCAGGCATAGATGTCATACCAATTGAAAATACACAAATATTTGCATACCTAGAAAGTTTCTGTAGCGCAACTGAAGGAATTTTCTGGATTTGTAGATTTTAAATTATGAAAAAATGGTTCAGCATGAAAATACTAAATTTCTTTCTCTGTTTCCGGCAAGAATTTTAATTAGAACAGTGTAACAATGTTCGACAGACTGACGTCATATTTCCTTTCTCAGGAGAACTTTCCACGTGCATTGTGACATTTTTTTGAAAGTGAGACAGATTTGTGCACAAACAGCTGAATACATTTAATAAAGCCGTACTGCTTATAGAAAAACATCAAGTAGGCGCCATAGACATTATTTTGAATTCGGAAACTTAAGATTCAATCTTCAAGAAAGAATATATAATTATTTTGTCCCACAAGCATCAAAACAGTTGTTGCGAAAATTTAGTGAGTAAGATATTCTTTGATGGATTGCAAGATCACATACACAACTGTCTGAAACACGGAATTATACATTCTAACTACGTAATTATGACCGTGATCTAATGATGTCCGTTTAGACACCATTACTGATGGTAATATATATATATATATGTAAATATCGATTCGAGAATGCTATTGATGTTTCGTATTAGATTTTATATAGCATTAAGTATATGTACAATAATACTCGCACTAGGAGTTAAGGAAATTTTATATGAAATACAATGTTGGTTTAATTAAAAAGAAATCTTTAATTATAGCATCGTATTTCGCGAAACTAAAAGATAAAACTTAAATCTTGAAACTGGAAAACGAAAGAAAATGACGTCAACTCCCAGTGAAAACTGTAAAGCCGCCATTGCTTATCGTTTGTTTTTCTTGGCCTATTTTCCTTTTTTCGTGGCGTTTGGCCGAGATAAACTGCTCGAAGAGTTTGAATGACCCCGATAAAAATGTATTAATTGGCGTGGAGATAAAATAAAACGCCGTCAAATTGATTAATCTCATCTGGAGTGTTTAAGCCGTCCTTCTTCCTCGCAATGGCTTTGCCTATTCCGTTATCGTAGCTTTCGCTTTTTTTTTTGTTTTCGCGTGTTTTTCCTTTCTTATTTCGAAAAGGCGAGGGAAATTGTGGAACCCCACGTCGCTATCACTACCGACCCCCGTTAGGTTCGGTAAAGAAGATTGATTATGTGTTTTACCTAGATACATTTTCTTTCCGTCCTGTGCGTACCCTCCCGTCATCAAAGCAATTCCCGGAAGGCTTTAAACGAGAAGGAAAGTGACTGTGATGTGTTTATAAATTATTCCCGGTTGTGCCAAATCAATATGTTTCGGTATGTACTGGTAAATTTAACTTAAAATCACGTTGATGCTATTCGGTTATGTTACTTAAGGAATAGGCTATCAACCATGAAATGACTTTAGCAATATATCGTTTTCTTCTACAAAGGTTAGATCTACAGATGGTTAAGACATAATAATTCGGTTTATGACGAAGCAAACACACAAACTAGAATAAGTACTTACAAATATGACATTTATTCAAATTTAAATTCATATTTTGCTGTCACAATGTTGCCAACCCCAGGGTAACCATTTTTTCCAATAATAATAATATGTATTTGCAATTTGACCATTGCAGAAATTGTCAGTAGGCTTTTACATACGTACCTATACAATACATAGGTACATTTGTCAATAAAATATAAAAGTAAAAAGTTCTTGTATAGATAAAATATGTACACATAAAGCAGTTGTAGAAAAGATAAAATACAATGAATGATGGTATATGACGACGGACATTGAACACTCAACAGACTAACAAACAGGATGGGTGCTACTGGTACTGCAAGCAGATGAGTCTAGCTCTAGCCCAAGAACTGTTGTATAGTACAGCATTCCCTCTGATTGGGTAATTTCTTCCCTTTCTTTTTAAGACTACCATTGCGATCTATTTTATTACGGAATGCAAGTGGTTATATAGTTTAACAGCCCAATAATACATGGATTTCTGCGAGCAGGCTAGCCGGTGGCTCTTATGGTGTTTCTGTTCTGGGTGAGACACTCATGGTAGAAACTATTCAGGGGGAATTCGGACAAGATATATTCCGAGATCAGAGTCAGAATCTCCCAAAAAGGTCCGGCAAGTGGCGCCAGCGCTGTACACGTGCAATTCATGATTCGATAGGCCTCGGCCATATAAAGCAAACTGTCAAGTCAGCAAGTGGATCGTGATATACATATACAATTTTTCAATAGTGATAAGATTGCTATAACAAGTTCGTCAGTGCTAAGCGGGTCAAACTTAAATCCGCCCCCGTTACATTCGCTTCACATTACACTTACATTTATGCTCGGCGTCTGGTATGTACGCGTCTTTGATGAATGTTTTCTGTAATGATAAAATCTTAAACTACGTTCATGGTTCATGTTTCGTTCAGTGTCGTCTATAGTTGAAAGACGTTCCGTACAACTGAACTTTAAACTGTTCATAAAATTGCTCAACGAAAATATATTGATATACCCGTTTAAACGCGCTAAAGCTCCCAGAAATGTCCCAGTAATGCACTAAATAATAAATTAACGCTTACTCTCGGGAGCACGATAAACAATTGAAACCTGCAGAGTTAACCAGTTAATCTAGAACAAAGTCTCGAACTTCGTTAGCGCAATACTTCAGCGACTTCATTTACAGTTTAGTTTTAGCAAATGAATAAAGCTGGTCGCGCCTTACTTTATATTCAGAAGTTTGTTACGTTTTATTGTACGTACCGTGCAAGACTTTTAAGATTTTCCGCTTTTACGGAATTTTCCGGCGCGAACGAGCCACATATAAATGTACTTTAAATTAAAATTGTACGGTCACTGAATACTAATTTCCTTCCCAATCCGAGAAAAAAGACGGTCCGAAAGAAGAAAAAACTGTAAGCAAAAAAGCAAATTGAGAGCCGGTGGCTTGGCGCACGTGCGCTATACAAATACGTAGGTATTAGGATAACCAAGGAGGCAAAATACTGCCTACTGTAGTAATTGTGACGCTTCCATCACGGGCACCGAGATAAAAATTATATTAGGCGAGGGAACACCCGAAGTAACCGACTTTTTATATCAAATTTTCACGTGGCACCCTCCGTAATCGACGACAGTAACTACCCTCGAACTAGGCCCTTTCTTCGTCTTTTTGTGCACCTTTCAGCTCGCGGGCGATGACTCTTTTCCGGAGGTTCGCGAATTAATTATCGGAAGTTTATGCCGACGACAAAAATGTAAATGTAAAAATACCAATCTATATGCAAATAAAGTATCAATATTTAGATTCGCCCCGAAAATTCGTTGCCATTTTCTGTGTCACTTTTTGTCGGTGTATGGAAAAATTCGTGGGTAAACAAATGATCGCATTTATGCCCGGAACGACTGTATTAAATTGATTCTACCTAGAGGACGATTGCAATTTTATTAAAGCATTATTCTCACTGTGTTCTTATTTATGTCTCATCTCTATTATTAGTAACAATTTACTGAAAGTGGAAGAAGCTTTTATTTAAGCACTACCAACATTATCATAATTTATAATATTTCCATTCGTCGCCGAATTTTACTGAAAGCACTAAGAAAATACTGATTTGATTTCTCATATGGAATGAAGTAGTGGGGAATATAATACAAGCCAAGAAACAACATGAGAAAAAGCAATACTTTAACAAGAGTGAAAAGAAAACAGTTTCTATATGACCATTAAGTGTAAACCCGGCACCTCCACCTTCAGTAAGAGGATATGTTTTCTTATCTATATTTTCTTTAATATTTAAACTAATTTGTTGTTAATTAGATACTTATTTAAACAAATTCAAATAATTTCCATCACAATATTGAGGCTATCATGTATGCATACTCAGCATGGCGATTGCAAAATTTTATGTTTGAAAAACTATAATAAATCGTACCAAACCAAATTACTATTGAAATTTAATGCTACATGTATTTTTGTTGTTTGGGGGATACTTCATTTTGTTTGATTTCTACTTTATTACTTAAGCCATACAGTTATTTATATTTGATTTTTCCATCGTATTCTCTATAATTAATAACCATGTTGGTTATTAACTTGGGGGCAGTTGGACATCGTTGCTTAGTTTGAACTTCTAATTTTTATAACTGATTTGTTTGAAATCCGTAACTTCCTCGTTAACCACCATAAAAGACAGTGAGTAGTCGCACCGTTGATTTAGAGACACAAATTCAGTAATATCCGAGTTTTAGCAACAGTTTTACCCTACATTGTTTTTATACAAACGCGGCTGATGGTCTAGTGGCTTGCGCGCTTGCACGTTTGGCTATCAATCGCGGGATCCTCGATCTAGAACATAGAAATTGATCACCACTATTGTATTATACAGTTCTGTAGCTATTTTTATTATTTATTTTTATCAGTGCCGTATGTATGTATATAAATGGAAAGGTTAAGTTCCACTGCGACCTAAAAGATCTGTTGTGTCCCCTATTCTTGCTGCTTTACAGATGGCCTTCCAATCCTATTCCTTTCAGAAAGTGTAGGATATCAGAGGGCCCCAGTCTAGGTAAATCTCCCTCTTTAATTTCACATGCTCCCAGGTGCAACGCCCTTGAGTTGCACACAGTTTGAGAGCACATGAATGGGTGTTTCATCCTGTTCCCCACAAAATCTACATTCAGATTCCTTTTCGAATCCAAGCTTACTCAGGTGTCCTTTCAATCTACAATGGCCTGAAAGTATTCCTGTTAATATGCGAACATTGTTCTTACTCAGGTTGATGCATTCTCTAATCCTCTTCTGGTTATAAGTTCCCAGAAGAATTTTACTTTGCCTGATTCCCTGGAGATTTTCCCAATAACTGGATTTTCTCCGCTCCATTTCCATTTTCAGTTTCTTCAGTATTGTACTGCTACTTAACCCGCAAAAGGGTTCAAGCCCTGCAAAAGGTGTTCCAGCCCCTTCAGTGCCGTAAAAATATACTCAATTGAGATTTTGAATGGACAAAGACTAAGTTTAAGGGAACAGGCAAGCAATTTCTTATTTACAAACTGTACAAACTTCATGTATCTCGGATGCGAAATTGAGAAATCAAAGAGAGCCCAATACGAGTTTCAGCAATAGATTAGGTTACATTAGGATTCGGGTGCCCTACGAACCTGTTTCACCGCGACCTTTTCAAATCTATTGTGATCCCGTTTTTCCTAGAAGATGCTCTGTAATTTTGCCCTCTTGGTAAGGCTTATCACCTTTGAGAGCGACTTCTTTGTATAGCAGCTAGCTGAGGGGTTCTCCACGCCCATTACAAGAAACCTTCTCCTCGCCAGGACATCACATTGGGACACGAACTGGCGTTTCTTCCTCCTCTTGGCAGAATCTGCAAGTAGCGTCATCTACCAGGCCTACGGTGACCAGCCAGCAGACCTACTATCATTTTGTCCGCCGCCTCACTTCCTCTCACGCCCGAGTGGCTAGGAACCTAGCTCATTGGTAATTCCCTTTGGGTACCCACCTCATTTATGGTGCTTACGCAGTCCCAAATCAGCTTAGAGTTCACACCTACCGAACTAATCGCTTTAACTATGGACTGACTCTCAGAGAAGATGGCGACGCTTTTACCTGGCTCGATCCATCTTTCTACTTCTCTGACATCTTCAGAGCGAAATTGTCGCGCTTTTCGTCACTCCTTGGCAAATGTTAAAACACGAAAATTATAATTCGGTCCACGAGCGCAGACATAGTAATAACTCATGGCCGGGCCGATGCTCCCTGTAATAAGCGAAAGCTGTTGAGGGTTGCTAAGGCATGAATTGTTATTATTATTGTATAAAATCCACGTCATTTCGAATCTCACAATCAGCTGTATGGACAAAATGTGTGACGTACAAAAATTAATCCAGAAAAATTTACAGAAACGCACTCTGTACATAACAAAAAACAACATTTTCATAGGATTATCAATAATGAAGGTATCAAAGTCGAAGTCATAGGTCGCAGTGCTTGGAAATACGACTTTGATGCACCAGGTATCTCAAGCAACAGAAGTAAGCCGTTTATTAGTTTTGTAGAATA
Organism: Protaetia brevitarsis; assembly: GCA_004143645.1. Taxonomy (NCBI): domain Eukaryota; kingdom Metazoa; phylum Arthropoda; class Insecta; order Coleoptera; family Scarabaeidae; genus Protaetia; species Protaetia brevitarsis. Next base: position 4,523,272 of record RXPK01000088.1, read on the forward strand.
CTTAAAAAGTTCAAATTTTATCGTTTCAAAATTATACTCTTAACGAATTGAATGAGGATGATTTTGAGAGGAAGTAAGAATTTTGTATAATCGAAACTTACTGTATAATATCTTTTTTGGACGAATCATTTTTCATTGAATACTGAAGTAAATCCTCACAACTGCAGATATTGGAGTGATACCAACCCCCATTTGACGCGGGAAACACATACACAGCGGCAACAGAAACCGAATGTATGGGTTGGTGTCGTTGGCGATCAACTCATAGGACTTCTATTCATTTACAGAACTTTAAATGATCAAATATATTTGAACATGGTGGATGATCTAATCAATTCTTTGATCGTAGAAAATTGGAGCAAAATCCGGATTTGTTGGAGAATGATATAGTATTTAGCAAGATAGAGCATCTCCACATTACGCTGCCAGATTACGACAATTTCTGGATCATCGTTAGATTGGTCGAACGCCATTGTTTTTTTTTGTCTCTGCGTGCATCTTAAGTCTAAGGTGTATGCAACGCGTTTAGCTACTTTCCAAGAGATACGTTAAAAAAAATTAAAAATGCCAACGAATAACAGCAGAAATGTTGCGAGCATTTGGAGCAAGATTGTACTGTTGTATGGAGATTAATGATCATAATTTTGAACATTTAATAAAGTAAAATCCGAACCATTTCATTCTAATCGTATTTTATTACACAGGTTGCAAATAATGCACTTTTTGCTTACTGATTAAAAAGATGAAGTAAAGAGAATTAAAAGATCTTTTGAATGACTGGTCACAACAGTCATCTTCCCTATTCAAATTTTATGTGTGGGGACTGTAGTGCCTCCAGGAATAATTTTAAATCGTCAGGTTCGTCATTAAAAGTTGTAATTCCAATTGCTATATCCGCATACTTCTTCGGTAAAAAATGACGAGTGCTCTCAGTATTTACATATTACGAATATAGATAAGTACAAATATTCCATAAGAAAAACGTATATTGCATAGAGAGGAATAAAAGAAAGTAAATGAAAAGCTCAAAGCTCACCAAAAAGCCGTAGACTCAAGAGGAAGAAAGGAACTATTAACCAGGAACAATTTTGAAGGATCTAAACTCAAAATACCAATGAGAAAATATAGTCAAAGATCTTATTAAACTTGATTTGCCATTCCGTTTTTTTACTTCATGAATATAAGGAATAACGATCAATCATTTAATACTCATAGTATAACAAATATTAGACGACCAAATTTTAGTCGGCTTCTTCAAAATTTTAGATCCCAGCATTTGTTTTCTCAAGTAGCTAATTTTTCAAATTACTTTGATAAGAAGCTTCTCGAATAAGTTTTCCATACTTAGGTTTTTGTCATGTTTTATTGGGGCAAATGAAAATTAATTAGCAGTACGACGGGCATACTACCAGTAAAACAGATTTTCCGCGCCGCCAACAGCGACACAAAGGAAATCCCCCTTTGTAACTCAATAAGTCTAATTTTTTGCGTTCCAGCGCCTGCCGCTGATCCCTTCTAGCTCCCTAATACCGGGGACTTTCAAGGCAAAGTAACTCTACCGCCGGATAATAAAAAGAAATAAATTCAATAAGTTATAAAGTCTCGTAATTTAATTAGAGCGCTGTGAAAGATGCGAGTCTGACGTCCCGGTCCGCCCGCTCGCTTTCTCTCACCTTCTCCCTGCCAATACCTACCCGTCCATTTACTTTAATTACAGGCGAAAATTTTCTTCCGTCGTGGTTCCCTCTCCGCCCGGAGATATACGATATTATTTTGCGTTTTAATTACGTGGAACTCGGATCCATGATGTCCTTTACATTCCTGCCGCTTGTTGTGCTCCTATACCTTTGGAGGGAGTTTGAATGGTAGCATTTGTACCTTCATTATGTACCCCCATTGTGTTTTACAATGTGATTACAGAATCTGCAGGAATGATTCGACGCTTCGAATTCGAAAGGAGATCTGAAGTCTAATTTTCTATGCGGACCATTACCATTGATGTGGATCTCATTACAAATACAGGAGTTAGTGGCCCACTTACCACGCTTTTGCAAAATGCTATTCTTAACTACTCTTGTTCAGACCGAAAATACCAAACAAGCTATCCAGGATAATGTTTTCTATCTTGACGTTGAGATTTTGTGCATTACCAGAACTTCGAACGTATTCTAGGCGGTTCGCTGGCTAGTTTAAATTACATTTGGATTTGGAGTTCTGCCAATGCCGATAACAATATCAAGCATATTAACGAGGATGTCATCATTTCGGTTATAAAGACACAATCCCACTATGGACACTGATCAGTCACCCCCATTTCTGTTAAGAAACTGTGTTTACACTTTTGCATACCACTGTGTGTTACATATGCAAACTATCTGTTAGTACCCTTTCCTTTCCTAACCTCTGGAAGGCTACTTGACTGGTTCCTGTATATAAATACGTGTAGTAGGATATTAATTACCGTCTCATTACTATTAACAACTTTGCCCTCGAAACTGTATGTAATAGTGTTGTGCTTAATGAGCGATTCTTGCACTCGATTACATCAAATGAATTCTCAATCGTTCATTAGCTTACCGAGAACTCAGAACTCGGCAAAGCGAAGATTCAGAAAACTAATAGACACTCCTTGCGTCTATATAATACCTGTGTACATACAGTACATAGTATGTCCGTGAACGAGTGAATGATTAAGGAGTGTTCTATATAAACTTTTTGCGCCATAAATAATCTGAAAGGTTTTGTGAAACATGTGGCCAAAAAGGTATAGTCGATTTACCAGCAAAAAAAGTATTTACAGTTCCTTCCCATTTCCATTAGTTTCCTCATGTAAGCTTTTGCCTCCAATGAGATTCTGGTACATCTCTCTTCCTACTTTCGCGTTTAAATTTCCTATTAATATTTTTATGTCACATTTTTGGTATGTTCACTAATATTACATATTTTTTCCGATTTACACTATTTTCCGTTGGTTTTTCCTTTAATTGAGAATTCTCCATAACAACATGTATCATAACTTTATTGCATAGCGATGATTTTGTTTTATATATTTCAGTTAATTTTAAATGAGGAAGCCTATACAAAAACGTCAATAAAACACATAATTTTTTTATTTTTGTTTGATATTCAATGAAAGGATGAAAGGAAAGAACATAAATACTATAACTAATATTATATTCACCTGTTCATAAAATTCATTCTTTATTTCCAAGCTACACCAAGAGAAGACAAACATAATAAGAACATTAACATATTTCTTATTACATTACCGCGGTTTTAAATATGCCATGAGTTTGCTAGTTAATTTTAAGTTAAGGTTATTATTATATTTAAAAACCTACTGACAACATTTTCGTAATATTCGATAAACACGTATATTTGAGTTGGTAAATATTATATGCTAATTATAAAATTAGGCTAAAGTAATAGTTAAGTTTCAGTTTTGTATCCTACATTACGTAAGGTTTTTGGAAGTAACCATAAGTTCATAATTAATTTAACATTTTTTTTAGTATTAAATGGTACATTGCTAGTAAACAGGTCTTACAATTTAATAGTCAAGTTGACTTTTGTATCAACAAAATTACGTAAGGGAGACTGGGGCTGGTTGTGACAGGGGTAGATAGTTACAGCGGCAACTCAGGCTGAACAGAGAACGCTATATTAACGTTAGGAAGTGGCAAACGTTAATATGGCCTTCCCTGCTTAGCCATAATTGCCTACGTACCCCTGTCACAACCAACTCCAGTCTCCCATACACTTATTTACTACTTTCACAGAAGTTCATTCTATTTTAGTGAATTGAAAGTTACCATGTCTTGTATTCATGTTAAAATTGCAATTAGGTATTCAATAAGACAACTTTTTTTCCAATTTTTATTCTTTTATAAATCATATATATATAAAAGTACCCAGTATTTATAAGAAATACTTTCTTGACATTTACTTTGTTAAGCAAGCAAAAAAAAAAATACAATCAAAAAATATTTTGAAGTTAGTTAGTGTTAGTATATAAAATTTAAGATGAGATTAAGAAAAATTAAAACATAAATAAGCCCAGCATTACAGGTTTTCCATGACAGTTATCCAGTTATTGATACTTGATGAATGTAGTTAGTTAAATCGTTTTTGAGCTTCACCCTTCGTCCCGAAACAGGAACTCATATTGTAAGTTCGTTTTCATCCAGAATCTGTAGAACATCTATTCCAACTCTTTTCTAAACACACGTGCAAGCATTACATAAATGTAATAAAATACAGTAAAAAAGGTTTTATTAAATTACCACAAAAGGTAGGTCCAGCAGGTCCAGAACTACAATTTGTAGTAAAGATAACAAAATTATTATTTGTGAATAACGCTAATGTAAAAAATACTACAGATTTTTTTTAATTTTAAACTAAAAAACTTTGTTTTATGATTCTTGACCCAAATTGTTTAATATGAATTTCTAAAAAATTAAAAAAAAATATTCAATTTTTAGCCCTTTCTAAGTTATCAAAGCGTACCTACACTGAGAAAAAGATATATTTTAAAAACTAATTTATTTGGGTTTAATTGCTTTAGACGAAGAATTAATTTTAAATAATGTAGGTATGTATGTATGCAGAATCATTCTCATTCTATCGTAACTACTCAATAATTTGTTTGGACACGATTTATTTACGAAAAATAATGTTTATTAAATAGGAACATTCAATCTGATATATATTTTCAACTAAAAAATCGCATATTAATATTCAAATACAAGTTTACTGTAAATCACTGTAGTTAACCCTAAATAAATATTTTTTAAATATAAGCTTATATATCACCCCCACCTTTAATCACTTTATTTCAAGTATATTTATTAATATTTAATACTATTTCTTTAAAACAACGGCACAAATGATTTATTGGGCTGCACATATATGTGTATGTTAGGCAATATCCAAAGTCGACGATATCACCAAGGTTTGTTATTATCAAATAAATTTGTTATTATCAAATAAACTCTTCTCTGACAATGAGTGTACAAAGTGAAAGAGATCATCATACTGTTGCAGTTGGCACGTACACAACAATTTTTCAACTAATGTGTTTTCACAAAGTTTGTTCTGCCGGGCAACGATTAATGGCGCATAGTGATGTGTTGAAGTGACTTATACCCACTTAAAACATTAAGGGTTCATCTACACGAGCGTGAAAAACGCGGGGAGAAAAACGTTGCGGTTTGCTTGTTGGAATGTGGAGTATACGTTATAATGGAGTCATTTACACAAACGTCGAAGTCGCGGCAATAACGTTGGCTGACGTAGGGGTAAGCGCCCCGTTTACACGCTCGCTTACCCCTACGTTAGCCAACGTTATTCCGGCGACTTCGACGCTCGTGTAAATTCTCCATTCCATACTTCACATTCAGAGGAGCAAATCGCAGCGTTTTTCTCGCCTCGTTTTTCACGCTCGTGTAGATGAACCTCAAGAAGTACCCAAGTACATCTGTGGAGATGATAGTTACATCGATGAATTAATAGTTAACTTATATTGTCCAATGTTAAAAGAAGTATGATATAAATGTAACAGTAAATTTCTCGTATTTAATAATAATTTAACGGCAAATTTAAAAATATTATACAACCTAATATGTAAAACAGAAATTTAATTACTTTATTTTTTACATTAGTTATGTAATTAATACATCAAAAGACAATAACTTACATTGAATTTACAAACAAATATTTTTAATTTGAAGTTTCTAACATTAGTTTCTAACATTCATGAAGTTATTATTTAGATTTTAGTATGGAACCCTTCGTTGACTTAATTATTAATTTTATTTTTCATTCAGTATACATACGAATCCATCTTACTATAAAGTTTATTCTCCATGTCAAACCAATCGATCTTTTCGCAATACACTATAAAAAACGAAATTCGTAACTGTCTTCTTTGAGTTTTGATTCAAAATTTCATGAAAAATGTCGCAATAACCTTGCCAATCATCGATTCAAAATTCCGCGATGCGGAAAACCATTTCTTTAAAGTAAACACCAATTTTCGCAGCCATTGCTTTGATGAAGGTCTACAATTCTTTCAAAAACTCTAGGCGGACACTTGCGCATATTTTATCGTCTCTTTTTCTTCCTGATGTACGGGGCGCAAATGCAACAGCGAAGCGAACAGTAGCTCGCAAAACGGATGTGCATTAATTTATTAGGATCCAGCACGCACGGAAAGAACGCTTTTTCTTCTGAGTTTTCTCCTTCTTATTTTTTGATAAAGTACCACAGACCTCGACGAAATGTAGAAGTAAAACTTATATATAATTACCGGTGGGATACATTCAATGTCAGTTGTCCAGATTTATGTCACCCAGCCGCGAACTATATCTCCTTCGTAAATAGAAAAGGGGGAGTTTACCGCTTTTTCTTGTTTTCTCGTCATCGCTGGAAGCACGATTTGAATTTTTCCGTCCGCCCTCCATTCCGTGTATAAACTAGTTACCTATTCGACGATGTCGTACGAGAAGAACTACATAATACAATTCTATGCATTTGCATACGACTGACATTTGCAATCGAATTGACTCCTTGTTCCTTTGTTCTACCTTCGTGGGAAACGGCGGTTAGGAACCGAGCCGGTGCTTCACACACATGCAAAAGATAAAATGACAGGCGACGACTTATTAAAATACCGCTTGTCTCGTTTATTTTCATTCGCTAATGCGGTATTCCTAATTCAAAAGCGAAAAATTCCCTCATATGAATGTATTCAGCAACTTTGTAGTCTGCTTCCACGACTAGATGGCACTATCAAGAAAAACAGGCAGAGTTGGACAAATAGTGGTCAATTACATCTATAATTAAAATTATATTGTAATTGTAATTTTAAATTTCAATTACGATTAGATTGTTTAATTAAGCATGTAAATCATGGTTTTGCTTACAATTGCATCAAGGCCGTTTCTTGACTTATTGTATTCACGTTTTTTATTTATAACTTATAACTGTTAAATTAGACGCATATCCCAGTGGCGCAGCATAGGCATACAATTTTGCATTTAATTTAAATTATAACAAAATAATTATAAAACGTGCGCAAACACTTAACGCATTATGAATCATCAGTGCATTATACACGATACAACTAGGTACTATTTTGCAATTCAAGGTTTTTTCTTTCATTCGTACGGCTAGCTGCCGATTGCGAACTCGATCAAATCTCAATCAACAACGCTCGAAATATCTACAGCTATGAATGTGGTATCAAGATTCTGTGTCGTTTTATCTATTTACATACGTAAATGTATAATTATTTGAAGAGGAATTGTTAAATATTTTAAATTTCAATTTCCTGTGTCCGCGCCGTTGTAAAAAAAAATAATTTTGTCATTCAAAACATGGCAAAAATGTCACTAAAGATTGGCCATCTTAGATCATATATATTATTATAGTAGTAGGCTACACTAGATTCCACATCACAGACGTGTAAGAAATTGTCATTAAACTACTGTTCAACCATGCTAAGATGAACTGATATCTTCATTGCACTTATTATTGATGAATAGATATTAAACTAGAAAGAAAATTACAGAAAAAGTTTTATTCTCGGAAACGTCAAAATACTAAGGTATGTAACGTGTGCCAAATTGTACTGTCAACTCCCTGGTGTCAAAATTTCTTTTCTATTTTTAATTCAAAATTAAGGTTTGTCGGCCCAAAAAACATTATGTACCACACCGCCAGAAACTCTTTTGCGAGTATGGATACGGTTTATTTACAAGTACGATTTACAATTTAATTGATTATTTTCTTTTTGCTTACGTAATTAAATAACATTGCAATTAATTGATGCCCAACAGCCCATACATCCCATGGTAAAGAAAACATGTCGTGTGCGCAACGTTTCTTAAGGTATACATACAAAGGTCACTCTTAAATCACTATCTCTTTTCAGCACATGTAACTCTTGGATATCAACCTAAAATTTATAAAAGGTGAAATTATGAGTATTTAAAAAGTTCTGCTGATGACATGCACGTCATTCTTTAACTGGAAAGAATTTATAAACGTGTATATATACATAGATGCGAAAATAACGTCCGTCAGCTGTTTTGGGCATAAAGTATCTGTTGTCTCAAATTCCCATTAGTGTACCTACTTTAACTGAATTTAACAGCTGACAACAAAAACAACAGAACAGCGTAGTTATTTCTCACATTCATATTGTAGTTATATTAACACGGTGTATCTATAAAATGTTGAATATCACTAGCTGTAAAGCTCCAAATTCATTCATTGATAATACTAATACTGCAGAACACAATGAACACCAAATATAAAAATTAAAACCAGAAATACTGCCAGCTACCAGCCAAATAACCAAACTTAAAATAAAATCTGTCAACATCATGTTATATCTACACGATTTTATGTTATCTAAATGTTCTGTTATCATCAACTACCAATAGTTTTGATGGTTTTAATCGCTATTTCCTTTAAAATAATTAATATTATAATAACAGATATGACGTCATATATTGCTTGTAATGCTGTCTCTATCGAAGAAGTTTGAAGGAGCATTTGAAGGTGAAGGTACATGCTTCCAATGGAGTTTTGCACGCGAGCTCCAAAAATATTTCAGCTTGAGTTTTACCACATCTTGCAGATATAATAAGTAAAAATCCATAGATATCCCAAGCTGCCATATTAATTCTACGAGACCCCGATACAACAGAAAAAAAGCTACAGTTAAAACAAAATACGGTAACACCGATAGGTTCATGATATTGTGAGGTAACTTTGCATTCCTTTACAATCCTGTTCAATCTCTGTGTCAGAGATATTTAGCAGAAAATCTAGGCTAGCTAGGAGTGAGACAGAGTAAACAATAGTTGTCGATATACTGATGACATTCATCGCAACCAATAGAGGTGCGCTGTAAATCGACCACATTAATATGAGATATTTGCTGAACACAGATAACATAACAGTCAAGCAAGAAGTGAAGAGAACGCTGAGATGCAAAGGAACTTGAGATTATCAGAGACTTTAGCCTGCATGCTAGCTATGAACAAGGCAACAATGAAGACTCTGAAGAAGGTCTTCAGGGTATGGAATATATCGTAAGAGATAAAGGCGCAACAAGAACATAGTTTAGTCTTCTTTTTCCGTAGTCATCTTAGTAGTAAAATATGGACACCGTAAAAGGTTAGATTGAAGCATGTGTAGTATTGTGTTGGAGAAATATTGTCACCGGCGTGGCTGCCAAAGACGTAACAGATTAATTTTAGAGAACATGAAACCAACTGACTGCTGTTATCAAATATTATCAACACTACTTTGAGCACATGAGAAGAATAGAATCAATTTGGAAAAATATTGTTTACATAATCGAAGTTCAATAAGGCTGTTATTTGCCACATGCAATAAAATTTCATGTTGTTACAAATTTTTTTATAAAAATACCTGTGAACGTAAGGTATGTACGTATGTACATGTACCACTCTATAGATGCAAATTTTACGGTTTCTAATATCCAAGATGTACGTGCTGTACCGTATCGAAGCTATTTCACCCTTCAAGTGAATTGCATGTTCCCTTGCACAGATGTGAAAAGCACGCCTCGGAAAAGTTATTAGTAGTCGGAATACGAACTTCATTACTGGGCTCTCAGCAAAGTCGTTCGTGTTATTACGTTTCAGCGGAATTGAAGCGTGAAAACGGCCGAAAACTAAAATTAATAGACGTTTATTTTTGGAATTGTTACGGTTAACTTACAGCTGGAAACCATAAGCTTTAATTCCTCTTTACATGAACGTTCACTTATATATTATGCGTATAGCTACCTATAGGTTAGTTTGAAACGGGGGAATATGAATCTTTATTGAGATAAATGTTGCAAACCGGGTAGTGATATTTATGGCTAGAATGTTACGTTGGAAATGGCGAGACCCTATTGTTCGTAATGCCAAGAATTTCAATTATACCCTCATTACTTGCGGTAGGGCAAGGGTTAGTTGGGAAGGTGTTGTAGTTGAAAATACAAATACTCATTCCTCTATCTGGATATTATTGAAAGATTCAATATTTTATATCATATGAATATGTACCTAACTTACAATTAGTAATAGTTAATAGTACTAACCACAAGCAAATGATCCATACAGTATTGATTCACACGTGAGCACTGAATTGAACATCCGTGTTCGAGATGTATTTATAGGTACAGAGCCCTCATTTTGGGGAACTTTTGGAGAAGTTAATATTTTGCTATTGATAATGTCTGGGTACGAAATCACAACTACAATCAATATACAGATAAAATGTTCTCTCACCTTAGTTATTAAATAACAACAATAAGTTTTTATCTTTGATAATTTAGAATAGCCTGGGAGAACTATTATAAGTTGCCTGTCGTTACGATTACGTAAGTTTCTAGATGAAATAAAGACGTACAGAATCTTTAGAGTTGACTGCCCTGAGCTATCAAAACTCTATGAATTATTCCTGAAAAAAATTATTATACACTGTTGAAAATTTTAACACTTTTTTGACTAATTTAATAGTCAGGAGAGGTCCACACTGTTTTCGTGTTATTTTGTCGAGAACTATAGAAGTTTAAATTTGATGAACAAAGATAGTCAAGTATTGTCTATTGCTAAGGGGTTATTTTGTCCAACTAACACGTGGAATTATGATATACTTCTAGTCACATTTTATTTGATCTAGACTAGACAAATTTACTAGCTGTTTAACTAAATGAATGCGATCTATTGGATGATTTAACACCGTTTTCTAAACATAACGTCTTTTTAATATGCAACTCCTATTTCTTAGTGCTATAATATTCTCTCTTTAAGACGTTTTCTCAATTATAAATATACAAAACCACTCATTCAAAAGTTTTGGTTTCAACTAAACGTACTAATTTTAAAATGATTTTTTGAGAACCATTATAAAATTAAGTGAATGTTTATGCTATTTGATTCAAATCTGAACTAATTGCGTAAATAGTTGTTCCCAATACATCTTTAAGATGTTGAAATTTTTTATGCCCACTGGAATTAACGTTTAATAACACAAGGTTACACTTTGCAGGTCAGTCACATTTGGTGGTTTGTTTGGATATGTTAATACGCAGAAACAAACTCGAAAACAGATACACCTGTAATGCAGGTGGTGCATATAATGCAATACTGTATTAGATTAGGTGGGGTTTCTATATTTCTATCCGAGGGAAAAATTTTGATTGGTTGACGCTTCTGAATGTCTAGAGAAAATAGTAAATCCTCATATCTGAACAAAGAATTCACACCAAATTCTAGTAATTTCTGTTCTACTAAACACATGTAGTCAATTCGTCTGGCAAAGTATGTAAAAATCAACACTAAAATATTTGACTAGCGCAAAATTAACGCCAACACCGTAATATTGTCAACAGTGTACAAGTTTCAGTTAAGTACATCTATTTGTACGTCGCACACTGGCGAACTTTCCAGAATTCGTGGCCAAAATATATATTTCTCTTTATCGAAGTACATTTTAAGCTAATTGTGATAAAAAGACATTGAGAAGTTAGAAATGATATGATAAATGGGATATATAATATTTATACGGGTAATTATCTACAGTATCCATAAAAAAATATATAACAAAGGCAATACGCAAACCGATGATTATTATTAAGGACAATTAGTGATGCTATTGATTGAAAGCGATAGGTAAGCTTAATAATATATTTAAGGATTAGGATAAACAGGCGAAACTAAACAATAAATACTTAAGTTACGATTTAGCATCGTTACGACATTCGCCAAGGAGTAAATGAAAACCATAGAGAAAAGTAACTGTGGTACAACTAACAAATGGGTAACAATGGGAACTTTTTACCGTAAAATGTGACTAACATTGCACTACATCTGAAAATATTTTAGCAAACAAATATTTGGTATAAATTCGAAATTAAAGTCAGGTACGATGTAGAAATTTCCAAATTAAAATACTTACTTACATATTTAATTTCTCCGGGGAAATGTAACCACCTGGGATAAATGACCACCGTTAATATTTTATACTGGCGTCAGCTACTGAAAAAAAAACGATTAAACTAGTCCAGTAGGTACTCTAACAACTTACAATATTAAAAGTAGCGCAAAACGTTAGCTCGGTAATTTTTTGCTTTAACTTTATGAATATGTATGTCTAGCATACGATGTTGTAGTTGCTTTTCATACCTTCCCATTCCAAAGCATAGAAAGGTGGTTAGTATTTGTACGAAATTGCGTCAATAACCCGTTAAAACACATTTTGTAGATATGATAAGTGGTTATGCAGAAAAAAATGCATGCAGTCTTGCATTTCCGATAAAAGTTAATTTAATTCAGAAAATTCAAGAAAAAGAAATTCTGAAGTCTAATAAGTATACCGCAGAATGAATTACATGCACTGCGGCTAGTTAAACGTTAAAGTTGCCATTTTACCCACATTTTCCCTATCTATTTCCGTAGGTTTTTTTTTTAAGAAAACTATAATAACTGGTCGAAGAACATATCTCCTAAAAGTAATTTGTAATCTTTTAAACCACTCAATGAGGCACGTTGATTTTTGACAGATATCACATTTTCAATTGTGACGACACCAACATCCCTTTACAAACAATCTAGCAAGAAGAGGCCCTTAAATAATATTAACTGACCCCGAACCGATTTTGGCAATAACCAAGGCTGCGATATGTTATGCAATGACTGAGTGAATCGCAAAGAGACTTCAAGTTTGCTGGAACTCCGTTACAGGCAACCATCTCAGCACTTAGTTTCAAATATGCAGGCGCTCAACCAAATACAGCTTGGCAGCTTGGATCTGTGGAAAGCACACTGCTGCGTGAGGAAGTACGTAAAGGCGGTTTCAAAGATGAGCCTATAGATAGGCTATACAAGACTATGAAACAGCCGACTACCTTGTTTTTAAATATATTGCATTGGGGTGACAAATACTGCCATTGCTGGTAGGAGATCTGCCGGAAAATGGTTTACCAAACAGGCTACTAAACCTAGTAAAAGGGAATGTTTATGTATTGAAATTCACTAAATACAGAATAACATTGGTCCTTGAACAAGCGATGTTAAGCGAATAATGAAAATATCTGATCAGCATTCAGTGACCAAATCAAGCAATCAACATCTCCCTAAATGAAACTTCTTGTACGTAATTTCATTGTTACATCAATTTTATTAACATTAGAAACGTTTATTAAATACTTCTGTAAAAACTGCAAGTGATCAGCATTATATATACTGATAATGAGATTTGCATTTACATCAAGAATTATTTTACAACCAGCGCCACAGTCGTAAAAGCCCAGGCTTCAAATGTCAAACTATCATTCACCGCAACGTTAATAAATAAACAAATCACAGCTTTAAATGCTAAAAGCTGTAACAGTTCGTCGAATCCACCACTAAAAATTGCTTTAATCCCATATAGTCCAGAACACATCTTTGCAAATATTGTATTATCAGAGACTAGTTCCCAGATACTAAAACGTCAAAATATGACATCCCACGCCTCAGAATTGAATGCATTTATGTCAGTGTATTTCAGCGGCGCATATACATAAGTGATATGTAAATGCCGGAATGCAATCTGACCGCGACCAATCCGACACTCAAAGCGTTTGCGGCCGCTGTAAAATGCTTTTGAACTCAATTCGCATTCACGCAAGAGTTATTTAATGCGAACGTAATCTAACTATACAACGTCAGAATATTACTATAAAGTGTATGGAAGATACGAGACTCGTCGTGCTTTTGTGACGTATTATAAATCTCGTATATACGCTACATATTATTCGCTGGGTACCATGCAGAATAAAGTTGCAGAAAGCATGTATTCAGACAATTGGGAGGGGCTACATTAAACTCCTAGAACGTTTTAAGAATATCTAAAATGTTTGCAATAAACATTTATTTGATTATGAAGTAGATCTGTCGACATTGCATTCGCTTTGGCACATTGAAATATGTAGATTTCTACGCGACAAATATCGACAAATTGTATTTTCCCGTAAGCGGGCAGTTATTGAAAATAATTCATCCGTGTAACATTTATGAACCATTATTACAAAAGTTGCATTCGAGGGTAATAATTAATGGTCGGAAAATAGTTCGTACGAAGCGGCAATGTTGTGAGTATTGTATTTATTATTACCTAAAATATTTTGAGCCGATATTGCACAATGTCAAATTGTGGGAAATTTAACATGTTTTAAATTGCTAAAAACGAACACATTTGAATTTATAAATCACCTTACATTATTATCTGGACAATTTGTTTTTGTTAATTTATTTAAAGAAAAATGTTGCTTTGAGACGGCGAACCGTGTTACAAGTAGTACTTGGCCTGTGAAATCGCTCTCGGGATAGTTAACTCTCTAGTTATTTCCACGGATATTCAACGTGCTTTATCAAAAATACGTTCTGGCATACAATCAACTTATAAATTTGCCATTTTCATTACTTATCCAAAACGGGCTTCATTAAGAAAAGGAATGACTAGACAATGTGAATTTGGTTGAAAACCCCATGCCGATCGCGATAACTACTATTTATATTATTACACTTGTACTCTGAGCAGGTCATATTGATTATGGAAATATAGAGCTTCATACCAAATATCCGACATGAATAAATATTTACCCCCCTGCCGTCTCCTGGTATGGAGAAATTCATCACGTAGAAGTAACATGTGTGCAGGCTATCTGCATGATTGGCCGAATTTGGTTGCACGCCTAACCTTTTATAAATTACATCATATATATTTTAACAATGTTTATTTCTCAGAAGATGTCAAAATATTGAAGTATTAAAGTAATTAAAAATAGTTTAAGTTAAAAATAATTAATATTTACAGATGCCAGCGTATGAAATTTGATGAATACAATGCATATAACCTGTAGTTATTAGTAAACTTGATTCTAAGAAATTATAATATATTTTAATTGTAGTAAAAAAGTTCGATTCTGATAATCATGTATTTTATTGTACTTGTGATACGTACAATGAATATCTTTATTTATCTTCATTCGAAAAGAAATATTTTTCATATGATTTCCGCAATAACAAAAGGAAAATAAAGTAATATACAGTGTATCAACGGATCGACATATGAATAGTTATAAAAGTTTGAATTTTTTTGATTCAAAGCTTCATCTTCTGGGGTTTAGCCCTGCTTGAGTAGGAAGTAATTTGTGCCTTTCTTTTAGTTTTGAAAAATAAAGTATGCCTTGGAAATTTACAAAAAAGTGTTTTTTTCTCACTAATAAAGTGGCTTTTTCTATAGGAGATCCTACAAAACATTATTAAGAAAAATAATTCAGATTAATAAATTATGCAAATATGTAAAATTTAAACAAGATACTTTGGAAATATACAAAAAAATTATCTTCGCACTAACAAAATGCCTTTTTTTGGAGATACGAAAAAATATTTTTAATAAAAGTTGTTCAGATCAATGAATTGTACAAGTATACAAAATTTAAGCAAGGTGCTTAAATGCTTTGAAAATTCAAAAAAATATTCTTGCCACTAATAATATCTTTTTTATTGGAGATACGACAAAATATTAATAATAAGTTGCACAAGTATACAAAATTTAAGCAAGATCAAGGCATGCTTTGAAAATTAAAACAAAAGTTATTCTTCCCACGAATAATGTCTTTTTAGTTGGAGATACGATAAAATGTTATTAGCAAAAGTTGTTCAGATTAATAAATTGTATGTAAATATCCACAATTTAAACAAGATCACGCATTCTTTGAAAATTTATAAAAAAGTCATTTTTGCGCCTCCGTCCAGAAACACTCACTTTACAGCACATACTTCAAAGCGGCAGGAACACCGTAGTTTTCCTACCTAGACAGGCAAGAATGTCACTAAACGTTGACCACACTAGATTCCACATGACAGACGCGTAATAAATTGTCATTAAGCTACTGTTCAACCATGCTAAGATGAACTAGTGGCTTCATTACACTCATTATTGATAAATAGATATTAAACTAGAAAGGAAATTACAGAAACAGATTTATTCTCGGAAACGTCAAAATACTAAGGCATGTAACATGTATGCCAACTTGTACTGTCAACCCCCTAGTGTCAAAATTTCTTTCCTATTTTCAATTAAAAATTAAGATTTGTCAGCCCAAATTTGTACTCGTAACCGTACTCATACTCGCGAAACTGTAGTTTCTTGGCTAGTGATACAAATAACTATATTTCCACTTACAAAGTGCTTTTTCTGTAAAAATATGATGAATGTTATTAAGAACAGTTGTTCAGATTGATAAATTATGTATGTGTGCTAAATTTAAACAGAATCGAGTTATTGAAAGTTGTTGAGTTTTTTGAATTTAATTATTTTCTTATATCATTTCCAAAGCATGCTTGATTTTGTTTAAATTTTGTATACTTGCATTATTTATTGATCTGAACAACTTTTATTAACAATATTTTGTCGTATCTCCTACAAAAAAGGCATTTTATTAGTGCGAAGATATCTTTTTTTTGTAAATTTCCAAAGCATGCTTGATCTTGTTAAATTTTGCATACTTGCATAATTTATTCATCTGAATAATTTTTCTGAATAATATTTTCTAGTATCTCCTACAAAAAGCCACTTTATTTGTGAAAAAAAAACACCTTTTTGTAAATTTCCAAGGCATACTTGATTTTTCAAAACTAAAAATATGGCGCAAATTACTTTCTACCCAAACAGGGCTAAACCCCAGAGGATAAAATTTCGACTCAAAAATTTTTAGACTTTTGTACCTATTCATGCGTCTATCCGGGGATACACTGTATGTATATATTTTTTAGATTACTAATGTAATGTTTCCTCTATAGTTTAATCATAAACGTAATCCTCTAGTTCTAGATACTAGAACTTTGTAATAATTTATAAATCTTTCAAAACATTTCCCCATTGCTTACAGTGTGAATACTTTTTATTTAAGTTTTGCCTTTAAGTATGTTATCAGAACACTTTTTGGTCATACAGTAGCCCCCCGATAAAAAAATATAAATATAGGTACTTGGACAGTACTTGCTTTCTTACAATCAACATCAAACTATTATTATAATCGTTATACATGCAAGCAGTCCTCCTAAGTATTTTAGTATCTACTACAAGTAACAATTTTTTTTAATTGTTGAAATTTTTTTAATATTCTTTATCACAAACATATAAACTGCAATATTTGTGAAATAATGGCATATAAATCATCTCCCATATTTCCAACCTCTTCTAAATTAAATTCCTTCCGCATAATGATATCGACATGGCAAAATAAAATGCAAGGTTGTTTCGATAACCTATTTTCAAAACTAGTGCTGCGTTTTGTACGGTAGGTATTTTCAGTCTAAACCACTCTCCCTTAGTATCTTTCCTAAATCTAAAAATGCTAACAGTAAATCACTGTACAAAATAATTGTTAAAGCTATTTACGTAGCAAGCTTTAACTAGTGCTTTTGGAATTATTGTCAAAAAGAGAGAAAAACAAAATCATCCATGGTGCTTTCTAGTGATAGGCATAATCGAATGACGGAAAACGCATCATTCGATTATTGATGAGCATTCGATAATTCGATTATGAGTGATAATCGATTATGAATGATAATAGATTATGAATTTTGATGATCGTGTTCGGTGATTGTAATAAGCATATATAAAAGAACTGGGAAGAATAATAGATAGAAAAGGAAATGAAAACCTAAAAAAAAGGTCATTGTATTTTGAATTAGCAAAAATTACGCTAAAAAGGAAGTGAGGAAAAAAAAGTCCTACAACCATCTTCTTATATTGAATGATAATCGAATGATCATTCGATTATCGAAATCATTCCATTATGCTCATCACTAGTGTTTGCAATCATTTTTCGACACTACCTTTTGGCGTTATGTAACTAAAATAGTTTGATTGTTTT
Organism: Protaetia brevitarsis; assembly: GCA_004143645.1. Lineage (NCBI taxonomy): Eukaryota > Metazoa > Arthropoda > Insecta > Coleoptera > Scarabaeidae > Protaetia > Protaetia brevitarsis. Next base: position 4,541,228 of record RXPK01000088.1, read on the forward strand.
GCCAGTTGCTGGAACAGATCTTACTCTCTCTCTCGTCATGCATTTGCCTATGGCGGGGTATATCTTGTGCTACAGTACATAACGAATACGAAAACTGACAGAGCGCGTTAGACATTTTCCGGCGAATTGTATAGGCTTTATCTTTCCACCACTATAAATCCTTAACAAATTTTTATGTATTACAATATATCCCCGGGTTGAGTTTACAAGAACAAAGAAAATTTAATTAATTTAAATTTCAAGGCGAATAGACATTCTTTGTGAAAAAAAGAATGCTTTTAAAACAAATGTGCTTACTGTGAAAAAATCGAGATAAGATGTAGAGGATGTTAATAAATTATGAAAATGTAACAATGCCTCAAGAGAAGAGCGCTGTTATTTATTATTTTAGACTAAATGCTTATAAATGAAAAAAAGTGGTTTATAATTGAAATTAAACTTAAATACACAATTTTTAAATCAGAATTTCGAATTTTAGGTTTTCATTGTTTTTATTTGGATTCATTTATAAATTCGAAACAAAAACTGGGAGTATGCATGAAATATTACAGTTGTGATGATGTGAATATTTATCTGGCAAACGTCATGTGTCATATTTATACTTCTATAAAAATCTGAAGTTTCAGTTTGAATGTAATTGCAGCAACAATATTATTCTCTTGCATTGCGCTTTTTCTCTTACTGTATAGAAAGAATTGTCATTGTTGCATCACATATAAAATAGTGCCAATGCTTTTCAAGTTAAACTACAGTGCAGTGCAATTACGTTTTGCGACATTACTTTAACGATATAAAAGATAACGAAACGTAAAATTAAAATATACATTTGACAAATAGCAAGTGGGTAGAACGAGGTATGTATCTATCTAATGTGTCCTAAATCTAAACGATAAAAACACTAAAAAAGTAACCAAACAATTATTAATTAAAGGTGCGAATATGTAAATCAATGTTGATCAATTTTCTATTTAATAACGATACCGAGCATACATATGGATGTGCTACATATTTATGATTATGCGTTAGTGCAAAACAAAGTAAAACATACTACACCTTCATGTTTCATTTTCTATGATTACGTGATGCACATAGTTTTAAAAGCAACACTAGCTCGACCACAGAATATGGATTCATTAAAATTGCGATTCAAACTTTAATGTCTTGCATAATTCCAACGTATTTCAGTCTTTCTTTGAAGATATGTTAATTAGATATTCATCATGCCTACTCTGGATACTATTTTGTGATTCAGAACGTCGCAGTAATATAACATTTCAACCTCTTGCGTGTGATTATACATAAAGCCTTCTTAAAATTGTCTTACCTCGGTACGATGTAGCAAAACTAAACTGTCTAGTTCCCACGCCCGAGCAAAAACTCCAATGTTTCCATCCGTTCCTTCAGCAGTAAATCAAATATTTACTCTACTAAGATTTAGTAATGTCATTAGCTGTTTTTAGCGAAAGCGTTTGATATTAGAGTGCGTTTTAAGCATGTGGCAAGCGAGAACTTTTTACCCCAGCTTCGCGTACGATGGAGAACTTACCACTTATGCTTCCCCTAATGAGTCAACAGCGCAAGAAATTAATCCATATAGATATCGTAGGCTGCTTCTTACTGCTCTCGAATATCTCGGCGCAAAAATACGCCGCCGCAGAGGTACACATCATTATGCAAATTCAACTTCTAACGTTATATAATCCGCCGACAATATCCAACGCGCGAGAGAGAGAAAGATATAGATGAAGACGCGACAGATATTTGTTTCCCTATTAACGTTGTGAAAATATAATTAAGTCGCCCTATAATTCAAACGTCGTCGTCGCGAGAAAACGAGATAAAATGTAAAATAATATTCCTCGCGTCAGATATAATTAATTGTTTTAGTGTTTCGTCTAGATCCCTCCCGTTGTAATTCTCTTCAACGGTAACTTTTAATTTGGACTAGCGCCCGGCTGGCGACATTTTTTGCGTTAGTATCCGTACGTTACACTTACGTAAATTTTCATATACACGTTGAGGAGAATAACGAAAAATGCAATAAGGAGACCAACGTGAGAAACGTTGATATTTTTCCAGTTAATTAATACAACTTTTCTATTCTTGCAGAGAAAACTGCAATTGCATAGTAATTTAATTCTGACAGAAGTAATTTATTACGGAGCCGTGTTAACATCAAACGAAGATAAATTTCGCAACATTTTGCTACAAAAAATCTATGAATCTAAAGAGAAAGGAATTTTACATCATCTATATAAGAGAACCATTATAAATACAAGAATTCACCAATATAACCATACGTTTAAAGCCATAAGGACTTCAATATTATACTACAGTAAGAACATAGCGTTGGAAAAGATGGACTTATGTTTTGAATATTTTTGCTACTGGCTATATTTTGGATATGTGTTCTCGTTCTACTCTGGACCACTAATTGTAAGTAAAGCAGCGCTAATATCAGAAGAACTTGCGTAATTGTAAAAGGTGTAGAATCTTGCATCTTTTCTCTATTCTTCTAGTTAATCAATACCTTTGATACCACCATGGAATAAATCCAATGTAGCATGCTCGGTTTAAGACCCCAGTTTTCACCATGAATACTCTTATGCCCGGTAACATACACAATAGTTACCAATTCGTCAGAGTTAATCAATGGATAACAGCAAAAATCAGTAACATAAAGGTTTGTTAGGAGATAATCATTTGTTAAATCAGTTGTTAAGTTAACCACTGCTATTCCGGTAGTTACACATTTGTTAAGATTTACCAAAACACGAAATGTGCCGAATGTCCAACGAAAGTTGCCGTGCATGATTGCATCAATAGATGGCGGAACATGTGATGCTTAGGTGGGAAATCTATTTGACATTTTGACAAATTTTTATTTTTGATTCAATTTGATCACTGTTCAATTAATTTGGAATAATACAATAGTAGTAAGTTTAGAATACTTTTAGTAATTATTACATTACGTTTTTATAATTATAATGGCTAGGTAGGTGTAATTTCAACATTTGATTTCTGACAATATTATCACTAAATTTGAAACTATGCATCGCAATGAGTAGGAAAATGCAGGATGCCGCGATAAGAGTCAGAAATTTTACGGTACAAGAGAAACACACATTGTCAGCGATTATTGAAAATTATAAAAGAGTAGTTGAAAATAAAAAAAAAAAAACGAAGTATGGGCAAAAATTACATCTGAATTTAATTGTCATAGCACTACTGGGTTAAGGATGAAAAAACAATTATTTACGTTATACAACTATATGAAGAATGACCAAACACGACCAAATAATTGTTTTATTTGCATTTTTTTTCTTATATTTACAAGATTCTTTTCTGAACATTCGTGGTCTATGTCGTCTAGTTATACAACTTTATGAAGAATGACCAAACACGACCAAATAATTGTTTTATTTGCATTTTTTTCTTATATTTACAAGATTCATTTCTGAACAGTCGTGGTCTATGTCGTCTAGTATATCGAAGAGTTCTTAATTGGAGGACGATGATTCATCATTGCATATATCCGTTTTGGTTATAATCGTTATAATAAATTTTACATAAGCCAGAAGCAAAACCTCAATTGCTGAATTTCTAGGCGAAAACGTCAAAGTTTCAAGATGGCCCTCTATCCGAACGAAAATGAACTATCAATTTTAGTAAACTTGCAGTTAACTAGTTTACAATAGCCATTAATCAGTTGACAACTAATTACTCGACATTTAACAAATGGATAAGTTTATGTTACTCGACTTTTATTTAACAATTTGTTAGTGCTAACAAATAATTAACTAATCACTTGGTTATACAAGGTTTATGTTACCGGGCATGAGTTGTCAAATGGTTTATGTTCGCTTAATCGATAATATTTCCTACTCTTCCACAGCTTTATATCTTTAACATTTTACCGTCTTCTACTAGGTATTTACTTTGCTACATCATTGTTTTCAGATAAGCAAGTATTTTTCCTGGTGTTATACGTTATTGCTGAAACTATCGGAAACTGATTTCATTGCCTGGGACGACCTTACAATAGTTGTTAGAGGGCAGTTTCCAAAGGTTCTAGTGGAGCGTATGCAAACCGCTTTAAATACGGTTGACAAATGGTGTAAACATAAGCGTCTATCACTCAATGCTCAGGAAACGAAGGTTGTCACGTTCACAAGAAAAATAACGGTAAAGTAAAAAAGGCTTACAACCACTACTAATAGGAAGCGTAAGGATTCCATATGCCAAAGGCAAAATACCTAGAGGTATGGTTTAATCAAAGATATACATGAAACCAACATATCCAAAACACAACCAACAAAACCACTATCGTCCTAGGTAGGTGCAAGAGGTTGTATGGAAGGAACTGGGGACTTAGCCCCAAGATGATCCTGGTATACAAAGGTAATTGACCTATATAATTACGATATAGTATGGTGGCAAAGGCGCGGCAGGTGTTGGCGGCCAAAACACTAAGTGGCGTACAAACACTGGCGTGCCTGTGCCCCACCAGTGCCCCTACTATTGAAATGGAAGTACTTCTAAACCTGCCACCGCTGTACACTGCCAGCTCTGCAGCACATAGACTTATGCATAGTCAAATACCGACCGATAAGTAGTCAAACTATTAAACGAACTCAAGGAGGCACCCCTTTTAGGAATGCCATAGGATACCATGGTTCAAAAATTCAACGCAGATAAAAAATATCAGGTTATAATACTAGATAAGAAGAACTGAAAGACAGGTACTCCAGTAAGAACGGACTCAAACTGGTATACAGACTTAGAGCCGTTTTACGGACTACAGCGTCGGAGCTGGAATATACGCAAAGAAACCGAAAAAGACTCTTTCGGTAAGCTTCAGCAAAGACACAACGGTGTTCCAAGCTGAGCTTGCTGCAATTCACCATTGTGCCCGAGAAATAGAGAGACGGACCGAGCGAATTAACAGCGTCACTATCTTCTCTGACAGTCAGTCCACACTTAGAGCGATTAGTTTCGTAAGTGTAGACTCTAGCTGATAGGGACTGCTAACACCCAAATGAGGTTGCCCCAAAGGAAATTAACTTGCCGGCTAGTTCCTAGCCACTCGAGCATGAGAGGAAATGAGGCGGCGGACGAGATGACCAGGCGAGGTTTGTCATGGTCATTTGTTGAAGCTGGCCCTTCTTTTGGCACTACCAAATCGCAAATTAAAAAAAATCCTCCAAATGAATGAATACAGAGTCAGTCGAGAGAGTGGTGGCAAAAATCACCAGGACAAAAACAAAAGAGTTCCTAAAGGAACAGAGGCCTGAATTTACAAGGGATCTACTGAATAAAGATAGGAGGACTGTCAAAATGATAGTAGGTCTGCTGACTGGTAATTGTGAACTAAATAGGCGTATGTACAACATAGACCTGGTGGATTCCTGCAGATTCTGATAAGAGGAGGAAGAAACACCGGTTCATGGTGCCTGTGCCAATGTGAAAGTCTGACGAAAACAAGGTTTCTAGTAATGGGCATGGAGAATCCTTCTTAGTCTTTCATTCGAAATTCGGTAATTCGAATGACTCACTTATAGAAAACACTGAAACTATTTTAAATTACACTCTTGATTCCAGCATAAAAGTGCAATTGCATAATTAAAAATCTCTGTTTTCGCTTATATAAAATTGTAACACAATTTTCAAGTAGGTGTTCAAAGAGAAACCATCCAACTGCGGTTTAAAAGGAAAATTATTATTTCCTCATTATTTCCACAAGGCAAGTTTGAAACAAACGGCGGTTGTTCTCGCAAATATAAGTAGATTTCATTTTCCAAAGATATTCATATTTATGTTAAATATATCATGTAAAATGAACAATAACCTTACCGTGTTTAGATACTCTTAAATATAATCAACACAACTCAACAATATTATTTTTTTCATTTCTCGAGATATTTTAAAACAAATTCCTGTTGTCTAATTATTTATTTTACAATACCGTTTCCTCTTCAATTCGCCTTTTGTTGTTGTGCAAAATTGTTATCCACCGAAAATCTTTCGAATGGAGCAACACGTTTCTGGTCCCACCTTTCCGATCTTTTCATTATAGGCTCTCTCCGTTCTACCCGTTTCAGATTTACATTGTGACTGCTTGCCTACGGGGTTGAATTCAGAAATCCGATAAATGTCGAGAAAATATACGCAAATCGTAAAACGAACCTCAACCGCTTTCTGACGCCAGAATAGAATAATAAAACCTTTTTATTAAGCAACCTGAACTCCCGTTAACTTACCTTGTGTAATTAAGACTCTATAAATGTCTTAGAATACATCTGGATATACATCTTATCTTGGCGGTTATAGCAGATGAATTTTCGTTTGTTTTAAATATTAAATACCTCACAGTTTCGGGTTGATTAAACGAAAAAGAACAAAGTAACAAGATTATCCGGCAAGAGAAATTTGGACTACCGACCGAGATTTTTTTATAACCTAAGTTGTTCAGAACTGCGGATGATGGTTATGTTGTATTAAAAGCTTTTGTTTCGACCTAGTTTAATCCGAGGACCCATTTGAGAAACGAGAGTAAAGTAAACATGTGCTACCTACTTAAAATATTTTTATATACCTCGATATAAGCGGCTATAATCTTCTCAGACATTATTGAGAACTACCATAATTATGAAATAAATACTCTGTTATAGATATAAAGATTTATTATGTTTATGAAAAGATGAGCGTTTTATCTACTTAAAGGTTCAGTGTAGTTTTTTTTCTTTCTGAAACTAAAATATGATGCAAGCTGAAAGTTGAGCGCTTCAGAAGTTTAATTTATGAATTTAGTAAATAAATACATCGTTTGCGGTGCAGTAGAAAAGACGTCTCATTCATCTAACAGAAAAATTGCAAAGCAGCTGAATGCTTCATACAATACGGTATACAGAGTTTTAAAGAAAAATAAATATCGATCCTATAAGTTGAACAAAGCAAATGAAATACTTCCTAACGACAAATATGACAGATGCGATTTTTGCAGATATCAAACGTTACATCAATGACGAAAACATTGCAAAAAAAAACAGTTTATTCATTGACGAATCCCCTTTGGTGTTGCATGGACGTCATCAAAGGGTAAATGTAGGATCAAGTCTTTTAGGAGACCACATAATTGGGCCCTTTTTTATTAAATTTAAATGCGGAAAGATATTTACATCTTTAACAAAACACTGTGTTACTGTATATAGGAAACCTTCAAGACGTCTTAATGCACAAAGTTTAGTTTCAACAAGACGGCTGTCCGGCTCATAATACAGTTACCGTACGAAGGTACTTACAAGAAATCTTCGATAATCGGCTGATCGCCGGATCAATTTATGTCTTTGAAAGACATAAATTGATGAAGACTTTACCTTTAAAATAAAAGAGGTCATTCTATTGAAGAGTTACGTGAAAAGATTATAGATTGACTGCGAAACATATCAGCCGAAACATTGTCCAATGTCCGTAGAAGTTTGTTGATAGGTTAGAGTATGGTGCATTTCAGCTGGGAGATCGTTTTGACAATTCATTTTCTTAAATTTCCTTTTATCCTGGTTTTGCATAGAATCTTGTTTTTGGTTTTTTATATTTTACACAATATATCTGACTTTTTTCTCAAGGTAGTATCTATTTTTATTGGAGATGTTTTCATGTTTGAAGAACTGTATTTAGTATTATTTCCCTTGTTGTTGAAAGCAGTTTGTTATGTTTAGAAGTGATGTTATTTTTAAAAAAATGTATTTAGTTTTATTTCTTTCATCTATGTGAGAATATTTATTTACTTTTAGAATTGTTTTTATTTCAATAAAAACAGCAATTACACATTGCATTACTACAGTAACAATTTAGTACTCGCACACCATTATTTAAATTTAATAGCATTGCATCATATTATTAGAAATGTCGTTTGACCCTAATAGTGTCGAACGTACTGTATACAGGGTTATTATTGTATAGCACTTTTCAAAATAAAGGGGTTAAAGATATACATGAGCAATGTCTATATACAAAAAATTACGGTTCTAAGTACACGGAGTACCGGGGAAATGATTTTTCTTTATTCGAGTCCGGCCCTGACTCATTTAGCATACCGGTGAACTATCGGTCGTCGCTTCATTTTGAACGCTGGGATTACATTTAGTGTGCACTTGCTGTTCGCAGTGGATGCATGCGTTTGCAATGGCAGCGTATAGATTTGAAACACGCTACATAAAGTTAACAATCATACATTAGTTTTATTGCAAACATAATAAGCTTATTTTAAAACAAATTTAACCTTTAAAATGTACTACTATTTTACGTGATACACGAGTTCATGGCAAAAGCACATCATAAAAAAAAAACACCTGACTGCTTTGTTTGCATTCTGGTGCTTCCGTCTTATCTAAGTTTAAATCTTGTGTAAACAACATCTGCTTTGAATGAATTCACTATGCCTAGCATTTAATTTTTTCGATGTTTACTTACAGATGGTTGAAATTCATTTCTTATCAGATTTATGTGCATACAAACGGTAAACACAGATATGGGCCGTCTTTAACTACATTTTGGGCCCTAAAATTTGGGAAATTACAACATGCACATAGAACCGTAATTTTTTGTATGTAGGCATTACTCATGAATATCTTTCACCCCTTTATTTTGAAAAGTGCTATACAATAATAAGCCTGTATAAAAAATATATACAGTTAACTTTCGTGAAAATTTGTGAGAGAATAGATCAATTTTATTTCCCACGAAATGATGATTTACCAACACAGAGGCACCATCGATTAATATAAAATAATATTAGTTTTGAAAAACTGTTTTGAATTTAAATCAAAAAGTTTAATGAGATAAATTCCTGATCCATTGGTTACCTACTGTAGATTAGAGAACCATTATTTTCGGCATAATAAGGAGTATACAACCTTAAACTTCACTAACCATAAGCGATACTTTCCTCGCAACACGAAGTACGAACTTTCTTCGTCAGAGAATTACGTCATATTGTTATAAATCATGCAACAAAGATGAACCGGATTCTATACGAATGTGAAGTTTCGCGTTTCGTTAATGTTTTATTCACCGGGTGGTGTTTGACTCCGTTTCCGCGACCGGTCGACAGCGAACGACACGAGACCTGGGGACCCGGCAATCCCCCCAGCTTACAATCAAGTCGACGTAAATAAATTATAAAGTTTTGTCGTGTTTCTTTCCTCGCAGGTTCCGGGTATCCCTTGGAGGCGGCCCTGAAGAACGGCGGCTCCCGCGACCAACCAACAACTGCCACGCTGGCCATCACCCCCAACAAGGAGGACGACGGAGCTATCTTCCGGTGCGAGGTCTGGAACAGGGCCATGAGTCAGGGAAGCAAATTGGAGACGACCGTCTCGCTGAACGTCAACTGTAAGTATTCCTACCTTATTTTCAGTTAATAAATCTTTAACTAGGTCCCCCTCGTTTCGTTCTTTTTTCCACGTTTATTTGATTTTACCTTAAAGAAAAGTCCTCTTACACATTATTTTTTTCGAAAAATTGCTACGGTAATACCTAAGAATCGGATTTTATTTAGTGCTTCATTTAACATGATAAATGCACATTTAAACTATAACGAAAGAAAGATTGGAAAAATATTTTTTCACAGATTTTCAACATCTGATTCCCAAGAAAAGCAAAAATAAGCTTATAATAATGATTTTTTTTTGTCATCATCGTGATATAATTAGACAGAAGATTCTCTAAGCCTGACAAATATCAAACATCCAAAGCGTCCTTTAAAGAAAGCAGCTTTACCATAAAACCATTTTTACCTAAACATCAACTTTTCTCAGATTTTCAACATCTGATTCGCAAGTTACAAATTTATCAATAACCAAAACTTTTTTTCATCAAGGTGATATTAATTAGGCAGAAGTTCTTTAAGCCTGACAAACATGTCAAATACTCAAAGTGTCCTTTACAGGAAGCAGCTCTGCCATAAAACTATTTTAACCATAAATTACAACTTTTCACAGATTTTCACATCTGATTTCCATAAAAGAAAAAATAAGTTTACAATAACCAAAACTTTTTTTCATCATCGTGATATTAAGACATAAGGTTCTCTAAGCCTGACAAACATGTCAAATATTTAAAGTGTCCTGTAAAGAAAGCTGCTCTGCTATAATATAATATCCATCAAACTCAATGTTATGGGTTACAATCTGGGCATAACATCCAAAAAGCTCTGTTTAGGATTTACTTTATAACGTCTTATATTTTCATGTTTTATGTATCTACATTCATTTTATTTAAACACAGCCTGCCGACGATTATGACTAAAGGATTTCTTACAAAACTTTTTCGATAACCAACACAATGCGTTATGGTAAGTTGTTTTAAAATTATTTTTTGATAAAAATAAAGCAATGAATGGAGTTAAGCAATTTTGAATTAATTGTGCAATTTTTTGCAGAGCCAGCTTTTAACAATCTTAAATACCTAACTAACTAACGTTTTCTTCATAACAAAGATTAAATTCGTTTTCCTCGGAATTCATCAGCTCTGACATCGTGCAATCATAATATTTCTGGACGCCGAAATTCGGGTATGAAGGACATTATAATACTCAATAAATATCCCAGCTTTTAAATCTTCATAGAAACTACTTGTTCTATAAAATTAATTTTCTTCAAAATGAAAAAGATGTGAGCATACTGCTCGACCATAGTCAAAAACTTAGAATTTAGGTGAGTTTAAAATAAATTGCATTCAAATTATTTTTAAAGGATAAGGTGTTGACCTTGCTTATATAAGAATCGTTTTATAGCAAAATCAATTTTGAATAAATTACAGAAATTAAAAAAAAATAAAAAGTATTACCACTCGCCTGACTCAAAATGATATGATAATAAACAAGCTATTTTGAGACAAAATAAACAAAAATATAAATGATATATTTTATTTTTTAGCTTTCTCTAAATATCTAATCCAGTATTAATTGTTTCTAAATCATGTAAACAACTGTGGTGGCGCCATCTTATCTTATAAGTGGTTTCGTATATTGAAACCTGCGTCTAAAACATTTCTTCATAAAAGTAATAGTTTTCGGAAAATTAAGGTACCTCGCAATAAGCGAACCACCCGTATATTAAATTACACCTAGACGCCTGCGTTACTTCTTCTATAAGAAAGTATCAATTTGAAAAAATTATTGATTAAATTTGTGTTATATAATTTGCATTCTAATAATACTATTGAGCGAATACGCAGGTATTAATTAATTAAAAGTTATAACCCTAATAGAATTACGTGTGTGATATAAATCAACTTTTTTTTTTATATATGAGTAGATTACAGCTCTCCAACACGTTTCAAATTAATACAAGCATGCTATTGTTATATTAACGCAGATCGGATATAAAGCCTTTTTTTTCTCACCAAGCGAACTAGTTGTGTTATTTGGTACACGGAAAAACAAATACAAGAGTAAGATTAATCCTAAGCTTTTATTTCTACCAAGCATTTTAATACGGGGTACCAAAAACAAAACAGATATGGTCACCTAAAGTTATTAAAAAATATTTGCTGCGTTTCTCTTAAGATAGTGTGGTAAAAAGCATACATGGAGACTCCAAACACATGCTTGAATGAAATTCTGAGAAGAATCAATTCATCAAGCACATTATTTCTGTAAAATAGCGAGGTCATAACTCGAGCAAAATTTCAGTCCCCTACAACTGATATGGAGGTTGGTAGAAGCAGTTAACCCCCAACTACTTTATTTTTTTTATCTCCGTCTCTTTTTAACCAATCGATTTGAAATTTTACAGAAATAATTTGTTTAATTTATACTCTCATTTAAAAACAATTTTAATTAATTCAAAAAATATTTTGGGGACCCCCAAGCACCAATAGCAAACTTTCATCAAATATACTACTATATCCCAGCTTTTTTTGTGTAAGAATTTGATCCAATTTGCTGTAAGAGAACAGCTTGAAAAAAAATTAAACTGAATGTAAGTGGGTATTAATGATAAGGCCGTCTTTTATTATTGCGGCTGTATTCTAGATAGCAATTTTGATATTTTGAGAACGTAATATAATGTTAATTGTGCACCTTTAGAAAATATACTCCGATATACTGGGTGTTTCATAAAAAAGGTGCCACATTATAATTCATTCATTCATTTGCATTATGAAAGGTCTTTAAGGCGACCCCATTCTTCCCCGATAATTTGTGGTTTTCGAGTTTCAAATATTGAAAAATCACCTATCGCAAAGAAAGTATTTCTACGTCCAAACGCCTTCAAATAACAATAAATTTTTTTGTGTGGATTGTCTAAGATTGGGTTAAGATTACAAATTGTTTTAATCACCAGATGGTAAAGTGTTCACCAGGAAAGTATTGACTTTACCGTTTTCAAAATGATTTTTCCCGAATTAAAAATGTTCCATTAAAAGGAAAACTATATTATAATTAAAAGTGACGTAGAATTACACTTTGCATTAATCCATATGAGTTTCCCTGTACTTATTTTTACTGGTTTCTATAATAATTCCAGAAAATCAAAATTTTAATATCGTTAATAAAAGGTGCCAACCAGAAGTATCGAAATTGAAACCGTATACAAAAGTCATACCTTATGAAGGTACTCTGCTCTAAGGAGGTTGATACAAGCAATTAACCCTCAAAGTACTTTATTTTTGTCTCCGTGTCTGTTTATCCAATCGAGTTGGACTTTTACAGAAGTAATTGTTCTGGTTAGTACTGTTACTTAGAAAAGTTTTCATCCCTCTGCGATAATTACAAAAAGACCTTAATTTTTTTAACTAGTTAAAATTATTTATTCTTGATAATTCTTCCCAAACCGAGTAAAAGTTTCAAATAGGCCATGAGAAGATGAGTGTTGTAATCAGTAAGTCCATTTATTTTTAATTTAATTTATGATTCATCTAATGCAATAAATAATCCAACAAATGCTGAATTATTTTTATACTTTAAATTTATTAATTAGTTAATGGAAGGCACATTTTTTAATCCTCAACAACATTTTCAAATGATATTTTGTGCAATATTTAAATTTAAAAGCAATTTATTCTTCAATATAAATCAATATTTTTTATTTTCCTCGTATACCACAAAATATTTGACATTTTTTTTTTCTTGGTTATTGACTTATATTATGCGAAGCAGAACTTATAGTAAAGGACAATTTATGAAAATTAAAACCGTTTGCTGCCAACTTTTTCAGACATGCTATAATATATATAAATATATGTGGCGCTGGTACAGCAATTTCGTTATAAAACATCAAAACTACGTAAGTTGGGGTAAGGGCTCCTACTCTAAAATGAATAACCTTAATTATTTTCGCAATATAGTTTTTGCATCTAAATTAATTTGCTTTGATTAAGCCTAGCGCTTTGAAAGCAAGGAGAAGATTTTCTTCCGTTCACTTTGTCATCAGTCAAAATGGAAACACTTCTTTATCACAGTAAGTCATAGGTTCCCAACCTTTTATGAACTACCGCCCCCTTTCCAAGAATTTTTTTTTATTAAATTCAACTCATCACCTTGCAATTGTAAATTAACGTAATTAAATATTTTAAAAAGGTCTGTCAAATAAGCGATGTCATTTTTGGACGCAATTAAGTTTCCGCGCAGTTCATCGTCTCTGTTTTCAATGAAGTCCCGTACTAAGTCAAATAGATTGAAAAAGCGATTCAGACAAACACCTTTAGAGAACCGTCGTACTTCTGTGTGCAACAGCAAGCGATTATAATATTCTTCATTTTCACTACGAAGTTACCCAAATAATCTGTCATTTAATGAATTGCTTCTTATCTTGTTGACTGCTCTAATAACGTAATGGAGCGACTCATGCAGGCGTTCATTAAGATTTTTTGCAACCAAATGCTGACGATATATAACACAATGTACAGCGAGTACATTTGATACTGCTTGTTTTCAATGCGCAATGAAACCCCGTCGTTGCTGGAGCACCATCTGTAGTTACTGACGAAATATTTCTTTTTCTTGAAAAAAAAAACGTGTATGGTATCAAATATGGATTCTCCCTTTGTATCGGTTTCCAAATTTTGTGCAAATAAAACAATTTCAATAAAACAACTCTTGACAATTTTTTTCTTCTTTTATGAATCGGACATAAGCCAAGAGTAGTGCTTCGTTATTTAGTAAACTTGATTCATCGAATTGAATGGAAAATTTGCAAGTCTTTAAGTAATCACATAATGATAGTTCAACGTCTTTAGCCATTTCATCGATTCTTCTTTGCACTTTTGTTGATGATATCTCATGGCGTCTTATGATGAAAAACAGTTTCGATTACCTCTTTGATTGTCGGCAATTATGTGTGGTTTTCCCGCTTTTGGGATTAATAATGAAATATTATGTGAAGTTCGTAGCCCATCATCTTCTTGCTTAGAACACGATGCAAAAAGGTTTGATATAGTTGGCTATTTCAAATATTTCTTTTCAAGTCCTTGAAAATAGGATAAATGTTTGTCCTTTTCATCAGCATATATTTTATTCAAATGCTCTTGGAACCTAGAAGGCTTTATAGCGTCATTTGAAAATACTTTTTGGCAAATTAAACGCATAGGTAATAATTAGTTTGTTGGAGATTGCGTAAATCCATATTTCAAATACTAAATGTTGTACTGCCGACATTTCTTCTTAGTTTCAAACATTTTGGAATTCACAATTTCATTACATTAACTTTTCAACCGATTTATAGAAAGTTATAAAACTAACCGCTATATTGACTTCTTTTCTATATCTGTCACACGCGAGTATGGGTCACTGGCGAAGCACACAAAAACAATAAGACATTAGAAGAGCTATCCCTGCCTTTTAAAGATTTGATTTCGAGCACGCAACAACTTGTATGCTTTTGTTTGTTTGCGGTGCCACGGTGCTAGTGTTGTGATGAACGTAGCTTTCATTCATATGTATAGCTGTGCGTGAATATTGCAATGTGAAGCGAACCAATGAAGTGAAGCCTATTTTCAAAGTTGCCTTCACGGCGTGAACGTATAGCGTAGGTGACGATGCCTTCACCGTCATTCGTGGTAGATATTAGGTAGTGCGTGCGCAATACCACTTGAGAATAAGTCTCGTTTCACTCTTTCGTCGGTTCACACTGCATATTCACGCGTGAAGGCAATATGAGAAATTTGCTTCATGCACAACGCTTCATTCACTCGGGTAAAGAATGAAATATACTGCTTGAAGTCCTGCTATGATATGAAGGATCTGCGGTGAATGACGGTGCAAGCTTCGTTCGCAACGCTACACGGTGCACTTGCTCTGCGACCAGGTTGTTACAAGTTCCCGTATTTTTGTCGAAACATGCTTGATTGCGTAAATCACCTCTTTGCTTACCAACTTGCATAGCCTTGTTACCGACAGTCCTAAACCCAATCAATTAGTTAGTTTATACTTAATGCTTATTTAAATGTTTTAATGTTTATGTACGCCATAATAATAATATAAACGCTTAGACAGCTAGATAAAATGTTTTTTTCATGAAAATAGATGTATTTTCAAAGAATTTATTATATTACATTTCTAATAAGGTAGGTACGCCGCGACTGCCCCTTGACTGTCATAACGCCCCCTATTTGCTTTGGACCCGCTACCGCCCCCACGAAAAGCTCCAGCGCCCACTAGGGCGGTACCGCCCCCGATGGGAACCTATGCAGTAAATGTTTATTCACCCAATGTATATTTCGTTAGCTACGATAATATTATCAGATATAAAGATGTATCAATTTTACCTTTTTTATATAAAAAAAAACTGCACTGTAACTCATTTCGCAGAATTTCACCCAATAAATAAAACTCGGCTTTTATTTCATCGAAAAGTTGAGTCTAGCACCTTTTTTTAGTAATATAGCTGCTACATTGAGCAAAATAAAATTTGCGAAATATATATTCCAACATTCATATTTTACTACGTGAAATAAAACATTAATACCTAGTGGTTGTGTTGCACATTAAAAAAAAATGAAAATATTCGTTATTGGTATTGGAATTATTTCGAGCACAGTATGAATTGTGCGCTGTCGATATCGGATAACAAATTCTGCCTATTATGCGCAAGCCCTCTAAAAATATATTGATATTTCTGCATGTTTGATAGACAGCCTGGAAAATTACTGCGAAATATTCGGTCTATGCTATTGTTTCTTTACCAGTCGGATATATAAATTCGCAGTAACTACTTTCAAAAATAGAGAATCGATTGCGTTAAATGATAAAATCGATGGTATTATACTAAAGGGAAAATTCAATTATCAACATCAGGATAATGAAAATGTACGGCACGGAGCTCAGGATTCTTATTGTCAAGAGCTCTCATCAGCATTTCCAAGGCAAGTGGTGCGATTTCGAAGTGTAAAATGAAATTCTTTTGAACTGGAATAGATTAAAGAAACTCTACGAAGTGTATATTGGCAAGCGTAGTTCAAATACTTATAAAAGAGGGGCTTTCTTATTTACACTATAAAAAGATTTAATGAAATCGTTCTTTGTAGGAATCTGTTGTTGAAAAGCCTTTTTAAGTGATTTTTGTTCTTAAAATGTGTACCTTTCAAGGAAAAATCGTAAAAAGCTTTTCCAAAGTCAGGAAAATTTACATTATTGACATTTTTTAAATAAATTATTGTATAACGCGTCAAGTTTTTGTCCAAGCAATAGGGTATTGGCTATAGTGGTGAAATCTAGCGAAATTATGGTCAAAATACGATAAACAAACTGTAGTAGGGAAATAAAGATGTTCTAGTTCATCAACGGCTCTCCTGAAAAGATCACATTCTTCATCTGTGAGCACGTTTTTCTACTCTAGGAAAAGTACTTAATGACTTGTTTTATTTCAAACTTGCATTAATATTTTAGACTCTTTCATAAACGAATAAAAGAAAAATATTTTGAAGTTTGAAGCAGTTGTGTAATGCTCTCTAACGATAGAAACTACAAAAACCAAATATTTACAACTCAAAATGATATATACATTTTGTCAAGTCAAGAGAATTACTAATCTTCTTTGTCTATTATCTATTATGCTGCCTGTCTGAATGTGAAATTCCCAGTGCCCTGTGTAGAAATAGACTAAAGACGGAGCCATTGTTCTAGATCTACGTAAATCTGAGAGGTAATTTTTATTCCGCAACAATGATACAGTGATTCTATTATCCTTAGATTCTTCGTCACCACAATAAACCTTTCTTAATTGAATAAAAAATATGGGTTGAATGTTCTTTGTTCTAAAATCCCCAAGATCAACTGTGTTTTACATTTGGAAGCTCGTTTTTATTCAAACATACTACTACTTACGTGTTGAAACAGGGTATACTTCAACACTGTATCACCCATCTCAGACTCTCACCACAATACAGAAAAAGTATTTGCCAGAACTTTTATTTTGCGATCGCCGAGATAAACGGGGACATGTTTCGACTTTTAATTCGATAACTGCCTAGGGAAGAATCACAATCATTAGTGTTTTTTTTTTCTCTCGGCGAACGGAGAAAAGGAATCCGCTAGCGTAGGACTTCGCGAGCGAAAGGAAGAACTCCCATAATCGTAGAAGTTTATAGGTTTCCGGGTCAATCAGACTTATTTATTTTTATCTCGTCGGGACATTGGAATAAATGTCAGAGATTCGTTCTTTTTTTGGTGATAAAAATTGAACGTACTGGAAATAAAACAGGAAATATTTTTCTTGGTCGTGTTAAATACGTTTGGGAATACAAAAAAAATGTTGGTTCTTCTATTGTATTCTTGCCTTTTGAATACAAAACGTCTTTAATATTATATTAATATTCATTCCTCTTTAAAAAAAAATTCCTTCCAATGATATTAGCTTTTCCAACGGCTTGTACTCAGTGCGTTAAGTTTGATTTTGCAGAAGTAAATTGAAAAGGAAAAGATTAAAAAATCTGATGCAGGTAGCCAATTTATCTCGTGACTGCAAATGTAGGTACTTAATTATTACTGGTGGTTTACTCCAAATTATCACAATTTATTATTTCTATTGAATAAACGCGATTCTGAAACTACAATAAACTAAAAGTAGGTTCGATGCAGCAATTTTCTCCTCTGGGTCCTGTTCTCTTTATTCGTTAATGGCTTAAAACAATTTTTCAATTAAAACATAGCAACACGGACTTGTCATCAAGTATTTAACTCAATCACTTCTTAATGGTGAGAATATATATAACACATATGGATTTATTTGTGTGCCTCTTAGTTGCCGGAAATTTGTGAAAAAATCGAGGGTACAATATAAAAAAATAAAGTGGGGAGGGGTTAATAGGCTATTTGTAGGGCAAGTGTTATAGTGGAAGGGTCATATGTACAAAGTCGTCCCGATTCTATTGGATTTTATATCCTTTAGTTTACTAGTAAATAGGTGGGAAAATAGATGTGCGGCATCCTGTATAATATTTCCTTTGTGCTCTCCTCAATTTAGTTATTTTACTGGTACTAATCAATGGCATCTGGTAGCTTCGCATCGTTCAATTATTGAAAGTCTTCGCTGCTATGCAATGGCCTTGACGATGGCAGTTACAATTTTAAAATCGATCACATTCTTCTTGACCAGCAAGAGACAACCTATTGATTATCGCTACGATAATTTACCGTGGCAACCAGCACCTATTTTGTTGGCGTTTTATCATGATTTCTTCAAATTGTTTTAAGTTCACAAAGTATTTGCGCACCTTCCTACCTGTGGATATATCTACGGCTCATATCCCGGCATTTCGTTGTAAATCTCTTCTCGAAGCTATGTTGCACTCCAATTCCGACCAGTTCCTCGAAGTTCTTTGGTATCAGGGATCTTCTCCCTATGTACCCCTGTAAACATCCAGGTATTCTAAAAGATTTGTAGAGTTTGCACATACAATAAAATGTTTCTTTGTCATATGTATATATTGTTGTTATTTACCGATAGAACATTTGGATTATTAATGAATAAATGATAGTCTTTCCTAATTTTTATTTGTTTACTATGAGATTAAATGATTCCAGCTACTAGTTTCGACAATAGGTGTGTCTTCATCAGGCTGTTTGCATGATCTCATGATAGTCAATGTTAAAACATTAAAAACATTATCATTTAATCTCATAGTATACAAATCAAAATTAGGAAATACTGTCATTTTTTCTTACTACCTAATTCGGACTACCCTAATTATGGACATTCAGACATATATTTTGATTGTTGTTGTATATAAGTTGGTAGGTACTTTGGGATATGGTTTAACATTGGCAAATTTAAATATCTTGTGATTTCATTATTTTAATGTTGGTTGACATATTTTATTCCGAGACGATCGGTCGTATATTGGCAGGTAACTTTATTTGGCTTCTTGATTTACACAAATTTCAAAATTTTATGTCTAGATAAAAGATAAACGAGAAATGATTTAGGCATCATCGTTTTCAAAAGGTGTATTTAATAACTTCGGAACAATTACAATTCATTAATTTATTTTACAATGCATATTCTTTATATTACGTTAGATATTTTGTTCTTTAATTAACTAATTTTAATGGAAACATGATAATTAAAACATGGGCCACTAACTCAGGAGTTTGATTTGATTATGAAGAAGTTTGACAAATACAAGTTCGCAATTACAAAGCATTTGCATATCCACCTACCAGTGAATATATTTATGCCTCATATCCCAAGTTTTCTTTATAAATCCCCTCTCGAGGGCATGTTGAACTCTAACTCCGGCCAATTCCTCGAAGCTCTTTCCTAATCTAGCCCTGTAAACATCCAGGTATTTAAGAGATTTCAACGTAACAAAGGAGATGTATTTTCACCTATAATAAAATGTTTATCTGACATGTGTATATTTGTTGTTATTTACCGAAAGAACGTTTTGATAATTAAATTGTTATATATAAGTAGGTAGTTATTTGGGTGTGATTACCATGCGCAAATTTAAATATCTTGTGATTTTATTAGTTTAACTGTTGGTTGACATGTTTTATTCCGAGAGACTCATTCATATATCTATTAGCAGGTAAATTTAAATCATGTCTGATATTTAGATTTATTAAATTTCAAAATTTTATATCTAGATAAATGAGAAACGATTATCAATGTTTATAGATTATAGACACGTTTTTCATTTAGTTCGAATTTGATTATTATAAAAGGTTTTATGAAACACACGTAATTTACAGAGTAGACCCTAAATTTAGTAGGAGTCAGCCATTTTTTTTTAAACAAAAGCTATTAATATATTTACAAATATAAAATACGAAGTAACGAATTATCTCGTTTTCAATAGGCGCCTAGATGATCGTCTGACTCATTATTTTGGTGATATACCACCGAATGTCTCTTGCCATTTATTAAAGAGAGTCTGATGCTGATAATCTTCAAAAAAGATTAAAACAGTAGCTAAATACGATGGAAACTCTCATTCAAATGTCTGCAATCAATTTTAAGCTGCATTGAGCTGACTGTTGACTGTTTAAGGCACCATTCTCTTCGGAGGTATGCGTTCGAATCCCACTCCTGCCACCAATGTAACATCCCGCTCTTACTAACGGGTTGCTGTTTTATGAAATAAATTTTATGAGTTCGTAGTAATGGAGCTGTCTGGTTAGTTGTGGGGAAAATTACTAAAACGCCAAAATGTGAATTAAAGTCAGCTATATTGTAAATTTTAGTAATAATAAAACAAACACAGACATGAATAAATAACGTAGGTAACAAAATATGAAAATAAGAGATTTTGGATAAAATAAAAATAAAAGAAAATAATTGCTAATTACGGAATACCAATTATAATTAAAAGGGTATCATCGCCTCCCCTTTTAATGCTTAGAGCGAAATGCGAATCAAATTAACTGTGCAGCCTCACCCTTCGATTGCACTGATTGTACATAAAGGAAATAGAAAGAAAGAAAAAAGAAAAAAATAATAAGTTAAATGATTCATGGAAAGAAACAAACAATAGCGAAAATGATAGTAATGACTCAATAAGAATCACTCCCGAATTCCGAGCTGTTCTCATAAACGTATATCTCGAATATCCTCTTCCGAAAAGTTTTCAGGGAAGTTTATCACCTCGTATATTACAAGATAGAAACAAGTGTTGATGTTGCTTTCATTAGAACGATACTTTATTTAATTGTGTAACAGAATACTTAAGATAATAAATGAGAGGACTCATCGAAGGCTCAGGCCGGAAATTGCTGTCACAAGTCACAGTTAATGTGAGCTACAACATTAGAACTGCATATTGTTAACACGAACGGAATTTAAAAACGAACACCTTCACGTGCACAATAAGAAATCAAATAAAAATGCACAAAGAAAAAAATAATTCAGGATATACTAAGTTCACTACATAAAAATAATTTAGAAAATACCAGGTTCCTTACATATTTACAAAATTAATTTTTCTTGTACCGATAGAGTATGCCACCAGGCGGGACTCATAGTCTATTGTAGGAATCACCTAATTAGCAAGAGCAATGAAAGGGGAATAACACTGGGGACGGACTCAAGTTTCTGCCTACCAGACGTCATCAGCGCTCCTCCGAGTGTATAAACCCACTTTCATCACCTACTAAGTGAAAAAGAGTTCAGTTTGTGCGCTTCCTAGGAGCCACGTGCCAAACTCTTACCCGCAAGCGACTATGGCATAAAGCTGGTAATGCAGTCTTTGAACTAGCTCGGATAGTTCATGAACTATCCCGCTAGATGACTGGTATAAACAACAACCAGACTATGTACGATTGTGATTCCAAGAACGGCTTACCATGACGTAATGAAACATCAGAGAAAAAAATGCCTAAATACAATGAACCGATAGAATATGCCACCAGGCGGGGCTCATGATCTATAACAGGAATCACCATACTAGCAAGGACAATGAAAGAGGAATAACAATAGGAACGGACTCAGGTTTCTGTCTACCAGGCGTCATCAGCGCTCCTCGGAGTGTATAAACCCACTTTCATCAGTAATCACACCTCAAGCTTTACGTACAATCACCTACTAAGTGAAAAAGAGTTCAGTTTTTGCGCCTCCTAGGAGCCACGTGCCAGATTCTTACCCGCAAGCGACTGCAGCATAAAACTGGCAATACAGTCATTGAACTAGCTCGGATAGTTTATGGCCTATCAGTCCCGCGTATAATTATGATTCCAAGAACGACTTACCATGACGTAATGAAATATCAAAGACAAACTGCCTAAATACAAGGAACCGATTCAATGAGTACGTTGCCAATTTATGCTTTTTTTTTTTTATCTTCTGGTCTTGTCTCTCAAGTGTTCTCGTTTCCTTTCAAGCATACATATACATGAACTCCGAACGAAAATCTTCTAATTATACCGTAAATAAACTAATTAGAACATTCTCACTTATCGCAGAATAGGTTCGTCCGCAAATTAATTTCATTTAAGCAAATCCTCGAATTGTACGATTGCGCGGACAATGCCGGTCCCGCACAACCTATGCACATTAATACACTGAGACAAAACAATTAGTGTCCATTGTGTGCGACGATAATTACATTAAATTAATATCGCATCCCAGGAATTACAACGCAATGCGTGCGACTATTGTTCGTCAACGAGTTTCGGCCAACGGCGAGGCAATCGTGCGGGTGAAGTAGGGTAGTGGAACGCGTGTAAAATCTGGCGCACCCTTAGGATTTAGGACGTTAGAAAAGGGGCCGGATATTGTCAACATGGATGTGGCGAGCTAATAATGATAATGGACATGATAATTAATCATTGGCTATAAAGGATTTGTTATAGTAGACCCATAGCTCATTTTTTTTTTCAGTGGACAATAACAATAAACGAAACAAATGGAAATATTACATGCTTTATATAAAATCTAAATAACAACTATTACGAGTACCTACATACTAGGGAAAGGTGTGGTGACACAAAACACAGATAAGGTAATAAAAACATATAAAACTAATTTGGCAGTTATTTTTAGTCGGAATCCTATGTAATTTTATTACGTCCTGATGAATAAATGATAATTTTTTTTGTAGAGTTATTTGGCAGGGGAAATGAACATAAGAAAAGACCATAAGATAAGATAAGATAAGATAAGTTTTATTTCCAAAGTAATAACTATTACATACAGAAAGTCAACAAAAACAAAGAGAAAAAATAATAACTTAGATAGAATAAATGAAAGAAAGAAGATTAAAGAAAAAATCAAAAATCAAAAAAAAAAATACATGCTTATATGAAGCTTGAAATATGCATAGATTATTTATAATTGAAAGTTGTAAAGAAACAAAAAATTTCTTATACTAATGTATGTCAAGATAAAGAAATAAATTCTGAAATGGTATAATAAGCCTCCCGTAATAACAATTGTTTTATCTCTCTCTTGAAGGTATTGATCGGCATCTCCCTGTACTTAAGGGGTAGGTTATTGAAAAATTTGATGGCTTGGTAGCGCATAGAAAGTTGAGTGGCCTTTACTCGATGGCACGGAATCTCTAAATTTATATTCGTTCTCGTATCGTATTCATGTAAGTGTAAGCGTTGTTTAAAAGTATTGAAATTTTCTTTAACATATATTAAACAATTATAAATGTACAGACAGGGTACGGTCAACACCCCAAGGTTCTTAAAAAGTGTTTTACAATGTTCGGTGGGTGATACTCTGGTAATGATCCTAATAATCTTTTTTTGAATTCGGAAAATTCTTATAGCGGATGGTGAAGCTCCCCATAAAATTATACTGTAATTAACTGAACTAAAGAAATTAGCTTAATATAGTAATAATGCAACATTAACATCTGTGAAGTCTATTATCCTTCTTATTTGATAACAACAAGCATTAAGTTTAGAACATAATTCATTTATGTGATGCTTCCAATTTAGCTCAGAATCGATAGCCACACCTAACAGATTTATAGTTTTAGTGTTACCCCTTTTCAACGAAAAAAATAATTTTTGAGTCTTATCAGAATTTAATTTCAACTTATTAGCTGCAAACCAATCCGTAGCAGTCTCAAACGATTTATTTTCATAAGTAAGTAAAGAAGATATTGTTTCACCTTTGTTGACAAGAGTAACATCATCAGCGAACATAATAGAATGGCCAGTATCTAAGTTAGGTATAAAATCATTGACAAATATAATGAAAAAATAGGACCCAGCTTCGAACCTTGAGGGACACCTAAACAAATATCTGAAGTACTAGAAACATTTTGATTTACATCCACCACTTGTTTGCGATCACATAGATAAGATTGAAACAATTTTAACGGTATATCTCTGATGCCATAATGTTCTAATTTGTTTAAAAGAAATTCATGATTGCCACAATTGAAAGCTTTGCTTAGATCTAGTGAGATCGCTGAACATTTTTGTGATTCATCAATTGCTTTGCTTGCAATTATATCTTCAATTACTTTAATTAATGCTAGTCGATTTGTTTTTACGATAACCGTACTGATACTGACAAAAATAAAAGTTTTTTTCAAAATAATTAACTAATCTAGTTTTCAGTAAATCTTCAAAAATTTTCGCCAGCGCGGGTAGAATTGCTATTGGCCTGTAGTTATTTATTAAATCTCTGCGCCCTTTCTTAAAAACAGGTATAATTTTAGCTATTTTAAGTTGTGCGGGAAATTTTCCTTCTATAAAGCATTTGTTAATGATTATTCCAAAAGGAGAACAAATGACATGACCAACTTTCTTTAAAACATATGCAGTAAGTCCATAAATGTCAGGACAAGTACTATCATTTAATGACAAAATAGTTTGATATATTTCAATTTCAGTAGGAAAGAGGTAAAAAGATTTACTATTATTAACGGGAACGTTATTTAAGTAATTATCAAAAGAATTCTGACTTTGCGGTATAGCTTCAATAGTTGAAATTGGAATTGAAGCAAAAAAGTCATTAAAGTCGGTTGCTGAAAAAAATTGTTGATGGACAGGTTCGCTTTTTAAATTTATGTGTGAATTGATAATTTGCCATGATGCTTTGCTCTTGTTATCTGAATTTAAAATATAATTAATATTGGCACGTTTTTTGCTTTTTTTATTTCAGCTTTATATTTTTTGTTAAGTTTATTGAATAAATTTGTAGACTCAACGCTTTTGTTAGTTTTACGTATAATATCAAGTATTTCAAGTTGATCTTTAATAGATTTAAGGTCATTTGTATACAATTTAGGCTTGCTATAATTTTGTTCATAAGAAAATTTCTTTAATGGGCAATTATGATGGAAAGCATTCATTAAAGTATTAAAAAATAAATCAAAAGCTGCATTCGCAGACAGAGGCTCTAAAACAGTCCAATCAAAGTGAGAGAGATTATAAACTAAGAATATTAAGTTGTTTTCTTTAATGTTATGTTTGTGGAAAAACATTTTATTCCGACTGCAACTGGCATTGATTGTAAGTGTAACGGGAATAGCATGATGATCTGATAAGAGAGGATCAAAAACTGCAGTATTTATGTTAGAATTAACTAAAGAAGTAAAAAAATTATCTATGCAAATTGATGAAGTAGGAGTAATACGTGTGGGAACAAAAATCTGTTGAATTAAATTGAAAGAATTTTGTAAATCTGTAGTAGCTTTGCACTGCATATAAAGTTCTAAAAAATCAAGATTAAAATCACCAAATAATAATATATTACAATTAAATTTGTCTAGTTCACACAGTATCGATTCTAATCCGTTAATGAAAACATCAAAATCTCCAGAGGGAGAACGGTAAAAACACACTATGATAATTTTTAAATCAGCAAGATGTATTCCAGAAAATTCATATTGCTTCTCCATACTGAATTTAGTTAATATATTTAAAGATTTACAATTTAGGGTATCTTTAACAGAAATACATGAACCCCCATGTAGAAATTTTGTCCTACAGAAACTAGATATTACATGGTAACCTTTAAATTTTAATTGGCTTAATAGTAGGCATAGTGAAAGTTATAGACACAAAATTACTTTGCTTTGAAAAAAACCGTTATTCTTCATCACAAAAATACACTTAATTTTATTGTAAAGTCTTTTGAGATGAAATAGCCCCTTGTCAATTTCCTCACTGATTCAAAGCACGCATCAACCTTTTTATCAAATGACCAAGTTTTCTTTTGACTGCATATGAGTTCCTTAACGTCCAAGTTGTACGTGTAAGATGCCGATGAACATCGTGAAACACTCCTATACTTCTCTACACTTAAGTACATCTGATTTCCCGTTTTTTCTATTTTACTGTGTTAAACACAGTTGAAAGTCAAGGGAGATGAGCAAAGTAACCACCATGACATGGATATTTTATAAGAACTATATTCTTCAGCTAGTCGCACCGAAACTAGTAACAAGATACACTCCGTGGAAATGTAGGGCTACGTTTTTCTTTTGTCCTTCCGTAATTGATAGATTTCAAAAACATCATAAAAAAATACATTTTAATTCATTTAGCCATGATACTGAACAGCATAGCAGATTCCTGGATACTCACGATTTGGTACTCTATTGGACATAATTACTTAAATAGTTAAGAAAGTTGTCAATCAGCCATTCAACGCCAGAACTCCGTTGGTAACCGTAGCAAAAAAACTGGCTTGGGCACCTACCAACAAACGCAGTAAGAAAAATATATATTGCTATGGTTTTTGTAGACAATATTTAAAGTAATTTAATTTTAATTTTGCACTCGTATAAAACAATTTTAAATCATAATAAAGGAGTACTAACTTGTGCTAGCAAGTGCCTGGTTGCATACTTTAAATGTCAATTATTAAACTGTTATTTCTTACCATTATAATACGCCATACTAGATCAAAATGCTATTTATACAATTATTAAAGCTATTAACTGTAGTTTAGTTGTTAGTTTCGGTAAATTTATCTTTCTCGGGAATGTTATATTTTAGTAATATGCTAATTGTTTCCCTCAATCTGGGTTGAATAACAGTATTTTAATATTGGAAATGAATTTAAGTTGGTTATCAGTGCATCGATAACAATCAAACACAAATAACTGTTAGCAAGGTTTAAATGGGACATTCTTCTTATGGAAGACCACAGCGGACAGTTGTTTCGCTCGCTGCTGCTACAATTTTACGCCACGCACTCAGATATACTCCGTTTTCACAAACTTTATACCTAAAAAAAATCGATATATCTCTTAGATAGTAGTTAAAT
Source organism: Protaetia brevitarsis (assembly GCA_004143645.1). Classification (NCBI taxonomy): domain Eukaryota; kingdom Metazoa; phylum Arthropoda; class Insecta; order Coleoptera; family Scarabaeidae; genus Protaetia; species Protaetia brevitarsis. The sequence goes on from RXPK01000088.1 coordinate 4,568,401, forward strand.
CTACATTTACCTGAACAACCTTTACGAAAATATCCTGAGAAGAATCCTGATTGCCACTGAAACCTTTGACCGTTTGCTGGAGCCCCAATTACGTCAAATTTGGCCGTCCGTAGTTTACATGGAAGCGCACCTGTAAGAAACGTTCCTATGTACCCAGGTATTTCATTGAGGGTTTTCCACCTAAAAATGAAAATTATTAATTAGTTCTGAATCAATTTGCAACAGTTAAAGAATATATTTTTATATTGTTAACGGTCATTTTTGGGTTATGTTTGTAAAAACCGCCATCATTTTAGTATTTGTTGGAATTTTTTTATTATTATTCAGTTCTAGTACGGTTTATTATAAGAAATTTCAAATTTATCTATAAATATTTGCGCAGAAATTATAAATCCCTTGCAGTTTCCTTTTCCATGTACTGATTTTATCAGCTTTAGCTTGCTTGATGAACGTTTACACGTAGCTGTGCGCAGGCATGAAAGGGAGTTTATTTGCTTGAAACATTTCATTATCTAAATCGCTTGAAATTTAACACTTTCCACTTTTGATACAAACTTATATAGATCCATATCGGCAAAATACTTTGAGACTAAGTCTGCAGCCATATTGGCCAATTCATGTACGATCTTTAGCAAATTAAATTCGAATCTGAGCTCTACAAATTTCGATTGTTAATGCTACAGCACACTAAAATAGTAATTAAACATTATTTGCAAACAATTCTGAATTATGCACTGCTCGGTACGCAATACTTGTAGTTGCATAAATAATCGAAAATTTGTGGAGCTTCGATTCGTATATAATTTGTTAAAGATGGTGCCTCTTCATTAATATGCGCATGGCCACTTAAAAATCCAAAGTAACCAACAATTAAATTTAGTGCCACAAAAGACTATCAATTTGAGCGATCATTGAGTCTAAAATCTGTTGCAGTCATTTTTTTTCAATTGCGTTTGGGCATCTTCAGCTTGTTTTGCACTGGCATTCTGGTTCTCTTTCTTTTGTATGTTTGTTGGAACTCTGGTGAAATACCTAACTCTGCAGGTATGACCTTCGACGACTGTACTCATGATGAAAAGAAATTTTCTTTGTATACTTTTCAATTGAAAAAGTAAGCCACTTACTTACCAGCACACACACACTCCACGAACCACATCAAGATTCTTTTTCGTGTAACGCCATGTGGTAATCAAATGACAAACGGAAATCAAGTCACTAAAACAGAAGCAAGTATAATACGTAATTATTCGATTGATACAATGAACACAGGGAACTACTAACCTTACCGTACATAAGAAGTCCTGATGAATTTGCACACCGTGTGATGTAAAAATACATAGGTGATATTATGTAATTACATAATAGATGACATATTTTTACTCAGCTTGGAATAAAATCTCCACGACTGCTCACAGTGCATACTGAAATCGATGATGGCATATTGGTACGCACAATGCATTCAAGAATAAATATCCTCATGAATTACTTTATGTGATACTATTTGTAGGTGGAAAACAATAAAGAAATATCGTTTTTGTAAATTCTAGAAAAATATATACATACATACTGCATGTTTATTATAGTTTTCAATAAACAATGAGCTAGGAAAATAGAAGCTCTAACAACATAACGTCTAAATTAATGTACTTAAAGAATGTCACCACAACCACATATACTTAGATGTCCCTTTGAATGTTTCTCAATTAAAGGAAGACATATAATATTTTCAAAATTGATTCTTTCCACCGCCATTACTTATCAAAATTATAATAAATATGCCGTATTTTTTTACTTAAATATAGAATTATTAACAAAGCATCATGAAAACGAAAAATAACTAATAATAAAGCAGATCTTAACATTTCTTTATCTTAAATTTTCAAGTTGTGTTGCTAAAAGACAGGTTGTTCTCAACTACTACTAATGATGCTCATAATTACCCTTATTCTTTACATTCACCTGTTGCACCCTAAGAGCAGCCTCTCTTCTCGACAACTTGGTAGTCTAACATCAACAATACATTAACTCATTATCCCTTGGTTATCTAATTGCCTGTACACGGTGCCTATCTATCAATTAGATTTTTTTGTCCGTTTTATGAGAAATAAACCACAGAATCGGCTTTTGCAATTATTTACCTTAATCGGAGGGCAAGCTTAGAGGGAAAATAATGTCCTACTTACTTGTTTCACCACTAAACTTTTCTTCTGCTTGTAACCATGATTTGACAAAAGCTATAAAGATTTTGCGAAAGCCTTTCTATGCATTACAGGAACTAAGTTAATTACTCACAAAACATAATTTGCGTAAAAGAAAACATCGTTAAACCTGGGAAATAGTCCATAAAACCGCCAAAATAAATTAGTTTCTGGTGCGTTACAAGTTTATTTCGAACACAAAGTGGAGTAGGTATTCAAACGTATAAACATCAGGCTTCTAACATAACACACATTCCGCTAAACGCACATCATCACATCGTGCGCGGCCTCATACGTAAACGGATGAAGAGTGCAAAAAAATGGCTGATGATGCTTTTGCTATGCGCGTCAACGATCCCTCTAATAGATCCGCACTCACCGACCCGAGCTAACGACATTAAACAAGCCGTCAGGGTTATTATTCAGCGCTCGATTTATTGTAAACACCGGTGTGGCAACCGGAAGTCGCCATCGCCTGGAAAATTGACCAGATGTTCACCCCATCGCTAAGTCGTGCTTCGATTTTCCAGCGACAATATTCCAAGAAGGCATAAAGGATTTAGGTGAGAGTATGCTTCGGATATCGTAACCTGGATTCCCACATAGGTCATTCGAGAAATAGTAGTAATAATAAGTGTCTTTATCGATGTTTGGTTTAAAATAATGGAGAGGATAGTGAAATAGGTTAATTGGAATACGCAGAGGATATGGCGAGAGCAAAGTTTAAGGTAATTGAGTGATTTTAAACTAATTACTTCCCGGAACCCTACGGTGTAAAGTTCGGTTGGCAGAAGTAGTTAGGTCACGGTTACGGCGAATGCGTGTTCCGGCCAAGTACGTTAAAATAAACCTTAAAACAAACATTGATTTTATTATAATTGAATCATATGCTATTTACTTTATCATGTTTATGTACAGTTATTTAATATAGATTATTGTCAATGTTAGAATTTACTAATGTGCTCCTCTCAGTTTTCCTAGCTTAAAAGGCTTTTAAACATTCCTATAGTGTCTTTCCAGTGCTCCGCTTTTTTATTTAATAACTTGAAAGTACTGACGTAATCGCCTTAAAATTTGTAATATTTTTGGTTGAGAAGGCATCCTAAATAATTTTTTGGTATATATAAAGGGGAAGGAATTGACTAATAATTTTACTCATTCAAATTTAATAAAATATTCTACATATTTCTTACTAGTTTGGTACCTAGGTATATCTTTGGAAAAGGTATAAAAAATACTTCCCAATTATATTGAATTTTTAGTTGTTTACTACTTCTAATAATAAAATTCTCTTGCACTTGCACATACCTTTTCCAACTGACAGTTTAATCCAATTATGGACATACAATCACGTTTCAAAAAATATATACGAAAGGGTGTAGAGTATAAGATTAATCGAATAAAAAATAAGATTACCTTAATGTTCCTTTCTCCCAGGAACAAATGAATATTTTTGAACGATTCTTACTGTTTTCCACCCCGAAGAGTTAAATGGTGGATCTCCTGGGAGAGTTTTCAAAATTTCGACTTAATCATGTTTTAGCAAAACTTTGCGCACATTTTTCCAAACATTAGGATTTTTTTCTGCGATACGTATTTCTTTTTTAGAAGACGTTCAAGGAGGATATTGATTTACTATCACTTGTACTGCAGAGAAAAAAATTAGCTCGATTTATTCTGAATCCGCAACACGAATGCGCAAAGATATTACTTTTCGTAAGAAACGGTTTTGAGTTCATATTCGAATTGTGCGAAATATTTACAATCTATTTATATCCTGCGTAAAAAAAAAAAAAACCTGTAGACATTAGTGAATAGAAGTATCGTTCAAGTTTTCCATATTTTATCCATCGACAAGAAAACTGTAGATAGCCGGGTACAATGTAGAGTTTTGTAAGTGCATTCTGCGCCATCTATTGAGTTTTTTATCCAATTATTCATACCCGTCATTATTTGAAGTACTCTGCACACAAAAAAATCTATTATCAATCTGAATATTTTTATATATTCAAAAATCGAAACTTAACATATATTTAAATGAAGTAAATCTTGTTGGTTAGAACATAAGAGTAAATTCTCTGAAACACAATATACTCTTAGAACAAATAGTATAAATATTTGCATTGAAGTATACTTCTTCAAATGAACATTGTTATTGTCGTAAGGAATAAATCTATGCAATCATAGTGAGAAAGTCTGTAGATTCAAAATAAAACCCGTTATACGTTTGGTATGATGAATTACTATATAAAATTATGAATGTTTTGTACTGAAAACATGAAATATCAAATTGAATTACCATAATATTGAAACATTTGAAACGAATTTTACCCACCATTTATTGCACTATACCTTATCTGTCATTGGTTCCTCTTTTTTAGAGGGGGTGTAGGGGGTTTTGCATATACATACGCTTTACTTGGCGTCCTTTTTGATTGACTAGCGAACAGTGTTGTTGGTTGTGAGTGTAAGTAAATCTAAATGGATGCCCAACGTTTCACAACTACTTAGAGAATGGGGTGGTATGGGGCTACTGCACAGATGCTACCTTAAGATATTCGAAGGTAAATACGTACGTGTTATCGAATATTAAAGAATTACTGGTTTAAAAAACTTGAAATATTATTTAGAGTCAGCGCCATTGTGTCGATAATATATGAAATGGTAGGTGTGCACATAACAAACATATGTAGGTATTTTACTATTATTAGTTTTCAGTAGGCAATACCAGCAAATTATTGCACTGATTGAACGCCGACTAGATACCAGGCCCAGGCATTGAGTGAGAAGTATCCCGAAAACACCGATCGCAACGACGGATACACATAACATCTATACATATCCGTGAACACTCCTGGAGTACCCAATAAGCTATCTTCTCCAAACATTGTAAAACTATAAAGTAGGACAGTAAATTATTTTAATTACAATATTTCTTTATTTATTAATTTTCCCCTACCGAGGCTTTTTGGTGTTACAGACACAAAATTAGTAGGTAATTATTACCCTTGAATAATAGAAATGCTTAGATTAAGCAGGTAAGTATTATCAGTTCAATATACTTATATTTTGGAAGCAAATATTGGCAATACTTCAAATTATACTTTTATATATTTCTATCAAATGTACATAAATTATTAAGGCATAAATATCATAGTTTCCAGTTGAGAAAATCTATTTACTCAAATCTAAAATAATTATTCTTGTGGTGAAAATATTATATGTTCATAATGATTTTAGTATATTGATTACATTTGAACTAAAAAATTGTTTCGTCTAACAAATTCACGAGTTTGAAAAACTGAACAAATTTTATTCTCAATATAAATACATCATCTTCTTGCTTATATAGGAAGTTATGTTATATTCAATGTGATGCACTTATATTCAAATTGAGTAATTATTTTTTTGTGTGTGGTATTCTTTACTCGAAATTAATATAATTAATATATTGAATACTCGTTTGTACCAACAAGTTAAGCCGGTTTAGTTTGAGTAAATAATCCAAAAGTGACATTTTACTTTTAATGGATTATGATTAAACCAATCGTATAACGAGTCCAAATCATCCCAAAACGAAAACAGGCACTGCAACTGTAACAACAATTTACACAGATAACTATTTACATAGTTATTGAGTTCCCTTTAAAAATTATAAGAAACAAGATTTTACATTTAATTATATTATTTTAAAGAAGTGACCTGGACACTATGTTCTAGGATCGACAATGTATAAGGTATTTTGAGTTGTTTTTATACTAGGCTTGGCGGTAAAAAAAAAACTGATGGTAATTAATCTGCGCTTTAGAAGGTTGGTTATATTAATTCCACCGAAAATATATTTGAGAAAAGAGCTCATAAGTTTTGCTAAAATAAATGTATATTCATTCTGTTGTTTATTCTCTACCGTCAACAATATTTTAATATGTTTGTCATTTTCTTATTATTTATTTTTTTCATTTAATACATTCTCATTAACCGTAAGTTTATATGTTCTTGACATATTGTTTTTTATTTAACAAACCATTTGACAATTTTCACCTGAAGATGATTCTTTTGTGATCGAAACATGTTGTGAAAGAAAATTGAATAACACCACATTGAATATTGAACACTTTTTACTTTAATTTAAATGTACATTTGCTATAAATTTGAAGATTAGCATCAACATTTTCTTGTATAATACATAGTATGTACATTGTCATTTAATTAAACGGTATGAACGATTTACTAAAGGACTACTAAACTACATTTTAGATAATAGAAATATGATAATGTAGCGGATGATAGCCTAGTAATAACTTTGCAGATACATAAGTTATGTAGTTCTTCCACAGTAAACGGAAGACTAATTTTTAGAAATATAAGAAACTACATTAAACAACGAATTTGTTTTTAAGAACAAATCATATTTAGATTTTCGAAGAGATTGTGCTCTTGGGTCTGTTATAAATAACTTTCCTGCCATTCATGATTCTATTAATTGCAATAGCTCAATTATAACACACTTATCTAACAAATAATGTAAAGCATTTATCATTAAATAAATTGGGATTAAGACATAGTATACATGCTAATTGAAATTGGAAATTTGCTTTACAAAATATTTAAAAATTACACGTAAAACGTAATAAAATGTTATACATTTTATCCAAAACATGGCATGCACTATTTTAATTTATCTGGAATGCATTACGCACATTTCCAGACCAATGTAAATATCATCTCTTTTGTTGTAATGGAACACACACAACCGAGCACGCAACTTTGGCAATCTACTACTATTTAATTTTAGAAAAAGCCAATCCAGATATATAGGCGGTTGCTAATTTTGTTATACAATTTCCATACATACCGCAAAGGCTAATTTATTTAATTATTGCGAAGGTATTGAACTATGTATATCAACACACAATCACAGTGATAACAGAATTGCTCAACAAAATATATATTACCAAACTATTTATATTTATACTGAAGAACTGATAAATATGAGAAAACGAATTTTTATCTATTTCGTATTTAACTCGATGTCGCTTGATTTTATTTAACCATAAAATAACAATATTCCGAATTTCTAGTTCCTATTTTATTTGCTTGTTGCAATTGTTTTGGTATTTACGAAAATTAATTTCAGCCACTTTTCTTTGTCCAAAAAATACCAGAGTTGAACTGTTCAACTCGCCATGATCTCTAGTGCAATAAAATTTTAAAATATTATATTTGAGATGAAAATATTTCTTAAGAATAATTGTTATTAAAATTGCTTGCTACAAATTCTACCACTATCAATTTAAGGTAATTAATGTTCCTTTTAGTTTCCTTAACAGTTTTCATTTTCCCACTTTTGGAGTTTATCCAGATCTCCCTTCTTGCGAAATCCTTAGTAATTCCACATACGGGCTCTGGACCCATGAAGTGTCTCTTAGAGCCCTCCTTGGCTAGTTCGTCGGCTATTACATTGCCCTTTATATCCTCATGTCCCGGCACCCAAATCAGAAACACCGTGCAGTCTCGTGCTAGTGCATTGAGGTATTGTTTGCAGTCTCTAACTAGTTTTGACCTAGTTACGGGGTTCGAGACTGCCTTAATAACAGCCTGGCTATCATTATATTAATTTTCCTCCTCATGTAGCCCCTTTTGGAATCATTTCTGCACAGGCTGCAAGGGCGGATGCCTCTACCTGGAAGACCGTTGTATGTTTACCCAGGCTTATGGATATCCTTTGATTAGGACTGGGCTCACAAATACCGGCTCCTGTGCCCTAACTGGATTTGGATTCGTCCGTAAACCAGTTATCATTAGCAGTGATCTCACTGCGTGCCTGGTCTCTGTTCGGTATGGAGATTTTCACCTTTTCAGTGAAGATAATTTCGGGTGCCAAGCTGTCCGTGGGCATTTGCAGCAATGGCCCGTCCAGCATCGTGCCCGTAGTATAAGTGTGCCCTCCCACCCTGAAGTTGGGATGCCACAGGTTGTTGGCTTTCAGTCTAAGGATCGCATTCATTGCCGCCGCTCTCACAGAAAGCCCCAGCGGGGCGAGGCCCACAATGGTCTCAAAAGCGGCGGTCCCTGTGCTGTTAATTGCCCGTCCCCTATTAGCGCTTTAATATGGAGTTGACCTTCATTTCTTTGTACTTTCTTTATCTAACCAGGGCCAAATCTCCTTTTTAGCAGAGTTCCTGGTAATTCCACATACGGGCTCTAAGCCTATGAAGTGTCTTTTAGAGCCTTTCTTGGCTAATTCGTCGGCTATTATATTGCCCTGTATATTCTCATGTCCTGGCACCCAAATCAGAGACAACGTATTGTCTCGTGCCAGTGTATTAAGGGATTATTTGCAGTCTCCAACTAGTTTTCACCTAGTTACAGGTATCTAATGCGTATTCTACAAAGAAAATTATCCTAGAGTTCATCAAACAGCTCACACTCTCTAATTAACTAAAAATATTTGTATACTTGATTCTAATGACGATTGATCACTGTGATAGATGATATTACTTTGCCGTCTTCTCGTTGTATAAACACTGCTGGAATTCTGTCTAACCAGATAGTCCAATTCTGTGTTACTTTCTAAGATACTTTCTTAGCCTGCATTAGCCAATAGAAATTACTTGAAAACTTTTAGCTGTTGAGTTGCGAAAAATTCTGACTCGATAAAAACACAAGCATGACAAACAGGGAGGTAGCATCCGTATAGCTTCATTAAGCACACAATCCACTGTAAGCACTACGATCTGTTGTAAGCGGATGATTTTAAAGTTTATCCATCAAGTTCCGGCTCTTAAGAAGCTCTTTAGAAGCTTGTTGAATGAAATCATTTCAGGTTTTCTACTGTCAACTTTTCCAAAGAGCATATATTTGATTCTTATAGTAGCAGGGCAGTAGCAGAAAATGTGCTAAACTGTCTCCTCGTTCGGCAAACACAACTGGTGTAGGTGCTTTTGGAAGCTGCAATAACTTGTAAAAACGGGACAATTACTTTGGCACTTTTGCCATAAGTTTTGAGATGATTGGATGAAATGCACTCGTCAGTATATACCAAACTAGGAAAATTGTTTCAACATTGCAGCACTTTCTGATTTTCCCAGAGATCGTTTTGCTATGCCAATGGCAGAATCTGATTTTACTCCCTTATTTTCCGGAATGACTGAGTGCCCAGGTACTCAGACTACTATGGATAGATTATTACTCGACCCCTATATATTAAAAATGTTTTTACATCTCCAGATTAGCTTCGAGTGTCTTCAGCACCGCTTGACTGAAAATTGATTTATGCCGGGTGTCGTTATGTGTTGCCCAAGGTTGTAGTATTTTATATCTGTTGTTTTTTTCGTATTCTCTTCATTCCTTCGTGGATGTGACCGTTTCCAACAGCTTGCTCGCCATCCAGATATGAGTATATGGCGATCGATTTGCTATATACACGAAAGACGAAATGTAGTTAATCTAACCTGGCTTTCCACGATGATGTGCAAGGATGGTAGATGCAAGAGGGTTTCTAAAAATACCTGTGACGGCCAAAAAGACATTCCGTGATTGTCACACCTGGGGCGCTTTGTATGGATGTAAATTTGTGTATGCCTATAATGGTTTACAATTATCTAATAGCCGAGCACATCTAATCAAGACCGTGAACGACAAAGATATACAGTCGCTTCATATTTTGAGTTTTAACAATAAATAACTGCCAAAGGTGCTGCGGATGTGGAAGATAAATGGATTTTGCTGGGCCCGTTTAACTTCTTACATTTACCTTGCTTGCACATGTTGCTTTTCCACCATTAATAACAACAATAACGGTAGTACTAAATCCCCTAAACTCAACATACAACAGCAGCGCGTGTACCTAACAGATTCTGTACGGAAATAAACGAAGGATATCTGGAACGTCAGGTGAAATTTATAATGCAAGCGTTGTTCCTAGCAGTAACTAAAGATATGAAAAATTATACCAACTACGCGTGTGCTTTTCCCATGTTCCTGGAGAGTGTTGTTTTTTTCGCGAATACGGGTGTTTGTTGAAAATCAATCATTGGCTCGTTTGGCGCTGTTTATAAGCGTCGTGGTGTAATCGGGCTGCTGCCCATCTCGACCGACGTGTATACATAAACAATGTATAACACCGGTACCGGTGTCTATTTACTGGTAGGAGAGCCCCTGCGGCGATAAGAAAAACCGACTGGCAGGCACAAATAAATCCGCCGATCGTAAAATATATTCCAAAAGCGCTGGACGTCGTAAATTGGTCGATTTACGCCCTGGGAAAAAATAAATCGCGACGCCCGTTGCGCCTCTTGTATTCAAACAAAATTCCGCGATCATCTGTGCGATGGTAAGTAATTGATAGGTAATCCAAACTGCGTATCGTTTATATAAATAGCACCTTTATATCGTTGTTATTCGCAAACGCCCGTACAGTTATTATTTGCCTCTAAAAGCGGCGGTGCCATCAAAATTTTGTTTATGGTTCATATATAAAGAAACCGACTGATCAGAGTACATTTATTGCCAACTTTAAAGAGTCATAAAAACTTGTGTATCTCTTCATTGCTCAAAGACGAAATCTACTAATACTACTTAAAAAAACATTTTGTACTACATTACTTATAATTAAAAAAGTTTACGATAACAACGCAATCTATAAAATATAATTAAATGAGCCTAAGGAATATTCATTTAGAAGATACTACTCTCTACAGAATTACAGCATTTGAGTATATATATTGCTATGATATTTAAGGTATGGAATCTATTTTAAAGGCATTCACAACAAGGTTCTAGACTAAAGGAACAAGTAATTCAAAAGTGAGGCGTGTACTCAGTTACCTACTCTACAGGCGAATTATGAATTTGTTAAAGGTAGTTATTTAATTTTTTTTAAATTTGCTTTATTGTAATGTAAACTTTATTTTATATGTTAATTCAAACTGACCTGGTATCTTTTTATGTTCGTTATATTTTTGCTCGGACAGATGATTTGAATTCTCATTCTGTTGGTGGCTACCAGACACGACGGTTGTCTTAATCTTCCTATAACGTTTTTGCCACAATTTAAAAAAATTTATCAAAGTTCCAAGAAGTTTTACCTAAAAAAAAAAGTATCGATACAAATCCTGCTTATTAAATCCATATCGAATACCTGAATTGGCCAAGAAAATATCCTATAATTATCCTACGAAGACTTCCCCACCAGATAGCCTTTTCCATGCCTTTGACCGAGACCGGAGGCCCATCTAACTGAACCACCTTCTCCAGCACCAGAGTTTGCCAGCGTCGTGTCCTTTCAAGTTAGTATCTCCTTAGAATCACGTCACTTAAAACAGAACGGAATTAATTCAGTTCCCTTTCAATTTTTGATCAGAAACTTATATTTTTGTGTAATTTATTTCACCGTACGATAATTTGGGGGTTAGTTTATAAGAACCGCCATTTAGTTTAGTATTTTAGTAAATTTTGTATGTAAGGGCTGTATGAAAATATCACCGAGTTGATCTCTGATAAAATAGCTATCTTTAACAAATAATTTATTATTATCGTTTGCTATAAAAATTTTAGTGTTTACATCGATTTTCGATAGTTACTTATATCAAAATTTAATAAAAAGAGAAAGGGTTTTGAGGGTGCGCCTGTTAGGTGAGAAAAACTGCCTATTCGTTAATAAGCGTCCGGAGTACGATCCTGACAGACAATCTGGTCCCCTTTGAAGCGTCCCGCGCCACCTAGCAGGTAGGAAGTCACTTTCCACAGTTTTCTTGCACTTACTTAGAGAGGTCGCTGGGTGTATTGAAACCACTAATTTATTTAATTTGATTTTATTGAAAAAAAAAAATAAAAAAAAATCGTAAACGGACAAGCCAAATAAATTAAAATAAATTGAACATAATAATAATATTGTATTGAATGTTGAAAAAATAGAATTTTAAAATCCCGGGCATTGTGTTCTGAAAAACAGGGCAATATATATACTTACATGCTATGTGATTTTTAATCACTAATATTTAAACTAGTTTTATTTTTAATACTTACTGTTGTCCCCTCCCTGTTCTTCCTATTACCCTTGCCTTCCATTCTCTTCTCGTTCACCTTATTTCTTGCATCCTTTAAACGTGTCCCCACCATGCTAACCATTTCCTCTCTATAAGTTTCAAAATTGATTTTGTTCACACATTTTTGTGTCTCACATTTTCGTTCCTGGCTCTGTCTAGTCTTGTAATTTATTTAACTCCCCGCAAATATTTAATTTCACTCGCTTTGTAATTTACTCCTCTACGCCGCATTTCCTCTCCGTGTCTCACTATCATATATCAAGGTTGGTTTGTATACGGTTTTAAACATTATCTTTTTAGTTTTAGTTGCTATATCTTTTTTTCTTAAGTTTAAATGTGCGGTTTATTGAATGATTTATTTACCATAGATCTAAAAGGATAGAGGTTTCCTCAAAGTGTAACATATAAAGTACAATGCGGTTGGACAATGAAAGTAAAACAAACAAACAAAATATCGCATAAACTTACAATAGCGCAGGGCAAAAACTTAATATGTAAAGTATGCTTTCAGTCGACCTTTAAATATTTTAATGACTTTGCTTCCTTTATCTTGGATGATAAGTTATTCCATACTTTGATTACTCTATATCTCGGACCGTTCTCATAGAAGGTGATGTTGTGCATTGGAATTCTCAACGTTTGGGCAGATCTAGCGTTCACACAAATAAAAAGGTTTCTTTAAATCAAAGAAATATTTCTTTGCTCGTATTTAAAAGAACCGTTTCTTTCAGTTAAAGTCAGTTTCTTTGATTTAAAGAAACCTTTTTATCTGTTCACAAGTGAGCACACGTCAGCATTTTTAACAAAAAAGTTCTTCATTTTTCCAAACGAATAAAGTTAATTCATATACGTATAAAGGGTAGCGGCAATATCCATAGTTTATATTCGCACCACTTAGATATGTCTTTATTGGTATTTGTGGTAAGTCTAGATGCATTTTCTAAATCGTTAATTGATGCAATACACGAGATATCATCAGCAAACTAATAGTACAGCGCTAGGTAAGAGTATGCTCTAAATATAATAATAATACTAGTATGGAACCTTGAGGAATACTTTTATGAATAGTATTCGCAAAAGTTTGAAATTTGTCTAGTGCATTTACCACGCTATCTAAAAGCTTAAACACCACCATTTCTGTCGATTTACTCAGAACGAATTTCCTACGCACACCAAGCATAATGTACATATTTTATTCATGTACTCAAACCATCTGCCGAAGGATATGCAGGAAATCTTGGGGCTATTTCCAAAGCTAGTCCATTGGCTCTATGTGATGGTAGTACGTCCAACCATAACCAATGAAGCAATATGTATGTATGTGAGGAGGGTGATATTACACTGTGACCTAAGAGATCTATTGTGTCCTCGATTCTTGCTGTTTTACAGCTGGGCTTCCAATCCTATTCTTTTCAGAGAGTGTAGGATATCAGAAGACCCCAGGTTAGGTAAGTCTCCCTCTTCGATTTCACATGCTCCCAGATGCAACGCACGTGAGTTGTACAGTACTACGCAATTTAAAAGGAGGTGGATGTGTGCTTCATCCTGCTCCCCACAAAATCTACATTCAGATTTCTTCGCGAATCCAAGCTTAGTCAACTGCCCTTTCAGTTTACAATGGCCTGGAAGTATTCCTGTTAATATGCGAACATTGTTCTTACTTAGGTTGATGCATTCTGTAAACCTCTGCTGGTTATAGGTTTTCAGAAGAATTTTACTTTGCCTCATTCCCTAGAGATTCTCCCAATAATTAGATTTTCTCTGCGCCTATTCTCTTTTCAGTTTCTTCAGTATAAGTATAAGTAGTATTGTACTACTACTTATCCCTCAAAGGGTTTGGGCTCTACAAAAGGTATTCCAGCCCCCTTTTTTGCGAGATTATCCGTTATTTCGTTTCCTTCCACTCCTGTGTGACCTGGAACCCACTGGAGGGTTGCTTTATTCCTTTTGCCTAGCTCGTTTAATTTCCCTAGGCATTCCCAGACCATCTTGGAATTGATTTCAGGTAAGCTCAGCGCCTTGATGGCTGCTTCACTATCAGACATGATAGTCTCCTGCATTCGATAATTTCTACTAATATTGAACTGGATCTTTCAATATCTGTATTTCTGCCTGGAAGATGCATGGGTATTTTTCCAAGCTTTCGAAATACTTGGTTCTAGGCCCATATATTCCTTTTCCAGTTCCTTCTACCGTTTTGAAGCCATCAGTGCACCATTTGATGGCATTTCTATTCAATTTCAAGATGGTGTTATAATCTCACTCGCTTTTGTTGCTAAGCTTTGTGATGAATTCCTTCACAAAGCTGAGTTTTTTTTTGACAAGTCACAGGTTTGATCACCGTCAAGAGATTGAGGCCTATCCCTAATCGTTCCTTCTTTGACCATTATGAGTGTGGTTCTTTTTGCTACGCCCTCTACCACAATATCGAGAAGGGTAAGATCTAATACCACCTCGATAGCTGCAGTTGCGCAAGTTCTCATTGCCCCAGTTATGCATACGTATGCTTATCTTTGCACTTTCGAGAGGTAAATTCTCGCGGGAGTCAGATTAGTTCTTTTGCTTCAAGCTACTGATGCATAGATGATGATCGGTGTCACTATCGCTGTATATATCCAAAGCAGTATTTTTGCGTTACATTCCCAATTTTTCCCTGTAAAGTTTCTGCATATCGCCAGGGCTTTTTTGCCTTGTTGGTTACTTCAAATCCATGTTTGTTCCATAGAAATTTATTGTCTAGGGCAAGTCCTAAGTATTTAACCTCCGTTCTCCAATCTATATTTTGCGAATCCATTTTTATGGTTTTAAGATTGGATCTTCTTTTCTTAGTGAATGCTACTAAAGTAGTCTTAGTGGGGTTAACATTAAGTCCCACCGATTGGCACAATCTTCTCGTACAGTTTAGTCCTCTTTGAACTATGTCAGAGGGTAGTTTCAAATTTGCCTTTTGCGTTTATGACAATATCGTCAGTATATTCTCGGCAAGGTATGCCTAGATCAGTCAGCCCGCATAAGTGTTCGTTTATTATTAAGCTCTCACATAAGTGAGGATATGGAGCAATAACTTGGTGGCAAAAAGCGCAACAAGTCAAAGCCACAACAGAACTTACGTCCATATAAAAGATGGCAATCACGGGAGCAATGTCTGCTTCCCCGTCATTGGCACTAGAAGCTTTTCTGGACCTAGCACCCTTGCGCACTGTTGTGGAAAGGGAGGCCAGATTAACTGCATTTCGTCTATGGCAAATCGCAAATCAACCGCCCCATATTCATATCTATGTGACCAACAAGAGCGGATAGAATCGGTTACTACCGACAGCTTACTGGGAATGCCCTCGGACGTGATATGCACTCGACCAATGATAGATGCATACTTCACTACCTCTTTTCCAAACAGAGAGGAATGGAGCTATAACAAAAGAATACTGACGCAGCCCGACACCTGCTGGTTTACGGACGGTTCGAAAACGAGCAGGATGTGGGTACAGGAATATTTTGTCGCAGTCCAAGAGTTAAAAGATATTACAACTTCGCCCCAATACACAACGATCTTTCAGGCTGAAATCAATACTATTGAGATGTGTGCGAGAGAGATTATGGATAAAAACTACAAGCACGAATCAATAAAAAAATTAACCACAGTCAAGCGATGTTAAAAGCACTAGGTGCATAAATGCAACTCTAAACGGAGCTGTAAACATACTCTAAACACATAGGGTAGCCAATAATCCCTATCTGAGTATCTGGGCACTCACTCATTCTTGGAAATTAGGAAGCAGACATCCTTGCCAAAAATGATGCTGCGGTGCAATTTCAGGGACCAGAACCTACCATTGGCATAGCACTTACGGTAGCTAAACAGCAAATAAAATTCTGGCAAAATCAGAAAGTGCTCCGATACTGGAACAACTGTCTTGATTTGGCGCATACGAAGGAGTGTATTTCATCAAGTCATGTCAGTACCAAGGAACTGCTAGAACTTGACCGCAAAAAATGTCACGGTGACTGTCTCGGTTTTTACAGGTCACTGTAAACTCAGAAAGCACTTACACACAATCGAGCTCTCTGGTAAGACTGAATGCCGACTGTGAGAAGAAAGTTGAGCATATTATATAAGACTCAGGTATGCAACCTTCGGAAAGGCCGACCCTTTCCAAAGCCCTGAGCTGAAAGCAAGATTCTGAGCTACCTTGCGGACCTGAACTTGTTGCATGAACTCTTAAGATAACATCCGCTCTACAATAGATCCTAGAAATCGTTGTGTTTCGTTCTTAATCGTACGAATACCGTTTGTGTACTAGCATAGGAACTTTATACAGAAAGAGTGTTTTCTCGATTCCTTTTGCGTTTACGTACGGTTCTCGCAGATTTACCGTACGAAACACTAAAGTACCGTACCATAAGTTTTATTTTCGTTTGCTGACTTCCCATCAACAGGTTTTCTACTCTTAACTGTCCCTTTCCAATGATATATGATACATTTAACTTTGTATTTCGCTAATCTTGCCGACTTCTTGTGACACAAATTTTAAACTTCGTGTTATTACACTCACAAAGCTCTGACGATCATTCTATAGAATAACTCTTTTTAATATTTATCTTTTTTTTCATTGTACTGACGTATTTTTTTTTTCCAAGCACCTGGATAAGATACCTCATTTTACCTCTATAAACATTACATCCACGAATGTCGGAGACAGATTTTTGATGTAGGTCCAATCTATCGTGCCGGCGTTATATTTGATTCAAGTTATTGTTTAATGGTGCGCCATAAGCAAATTTACCCTTAACAAATTGATGTAGCTGACGCGCCGGGAGTGTCAATTTAGCGCGACCGCACTCGAATCTTCTAAAACCATCACCATCACCGTTTAACGTGCGTGTACACACAGCAGGCAACGCACGCGATACCCACGATAGGCACGTAACGGACAACGCGTATAATTGCGTCCTCCCGCATGATACGTCCCAGTATTTATCTAGCGCGTAATGGAATTGTACAATTTTGAATGGAGCAATGCTAAAACGCGAAAATCGCGAATTATCGGACGCCCGAGCCATTTCGTATGCAGACCTCGTCGATAGAGTTAAGCTAATCGGACAATACAATCTGATTATAACACACAAGCTTTTACGAGAGTTTACTGACTGTTTTGTTTCGTGCACCAAGTATTATTGCTATTTATGAAAGCCGTATCATCCTGAAGTATTCTCGTTTTTATTGTATTTAATTATAGGTCAACGTTTATATTAATAACAACGCCCTAAAGTTATTAAAATAAATTCTTAAGTTAAAGTTTTAATTAATTAGCCAATCTTGAGTAATTGTACAAAGTCTTCAAAGTTGGAATATTTTAAAACAAACACAAAACTAAGTCAAACAAAAGTTTCTATCTTTTCCAATTGTATGTAAGTAATTAAATAACAACAAATTTTCCAAATGAAAAAGTTTTGTCAGGAATTAAATTAGAAACATATTAAAAACTTAGTAAAGAAACAATACAACATATAAATAGATAAGATATTATTGAGAGTATTCTCAATATCTCTGATAAACTTCACTAACGTATTTCCTCACAGCTTCATAAAAACATAAAAAGTAGAAGTAATAATTAGAAATACTAAAGCTTAAAAAGTAGGAATTTTTTAATAAAAGAAATAATAAGTATCTTTCTGTAAGTAAATTTTAAAAACAACTAGATACAATCAAATAATGGAAAAAAAATTAAAATAAGATTTATAATTTCACAACAATAAAGTAAACCAAACTAAGAAAATGTAATTCTTAAACAACAATGAATTTTGAAAGAAATTAACTATTTAATAAATGTTAAAGTACACCTCGCTCTTTATAAGAATAGTAACCCAACCGATTATAAAACAAAATCCATGCATATTTGAGAGAAGAAAAGATGTGTTGATTCAACCAATAATTGGTTCATTCAACAAATTTTTGTATTTAAATATGCTCAAACCATCGAAATGTTTAAACCAATTACGCAAAATTAGTTGCACTAATGTTTTGAATCAATCTACAATTGTGGTTCATCCAATAATCTAAATGTTGAATTAAAATAAATGTTTGTTCAAATCTATGCGGCCGATTTGTATTCAGTTAACTAATTTTGTAGTTCCACTGACGGTTAAAGCAAATAATTGTTTAATTAACATTTATAATTCAACTAAAAGGTTACTGTTTTGCAATAAAATTTAAGTGTGCTGATTTAAACGAAAACTGGTTGAGTGAATGCAAAAAGTTCGAAATAATAATTTTTGTTGTGCCAACATTTTCATTTTTCTCAGTGTGGGTGACAGTGTTTAAATTATATCAGCCATTCCAGTATGCTAGTACCTTACATAAATCTGTATGGGTCTCTGGCTGGTTGATCGAAATAATCTTCTGGATTCATTTTTGGCTTGCGAAAAATTGCAGAGAATGTGGTAAGCGTTCTCTGTCATTCCATTATACAGTCTGCAGCTGGTATCTCCAGTGTAGATCCCAATTTTCTGTAGGCGTCCTTCAGTGCGCAGTAGCCTATAGAGAAACATGTTACGATGCAAAGATGATTCCTACTAAGCTGCAGTAGTTCTTCAGCTGTTGTTGTATAGTTGTTTTATCCCAGCACGTTTTGTGTTTTTCTTTTACCCAGCTTCTTACCCGCGCTCCTGCTGTGTGTTTGGACACTCCTAGAACAAGTTTTAAGCCTATATATGAACCCGATGATCCGTTCCTTGCTAACTCCGGGCACCCACAGCAAAGTGACTTTATTGTGGGGTGCCAGTGTATTTAGTTCTGGAATACATTCCCAAACCAGTCTTGATTATATTTTGGGGTTCACCAATGCCCTCATTATCGCCTGGCTTCTCTGATTGATTTCAGTTGCACAATGCAATATTACATATACCTCTGTCTGAAAGTCCATGGCATATTTTCCCTGGGGAATGATGATCATTGTGTTTCTCAGCTTACTATAGATTCATGCTCCGTTCTTGGTTTGTGACTCGTTCCATCTCTCTAACAGGATTGATTCTAGCTTATCCAATCCGTGATTTCCACCTCGAATTTTCTGATATGTCGAAATCATGTGACCTGACCTCCATCCCAAAAGGTTACCACATGATGTGCAATGTTGATATATGTCCCAATCCTGCATATCTGCCGGTTGGTAGTTCTTGCAATCAGAGATATCCCATTCTTGTCTCGCCCATTTTCACCAAATAAAGAGGCGGCAGGTCTAGTAGGCATTCCATTGCTGTTGTAGGAGTAGTCTTCATTGCACCTGTTATTCCTAAACAGCAAATCTCTGTATCTTGCTAAGTTCAGTTATAGCACTTTATTGCTGCATCTTTGTCCACCACACCACAGATGCATAAGTTATCATAGATCTGACGACTATAATGTACGTCCGGTATATCATATTTGGTCTTAATCCCATGTTTTTCCATGGGCACGTCTGACCAACATAAGTATTGCCTCCGTCCTAGTTTTAATTCTTTGAAATTGTCGATTCCAAGTGAACTTAGAATCAAGAATGACTCCAAGATATTTCACTTCCTCTAGCAGTTTTATTTAGCGGTCCAACTTCCTCTTTATCGTAAATGCTGTTATGATCATTTTGGAAGGACTAATGCTAAGACCCTCCTCCTCAATCCATTGTATAACCTGTAGAGCGTTCTGCATTTTCTCCTGCAGAACATTGTTGAATTTACCCTGCCTGAGAATGATAAGACCATCTGCATACCTCAAAGTTTTATGCCCTTTTTTGTCCAGTCTTACTAGTAGCTTGTCCACGGCTAGGATCGACAGCAGCACCTCTCTCCCCCATGATGGTTGTGAAAGCAAGCTTCCGACATAATAGGAGAATTAAAAATCTACCACCATTGTAAGCCCAATTGCTAAAAATTATTGTAACATTTAATCCTTTGGCGGAAACTTCAAAAGGTCAAATTCTGCGTACCGCCTCTGACACTATTATCTTTCGGGACGATTTACCGCTCTGTAGCGGATTGCGATAGTAAAAAAAAAAACGTGAAAACTTAGGAAACTTAGAAGAGAAGATGCAAGTGGCTTCATCATTTATACGGCCTAATATTGCTGAAATATGCAAAGATCACCAAGCTTAGATACTGCATTAAAACTGAGATTTATGTTGCTCGTTTCAAATAAATAAGTTTGCTCAATATCTCTATTTTATTCTTCTTGAAGTAATATTCTGAATCAGGGGTAATCAATCACCCATACGCATCCCCAAGTGCAACTTCTTTTCTTTCCTTTTCAATAATGAGATTATTTTTGTGAATATCATTTATACAGCACTCTTGATTTCGAAAAGGTGGGCCACCCCTGTATTAAAGCTTATATGATGTAGTAAATGTTCCACGCAAAAAAATAGAAGGATTTAGTGTTCCCCGACTTAAAAATGATTGATGATGATGACTGGTTTACTCAGATCTAGAGCCATTCCCCGCTTCCAAAGGTACCACAACCTAGTTAGGGCGAAATATAAAAGCGGTAAATATTGAAAAACTTTCACCGTAACTGTTTTGATAGTTAGATAGCAGAGTGTTTTTAATTAAAAACGCGTCTAACCTGTTTAAAACACAACATTGAATTATTTTCTAAAACAATGTTGCTACACGGAAAAACCAATTTGTTCAGGGCAACAAAATAATTTCAAACAAATTTTATCATGAAAATTTAGTCAATCCAACAGAATATTTTGTTATTTCAAATAAATAAAGGATTAAATGAACAAATAATTTCATTGAATTAATATTGACCATATTTAACTCAATATTTAGTTACTTAAAGAAATTTGGTATATCAAATAAATGTTTTTCAGTGTAGTCGCCTAAAAAAAAAACAGATAATAATTTAGCTTTCTTTTAATAAGTTAGGGAACTGGGGATGTTGAAAAGATGTATTAGTTAAATGAATTAAAATGTAAACTGTCTTGATAACATAGTACACCATTGGGGCCCGCTGATAAATAGCTGTTCCTTAAATTATACTTATATAACGTTAAGAAACTTATTACATGAGAAACATTTTAGGCAAACATCTCGGTATATATTCCTTTTATGGGTAATAAACATCAGAACCGCCCTTACTTTAATGAATGAGAATTATTTGGAAAGTATTAATTGAAATAACTGAAAATAGGTCAGCATTGGATATAAATTTGCTATTTAATTTTAATTCGATATTGTTTTTTGCAAGTACAGAAACGGACAATTTCTCAGTGATTCGCTTGTATATGGTTATAATACGACTGTTTGGTTAGTATTTCAGTTGCAATCAACTGAGAGTGAATACACCGGAGCCACACAAAGTTCTCCACCCTCACAAAACAATTTTTAACATTTTAAATGCATGGCGTACTATTTTGGGTAACAGCGCAAATTACGTAGTTTATTACAGTGTAATTTTTGTTATCATTTATGGCCAAATTCACGGGTTATATACAGCAAACCGTCAGTGTGGACATAATATGCATTAACAAGCCAGTTAACACGAATGGAGTGCGCTCTTTTTCGAATATTCATGGTTCAATTTCACCACTTAAATATAACGAAATATTACAGTTACAATTGTTTTAATATTAAAAACAAAATTGGTTCATAATTATCGGTTTTTATTCCAGTTAATAAACATAATAAATACGTGTGTGATCCTAGCACCCAACTTAATTAAGTTTCCTTTGAACAAAATATAGGTATTTTGTAGTGCTTTTTAATAAAATTATTTTAGAAACTTAAGAAAAGGCAAAACATTACCAAATGTTAATAATCCGAATTATACTACAGATTTAATGGAAGATATTCCGCTTAATGAAAGACAAAATCTAATTTTGGCAGCAAGATGGTGCTCCACCCCATAACGCGCAAATTGTGACTGTTTATTTAAATGTACTTTACCCCAATGGATGGATTGGAAACACAGGTTCTATTCCTTGGCCTGCTCGTTCTCCGGATTTGTCGCCTCTTGATTTTTTCATGTGGGATTACTTAAAGGGATTTGTACACCAAGTGCAGCCGACAGACCTCGATGATCTGGAAAATCGAAAACGCATGGGATGCCGGAGAATAACTCAGGAGATGATACTTTCATCTTGCAATAGAGAATTAAGACATCGTTTAGAAGCTTGTATCTACGCTGGTTGAACCCAATTCGAACATTTATTGCATTAAATATTTAAAATTATTGAAATATTACATTAAGCTAACACAAATTGCTTTTAAAAAGTTAATATAACTTGTTTCAAAACTGACAAAGCAAGTTAAAAAGTGTGTGAAACAAAAGTTGTTTGCTAATTTTTGACAAATAACATACAACATTAAAAAATGCATGTTTCCCTTAAAAAAATCAAAGTCGGCCTTGAAATCTCCTTCAAAAAGCAAATAAAAAACTACATACGTCATTTTCGATAGCACATGATATAAAGCAACTTTTATTTAAACTTTTTTTAGCAACTATACAGTGGACGTAGATAATGTCTGTAAACTAAAAGCTGAGACACCTGTATATTAAGAAATAAGAGTAAGAAATAAACATTGAAATTATAAATAAACTGAAAGAGGGCAGGCTTCTCCTAAATACTAACTAATTTTTATAGTGTATATTTTGTTATTTTAAAGAAAATAAGAAAACGAAGTATTTACTTTCTTATTTGCCCTATGATTTTTCAAATCAAATTCCTTGAATTAGTATTAAAGTTTATATAAACCATTTTATTTCTATTTATTTTATTCTGGGCATAACGCATACAAGCAATTCGAGATATATATTTCCCACGTCCACAGAAGTATTAGTATTAATTGCTTATAATAGAAATTTTGGATTTAGGGTTAATGGATTTATTTAGCCAATCAACCAATTTTAAATTTGTTTACACTCATATAACATTCCAAAAGATTTGTGACCATTTCAGGCGTTCCTTTTCGTGCGTTTCACAAAATTTTCCCTTTTCGGGGTTTAGTTTATTGATGGAAAGCAAATGTACTATTGAATTTCGGTTTCGTGCGTCAATTTTATATTTTACAGGAAAAATGGAAGAATAAAAACAAATTAACAAGTTTTGCTGATTTAGCAGTTTAATTTCAAATTAAAAGAATGCTCGGTAACCCTTGAAGACACATGCACAATATTTATAGATACTATTGTATTGTTTATTGTACACAACATTAATTCCGTATAAACTTAAAAGTAATTGCAAATTCACAACAAAATCATTTTAAGCCGTAAGGGATTACTAAGTAAACAAATTTAACCCCTTAATAACTTTCACTTCTTATACAAATGATTATAAATTCAAACCAATATATTAATATTATAAATAAATAAAAATAAATTGATTCTTAATTTCCTGACGAGTTCAATAATTATGGCTTAACAGATGTTTTTACTGGTTTACTGTTACCTGCAAATTTTAAGCACGAAATGGGATTCAAGAAAAAGAAATATAGTTTGGACACCCGAAACTAGACTATTTCAGGTAACATTTTTCAACACCCGAAAGGGGAACACACGAAATGGGAAGAAACGTTCAAAAATGTAAAAACATAAAGTGAAAAGAATAAAATGTAAAAAACACAAAACGTGTCGATGTATCTTGCAAAATTCTATTTTTATCGGCAAATATTGTTAAAAACTAATACTAAAGTATTACAACTAAGATAACCATTTCCTTTTCTTTACTACTCATATGAATTTTCAGTAGTGCGGTTAATCTAAGTCAGAAAACTCGTACGATTTACAATTGAATTTGTTTTTACCGGCACATAATCAAAATTCTCATGATTATTTTGATCATGTGTTCTTCGTCCCATGTTGTTTTAAACTAAAAAAAAAATGCAAACAATTCATAGCGTAGTCACAACCATCACGAGCATAGGTCACTTTGTTTTTAATCGTTTCAAATGGGCACCTAAATGTAAAGTTAGTATGCAAAAAATATTGCTACGTGCGCCTGTTCTCATTAAGTTTCCAACAAGCACTCAAAAATAAACCAAATCGCCGGAAAGAACTCAAGAGAGCCGTTTTAATTTTTGGCAGGTTTCAGTTCAGTAATTAATACTTAAAATCGTATATGGGTTCCGTTTCGGTTCTGATCCACAAAAAAAAAAAATAACGGCTACGGCCCCGATCTCAACTGCAAACAACTAAGTGCAAACGATTTCAAAATGACTTAGCAAGAGGATTTTGAATATCTGAGAAACTAAATTTTTCGAGGGATGGAACTACGAACGAGATTACTATAAACAACAAATCACAGTTTCTTCAAGGCATGCGGGGGGGTAATGGGGGTAATTACCCCCCCATGAGCCAACGAAACCTACTTGTAAATCAAAATTTTGCATTTAAAGACAAACATTCATCCTTCTTTTTTCCTTTTTTTTGTGTAATTACCCCTCCCATGATGACACTATTCAAATTGTATCGAAAAAGAGTCGACGTTAGTTAAAATAAAAATATCATCTCTATTACCCCCCCTATAAACTCAAGTTGTATACGCGCCTGCTTCAAGGACAGGTTAATTTCTCGAAAATCGGATGTTAGATTGGCGTAATATAAAAACAATACATTTATGTTATTAGCACAGCAAGGAGGTCTGCGTTCCGAGCGAACACACGCACATACGGGTGTCGATAGCAAGTTACCCGATTGCCAGTATAAATCCTCTAGTTGTTTTGGCCGAGTAAGAAAAACACACCCATGTATAAAAACTACATGCGCCCGTAAATCACAATATTTCAATGCACAGCGATGACGCATATATACATAACTGTTTGTTCGACACGAACCACAACGCAGCTGTGTTTTTTTGGCGGCGTCTTAGATGTAGCTGTTTATTTATATTTGTGCAGCACTCAAATATCTCCGTTCAGACTTTCACTGAAAAGCAAGAATTACTAAAATAATTTATATTTTGAATACGTTTTAAGCACTGTAACAAGATAAAATATATAATTGTATTACTAATTTAAATAAGTAATAGTGACATTTTCTTTATTTCTTGTATTTTATTTAAAAAAAAAGATAAAAGAAGCAGGAATAAATAGTCACTAACTATTTAAAATATTAAACCAAAGACTTAGTAAGTCTTTTTTATCATTGATTATAAATAAATTACATATTATTAATATCAAAACATTGTAATTTTCCACAACAATACATTTGAAAATGATGGTAAGTTTATTATATCTAGCGGCACGTTAAATTTAAACAATTATCAAAAACATGTATTAAATCTTAATAAATCCAATCAGCGCCCCTACCTCAAGGCTTCTATTCAAAATATTGATGCAACTAGGCCAAAAACAGGGGAAGCTCTTTTCACTAAATTATGTTAATTATTGTTACTTTTCATTGTAATTTAATAAGTTTTTAAAATTTGTAACCACGTAATACTTTCTAGATTTTCCTTTGTAAATATGAAGTTCTCTTACATGTGAATACAGAACCTTAGATAATATACTCTACGACTTCGCAAAACAATATACTGCAAGTAGGCTAGCGCGTGGCAACGCCACTGAGTTTTCCGCTTCCCCGCTTCTCCGAACGCGTTTGTCCGTGCTTTAGTTATTAGGCAATCATGCACATTAAGTAGGTATTTGCGGCCGTAAATTCCTGGCTTTCTATAGACATCTCCTATAAAGCCCATTAACTTCTAATGATAAGAATCTAGTCTTCTATCTTGAATGGATTCATTTAAAGCAATATTATTTGTCATCATCTGTCCTGATTATTCATTATTTTTCTTTCAAACTTAAGGATAAAAATCGTTGTAACAAACTTAAAATTGAGACAAATATTTGTATACTTTCAATTGCCTCTGTTTGAAATGATAATTCTTTTACTTACCAAACAAATGCTTTCCAACCGACCGCTTTGATCAAAAGAAAAAATTAACGGGATCTATTACCCTTGATTATACAGCAATTTCCTTTTATTTCTTGCTATTAACATATATTAAGCTCGCCCGGAGGGTAGCTCCCTCCGCCGAAGAGTACAAACGCTCTTTCATTAACATCTGTAACAGAGGAGGCGAATTATTCACCCGCTCTTGCCCCCCTCCCCCTCTCTCCTCACCCTCCGCGTCTGAAGCGTTTACCCCCGAACTCAACTTGGTATTTATCTTATCCCTTAACTCGTACATGACTTTAAATTACTCTGCAAACTTTCCTTAATTTCATTTTTCCGTTTCCTCGGAAACATTCCCGAAGCAACATTCGGAGATCGCAAAGAGAAACGAAAAAGCAACTTTTTTAAGCGGAACAACCGAAATGTAACAAGTTCCCTGTTTAATTCCAGATTTCCCTCGCGTCCTAGTTGGTCCGGAGAATCCCTTGAGGGTCGAACGGGACTCCTCGACCACTTTGCAGTGCACGGTCGACTCGAAACCGAAAGCGATGAGCGTACAATGGACGAGAAACGGCAGAATCATAACCACTTCCCACACCCACGCGTTGCACAGGGTCAGTATACAGGACGCCGGAAAGTACACGTGCAAAGCCGATAACGGCTTGGGAAAAGTTGGCGAGCGGGAAATAACCGTGGACGTGCTTTACGCTCCCATAGTCGCTTTGGAATCGAAAACTAAGGAGGCCGAAGAGGGGGAATCGGTAACAATAAAATGCAACGTAACCGCCAATCCCAATCCGCAAACTATCGAATGGATAAAAGATGGGAAACCAGATTTTAGACAAAACGGGGATACGTTGAGATTGAATAGGGTAACAGCTGAAAATTCCGGAACTTACATCTGTAGAGCGGTCAACCTGATCAAACCCAGCAGTTTCCCAAACACCAGACTTCCCATCGAGAAAATCGGCAACGCCTCCATAGCCCTACTAATCAGACATAAACCTGGTAAAGCAAGAATAATGCCTGATAAACCAATAGCCAACGAAGGATCTGCAGTAACCCTAACTTGCACAGCTACACCACCGGGTTGGCCAGCACCTCAATATCGGTGGTTCAAGATCGGAACTGACGGTCAACCCAGCATATTAGCAACTGGAATCAAATATGCTATCAATAATGCGCACATTGGCAGTGAGGGAGTTTACAACTGTCAAGCGACGAATGAATTAGGGCCAGGCGAAATAGCTTCAGTTAACTTGGAAGTACACCAACCACCCAGTTTCAAATAC
Source organism: Protaetia brevitarsis (assembly GCA_004143645.1). Lineage (NCBI taxonomy): Eukaryota > Metazoa > Arthropoda > Insecta > Coleoptera > Scarabaeidae > Protaetia > Protaetia brevitarsis. Next base: position 4,595,804 of record RXPK01000088.1, read on the forward strand.
AAATTAAAGCCATTAGAAACAAAACGTGTAGGCGATCCGAACTTCTCAGTTGCCTGTAGCGCAAAAGGCAAACCGAAACCCAGCGTGAAATGGTTAAAAGACGACGACGAACTGACAGCCGATACAAACATGTACGAAGTAAAAACAGAATTGACGGAAACCAGTAACGGAGCTGTTAGTGTGCAGAGCGTTCTCAAATTCACTGGAAAGGCCAGACCAAATGGTAACGAATTATTGCCGTCCGATAGAGGAGTTTATACTTGTTCCTTCGTGAACGAAGTTAGGAGTTCCGAATCCATTATGCATCTGCGAATCGAACGTAAGTAAAATTTAACAAATAGAAACTGTGAGATATTACACCAAACTACCATTTCAGACGAACCGATCATTTTGCACCAGTACAACAAGGTAGCATTCGACAAACACGAGAATGCCGAAGTAGTTTGCAAAGTCCAAGCGTACCCCAAACCGGAATTTAAGTGGTTCTTTGGATCAAGTTCCTCCCAACTATTGACTTCATCAGAAGGGCATTACGTCATCAATACTACAATGGCTGATAACGACATCTATACCAGCGTTCTGAGAATATCCAACATCAAACAACAAGATTATGGCGAATACAATTGCCAAGTTGTCAATGCCATGGGGAACATCGAGGCCAGGATTCGACTGCAACCAAAAGGACCGCCAGAAAAACCCACGAGAATAACCGATTTACACATAGGCCCAAATTTTGTCACATTAAATTGGGAACCCGGTTTCAACGGTGGCATTTCTACAACCAAATATTTCGTGTCATACAAAAAGATTCCTGGAAATGATAATATTAACATAGATGGTTGTGGTGTGGTAACCAGATCTATGGATTGGTCGGAAGCGGATTGTCAACAGAACGTCCCTTGCAACGTGACGCAACTGGAACAGCACCAGACCTACTTATTCAAAGTGAAAGCTTTTAATACTAAAGGAAAAAGTGATTATTCGCAAGATATCACGGTGACGACCAGAGTTGATAGAATTCCATTGCCGGAAAAAGTCACTTACGATCCGTCCTCACATGTACTATCTGTAATAGTACCAATAACTTGCCTGCCTCTGGTAGCAGTGGTGGAGTCAATTTCTAACGAAAATATGCCGATACCAAGTTGGCAAGTGTTGGATACATTGCCGTTGGAGGTATCTGGCTTGATGCCCACGTACAAAGAAGCTAATCTAGATCAACTATCCGCAAGAAATCACCGAGGAAAATCTATCATAGATGAGCAAATCGGGTTAGATGACGAGTACCAATCACGAGTCAGGGTGAAGTTATGTTTAGGCACACATCTGGAACATTGTGGAGATTTTATGGAAGCTGAGTGTAAGCTTTTGAAAACGTTAATCAAATGGATTGGCACTTTAAATATTTTATTTTTATTTACAGTAGGTACAGCTTACATCAAGGAAGCCTCCTCATTGACTACACCCACGTTAATAGCAATTGCTGTGACTTGCACCGTAGCAATCCTCTTCGTTGGATTGGTCCTGGTATTCTGCAGATGTAAAAAGAATCAAACGAAAAAGCAACAGTCGAAAGATTACGAAATGGATTCGATACGACCGACAATAGTTTCGCAGCAAAATCAAGCACCTCCGCCTTACTATCCTTCCACTGGAATGGAAAATAAGGCACTGGAACATTCTCTGGATTTAGCGCTCGCGATGGAAGATCAAAAGAGTGTATACGCCACTCAAAACGGATACGGTTATCACAATCCTGACATACAAACAAGACAGAATATTAACAATGGTGAATGTAGGTTTAAACGTTTAAAATTCAAACGAAATTCACTTTAATCAATTTTATTGTGTTTTTGTGCAGGGGCGAATATGGGATATTTAGAAAACAGCTATTCTAACTCCAACAATGGAGGTAGCGTCAATTCACAGGATTCCATCTGGCAAATGAAGATGGCTGCCGCCGCCAATAACTCGGTAAACCAACTACAGCCTCCCCATATGAACGTGGAGCGGCAACATTCGTACGGATACGACCCTATTAGTCACGGCGGCTATGGTGCTGTCGACGACTACGCCCCCTATCCACATATCACTACGCAAAGTAACCACGGGGACGATTACATGAGGAACAGCAATAACCCGTCGAGACAAGAATACTGCAACGATCCCTATGCGGCAGTCCTTAAACCCAAGAAGCGTATCGAACAACACATCGGTAGGTGGAAAATATCACTGATAAAATCCGCTAGAGATTGTAGTCGTACTTCCCGAAACGTTAGGCGTAGATTAGTACAAATCTCTACTAACACTACTAACATAATTTTGTATCTGATATGTATAGGTCTTTCGTTTTATTCTGGCGAGAAGGTTGTACAGTTTTTATAAGGGTCACGAGCAGGTAGGTTCTTTTTACTGTGGATACAGCTTGCTTATACATTTAGGTAGTTAAATATTAAAGCGACATGTAGTCCCGTATGTGGCTGAGCGTTTTTCAACCAAATCTTGGAATATTGGATATCAAAATATGAATAAAATGAAAGACCTTTTATTTGTCCTCTATTTTTTTTATTATTATTTTGCTATATTTTACTACTACGCAAGCAATTACAGATTCTCATACAACTCTTAATTTGCAAGCTATATCCTTGCTCATAGATTTATAGGCTGTTTCAAAAGTAAGGATTGCTATTATTATATTTCATATGAAATTTTTTGAAAGCGTGTTTTGTTACCAATATATAATGCCAGCGAGGTGTTGATTTTAGAATGTTGTAGATTTTTACATTAAAAGTAAAGTTATTTAAATAATCACGACAATTAAATTTCATTTTAATTTATAACAATCTTAAGTCGCCAAATTATAGTTAGGAATTTGTGACGAATCAGGCCTTTTATTTATTTTCTTTTCCTGTTCATTATATAGGTAATTTAACTTAATATTTAATAATCCAGAATGTAAAAATACTTCGACCAAGTGGGGGTAAATAGATATATTTTAACATTTTCGATAGTCGGGTGTTTATATCTCTTTACGATCTTATCTCAAACCCCCAAACAAACATAACAGCTGGCCGTGTCTATTGTCGGCAGTTTATTCGTTACTATCAAGCTAGGCGGAAACTTTTTTCTCTTGCTGTACTACTGCTGAGCAAATAGGCATGATATTCATCAATACTGTGCATTATGCCAAAACATAAAATGCACGCATACGTCTTTAACATCGCGCAAATGTTTCATCTTGGCGATGAGGCTTGCCGCCTTACATAATCTCCATTCTAGAAGGTATTGGAGCTCTTCTACGGTTTCATTAAATTTTTCCTATATCATTTTCAGCACTTGCTGTAAGACTAAATTATGTGAGTATTATTCATTTGTTCAGTACGGACACAATTATTTACACTAGTTTATTGAAGGCTATATCTTTTAAGTAATTATTCCACCATCTCGATGACTATTTCAGCCCCTACTACTGCTGTTTGAGGGGAACAAGCCACTTTTGAAAAGAAGTCAATTTTATTTAATTTTTTTATTTTTGTGGAACTATAACCAATTCTACATTTTATGAACTTGGTGACATATTTTCCGAGCACTAAAAGTGTTAGTGATTCTTTGAGCATTATATACGCTATTCTTTTGCAGACTTTCTAGTTAACACTGTCGTATTGGTTCTAAGTTTCCCTATTTTCCAAATTAAACCGCATGACTTTCATTATGGCTTTTGTTATTAATATTTTTTCGTTGTCTTATTTAGATATTTATACCAAGAGTCATTGGAAAAGTTAAAATGAAAATATTCCGCCTGCACTTTTTTAATTCTTTTGAAGTCACATTCTCTTTCTAATGAAAGCTTCAAAGTAATTTTGGATTTTAGCTTTGAGCTCCACAACAAAATGACTGCATCCGAGGACTCCACTAGAATGACATTAGAAATAGTTTTCTTGACTATATACAGTGTGTTCACGGGAACATTCTACAATAGCTAACTTTTTTATTTTTAGAGATACAGAGTCGGTTAATTGGAGAAAGTTCATGCACTTTTCCATCTGCATTTCGTGCTATGGCATGAAAAACAAAAGAGCGCTTGGTTGCTAAGATACGACTAAAACATGTATTTTTTTTAATGGGACACCCCGTATATTTTTACATTTTTAAGTTTCTCTAATCATTGGCTATAACAAAGTATAAAACGACTTTTCTATAAAATCACGATTATGAGAGTTATAAAGAAAATCACATTCAGTTCATTCGAGGTATTCACCAAACATTCTACAATGGCCAACTTTTTTATTTTTAGAGATACAGAGTCGGTTAAATAGAGAAAGTTCGGGCACTTTTCCAACTGCATTTCGTGCTATGGCATAAAAAACAAAAGAGCGCTTGGTTGCTAAGATACGACTAAAGCATGTATTTTTTTTAAATGGGACACCCGGTATATTTTTACATTTTTGAGTTTCTCTAGTCATTGGCTATAACAAAGTATAAAACGACTTCTCTGTAAAATCACGATTACGAGAGTTATAAAAAAAATCATGTTCAGTTCATTCGAGGTGTTCACCAAACATTCTACAATGGCCAACTTTTTTATTTTTAGAGATACAGAGTCGGTTAAATAGAGAAAGTTCGGACACTTTTCCAACTGCATTTCGTGCTCTGGCATAAAAAACAAAAGAGCGCTTGGTTACTAAGATACGGCTTTAGTATGTATTTTTTTTAAATGGGAAACACGCTTAATGAATAAATAGCCTTAGCCTCTTAAAACAGCATTTTGATCATTGGATCGGAAATCAAGGCCCGATATTATTGCCACTAGGTCACCCGACTTAAATCCCTTGGATTTCTTTTTATAGGGAACTATTAAAAACACGGTGTATGATACACCACCCGTTGATTTGGAAAATTTAAAAATCAAAATTACACTGTATTCGTGATTTTAATGAACAGTGCAAAAGGTACACAGTAATCTGGTGCGAAGGGTAAACCTGTGTAGGGAAAGTAATGGCAGTTATTTTGAAGTAAAGATTTAAAACATTTTCTTGTTGTCTTTTTACTTTAATATACAATTAGTTTTTGTTTAATATCTAGTTCCCATTTGTTGTAATTAGTATAGTAAATACTGTTTCCGTTATTTATGTGAAAGATTACATCCAAGTGGTAACACTTAAAACACGATTAATACAAAAGTGTTTATCTACACCTTCATGTGATAATTTGTAACTTCAAAAAACAAAGAAGTTGGCCATTGTAGAATGTTTGGTGAACACCTAGAATGAACTGAGCGTGATTTTCTTTATAACTCTCGTAATTGTGATTTTACAGAAAAGTGATTTTATACTTTGTTATAGCCAATGATTAGACAAACTCAAAAATGTAAAAATATACCGATTGTCCCATTTAAAAAAAATACATGTTTTAGTCGTATCTTAGTAACCAAGCACTCTTTTGTTTTTTATGCCATAGCACGAAATGCAGATGGAAAAGTACACGAACTTTCTCCATTTAACCGACTCTGTATCTCTAAAAATAAAAAAGTTAGCTATTGTAGAATGTTCCGTGAACACACTGTATATATTATTACTACTAATTACAAAACTTCAGTTCCAGATTATAATCTTTTATTCGGAATTCTTTATATTTTGACATCTCTTAACAAATTATCTCCATAGGGTAAGTTCACTTACCAGATATGAAAAATTGTGATACACATTCTAGTGGAGTTCCCCCTTTTTTTCTTGATTTTTAGATAAATTTAGAAAAATATAGAAATGTGTAACTATGATAGCGTTTAAATTCTTACTGAAGATGATATTTTAATTTAAACATTATTTTAAAAAACAAGTTGGTGTTGTTAGTCCATTATTATCTCTCTTCAATAACCACTAAAGTATTTGTGTATTATATCGTTTATCTTCATATATGTAATTATGTATTTGTCGTTTACAAATTTTAATTTGTTAGCTTAATAATGGACTAACAACATTACGTTGTTTTTAAAATATTTGTAAATTGAAATGTCATCTTAAGTACAAATTTAAACACTATCACATCTTAACATCTCGAAAAAGACAATAAATGTCAAAACATCGATAATTAATTGCTTCAACTAAAAAAAGCCAAAATATCCACTATTTTCCTGATTTCTGATTAATATTTTAATTTTAAGGTAATACTTTCGCTTTATTTTAAACACACACTAGGTAATGTTCCGTGGTAATAATTAGAGACTTCCTCAGAAGTGATCATATTAACAGTTATTGGTTAGTTCCATTCACATTTTCTTCTTTGCTTCTTAAATTTGTTAAATTGTTTCAGACTTTAACAAAGTTCAGAAAACTACTAAAAATCTAACCGCTTGTATGTCAATATTGAAAGAACTTATCACATATATTTTATAGAGGCGTAATAAAATTGAATGATGAATCAGCAAAAGATAAGACAAGAAGGGTCACTTGTTGTTTTCAGCGCCTTGCACGGCATGCACGGCTTTGACTCCCTGAGAGTACTGTGAACTTAAAGAGACAAACTGCAATCATTGTTCTGATATTGATTTTGCTGGTTATTAAGCATAACACAGATTAATGAAACATTTCTGAAATAATTCTAGCATGCTTTTAATTAAACTTATTGTTATTTGTTTCTTGCTATTTCAGTAGTTTGTAATAGCAGTAATAATTTCTGTACTACTATTCAAATAACTGCCATTTTGAGTTGAGATTGTAGGTATTTCCTTCTTTAACACACATTCTTTATGATTGATGTAAATTAAAGAAGAAAAATGAACCATCTGGTGCTAAAATAATGAAGTAGCGCCAGCAGTTATTTTTTCTGGCCCGCAACTCTAAAGGCGCCGACAAAAAGTGATCATTCTTGTTTTATTCCTTCGCTCGATGGATCACCCACAACATCATTATTATTTCAATTTACTTTGAGACAATAGATTTCCAATATCCGCTTCCTTCCACACTGTTTTTTTTTTTCGGGAACAAAATCATTTTTGTGTTTTCATCATCTTAATTGGCACAATTAGTTTGCTAGTTTAATCGTCCTCCTAATACCAATAATAACAATACTACCAATAACGCCTAGGTAATACACCATTGAATATAGTAAATAGTACCACTCAATTTTAATTAATACAAGTACTTGTATGGAATTTTAATTATTAGGTAATTTTTTCTCAACTACAGTTATTCTAAAACGTCAGCGGTAGACGTACTTATAACTGAATAGTAAGAAATGTAACTTATTGTTAGCTAAGCTACATTTATTACCATTTGATTGTATCCAATTCAGCACATTAATTAAATAAAATATGCCTGAATCTTTTTGGCCATGTCCATCTGTAAAGCCCTTAACATATAATAAAATTGTTGCTCATCATATCAAGGGAAAAAATATTACTTCTATATATTTTCTTTTCGTTTGGTTTTTCTTTATAATTTTTGTGTTGTTTGGTGAAAATCCGTTCATTAAATATCAAACAAAAATTAAAAAAAAAAATAATATTAATTTTTTATTGACGTTTTGCCTTTGTATACAAAGGCTTCTTCATTAATAATTAAGTTAAAACATATTTTTTCTTACTGAAATTTTAAATTATATTGAAACACCCACAATCTTAAATTAAAAATTAAATCTTAAATATTTAAAAAAAGAATTTATAAAATAAACAAAAAATATCTTCAATATTCAACTAGCAAACGAAATGCATCACAAATCTAAAGCAAAATAAAAGTTATTGAAAATTGTAACTCTTAAGAATACAATTTATTAGCAAAATATTATAATTTAAAAATATAATGTTTATTTAACTTTAAATTTGGGATTATGTGGATATAATTTAAAATTTCAGTAAGAAAACAATATGTTTTAAGTTAAGTATTAATGAAGAAGCCTTTGTATACAAAGGCGAAACGTCAATAAAACATTAATATTATATTTTTTTTTTTTTAATTTTCGTTTGATATTTAATCTGCCGTATCAACTATATTGTGTGTTATAGACAAATACAATATAAATATGTTTACTGGTATAATATTTGGTAATACAATGTTGTCTAATGTGGTCTATGAAACAAAAATTTTTATGTCAAGGAGAACCTTATGGAAAAGTATACCTTAAGGAAGCACTATGAATATGGCGGTTAGAGAGCTGAACTTATAAAAAATAACGAAAGTCACGACTATGATACTAGAGGAAAGGATAATTTTAAACACCCCTTTAATAAATATCCTATTAACAATCTGCTGCCCGAAGTTTTAAAATTAAGTAAGAATAAAAAAATATTCAGTTAGGCTTAAAAATATATTGCAACAAAATTGTATTTATTCCATAGACGAATTCGGTGGCTTGTTTAATTAATTAAACTGCTTTTATTTTATATTGTATTTTTTTTTGTATTTTGTATTGTTTTGTTTAATTTTGACGTGCTTAATGTATGTACACTTACTTATGTATGTATCAACTAAGCACAGAAATATATTATTACTATTATTATTATAAATGTAATTTATTTTCAATATCTTCTAGCGCATTCTATTAGTTGCACTGGGGCACACTAACAAGGGAACACCAGCGGGTGTCCCCCTCCGATTTCGATGAAACTTAACAGATCGAAAGAGTACCTTAAAATAAGAGACACGTATTTTCTTTTATCGGCGTATCCGCACGATTTTGGGGTACAGCCCCCTCCAAAGTTTGGACGATTTTTCAATTTTTTTTTTTTCTTCAAGAAGAAAAATTAATATCTGTTATAATTTAGGAAATATTTGCAAAAATTGAAAAATCGTCCAAACTTTGGAGGGGGCTGTACCCCAAAATCGTGCGGATACGCCCATAAAAAAAATACGTGTCTCTTATATTAAGGTACTCTTTCGATCTGTTAAGTTTCATCGAAATCGGAGGGGGCACCCGCCGGTGTTCCCTTGTAAGTGGGGTTGTTGTGTTCCACTGGTAGTCAGTGCGCACTAGCATAGTGTTGTTATTCTATTGACAGACTCACCGAAAAGAGGCACCTAAGCACTCACTATGGGTGTGTCATGGGACCAGTTTAGTGCATAGAAATGTTCAATATTCATTAAATGAACCGTCATCATTATCATGTTATTAAGACGAAACAAATATATTTGTGAACATAATAAATTAGAAAGGTAAATTATAATTTAAGATTCTGATTAAAAATTCCGAAAAACTACGAAGCATTATTAATTTCATAAAATACTTTTTTTCTATTCCTAAACTGGTATATACTAATTTTCCGTAATTTTTTATTTTGTAAGATAAACTCCATTTTTTGTTAATCGTCATTTTCAACATGAACTTATCCTTAAATGTGTATTCCACATTTCACTAGAAGTACGACTTTATAGCATCCAGCGAGTATTGACGTGCACAAGAACCAAAAACTGAATAGAATAACCTCAGTGCGCCCTCGGTGCAACCAGTAGAATACGCTATTATAAACTTGCAAAACTTATCAATATTTGGAAAAATATAACAAATAGGTTGGTAACTGTCATATAAAAAATGGTCGCAAATACATCACTTTGTAACAATCGAATGAAAAGTGGGGCATTCCATTAAAAAATGCCGTTAGCACACTGTGTTGAGTTTTGGGCGTCGCTTGTTGGGATATTAATATAGAAGCTGTCAACGGTGCATTATTTGTGGTGTGTGCAAAGCTTAAGAGATTATAATATAAGATTACCTACTCCAATCAACTATAAAAATACTCAAGTGGTTCCATTTCTATTGCAGACTCTCCATATCATGACGTCAGCGGTCTTCCAGACCCGTACTTGGAGCAGATGGAAGACGAGAAGCCACCTCAGCACATGTCTCTCAGTTACGAGGAAAGCTTGGAAAGCGGTTACTCGACGCCGAATTCCAGAACAAGAAAAGTAATTCGCGAGATTATCGTCTAATTGCCGCCCCCCATTCGTTCCATATCTCATCGACGTGGTGCATGCGAATTAATTAGTGCGTTTCCACACGGAAATAAGACACAAATCGTATTTGCTCGAGCCGAAACGAAAAAAAAAAAACAGACAAACACGTGATCGATACTCACTGGAAAAAAAATATTCATCTACGTGGTAATTTCATTTCAAATTAGAGCAACTTCCCAATGTACCTGACGGACATAATATTTATTGTATTTCGTTTTTTTTTTTTAATTTTTAATTCTTTTTAACAATATTTCTTCATTATTTTTACGTTGTGTTTGTTGTACGTATTTAAGAAAGACGTTTTCTAACCTATCGTTCGACAAATTATGGAATTGCCATTAAATGTTAACTAATCGGCCTACTGTGATTACAATGTAGGTACGCTTTAGCCATTACGTCTATTTTTAAGGTGTGTGAAACGAAGTGAACTTTTGAAGTGCCGGAAATTAAGAGAAATATATAAATAGAAAAGGTTTCTTATATATAATTAAATAATTATGTGTGAACAGCAATAAATTACAAAAAGATATTTCACTGTACATATTACTAAGTACTATATTATATATAGTTTTGTGATTTAACTTAAATGAAGGAATTTTTGCAATAATTGTTGTGACTTTTGTACTTATTAAAGATAAGTTGTTTTTTTTTGTCTCATGAAGAAAATTGCAACAGTCTTTCCTAACAATTATCAGATTGATTATTCAAAATTAAGCCATATCTTATTCTTTAAATTTTCTTAAAACAACCTGATAGCAACCAATTCGTAAAGAAACTAGCGTTCTTAAGAAACTCATACTAAAATAGATTTCAGGTTATTTTAAGATCTTAACTAATTAAAGGCCTAACGTGGCTGACTATCTAACGAACTGATGTACTATTTCTGGATACCTTTGTCTGTAGACACAGTTGCCTGAAAATAGCTTTTTTGTGCCAAAAAAAACAAAGAATTTTCTTAATTAAACGGAAATAATGCTGCAACTATATAAGCATACCTAAAATTTGTTATGAATAGTGTTCTCTTTTTTATTTTAATTTGTAGATTTTATTTTTAATTCGATGTATGTACTTAACTTTAATTGATATTTATTATATGTGTGACAAGAGAATTTGTTGAGTGAAACCGTTTACTGCCATCGCATTTGAACCGAGGAACATCAACCGACATTCAGAGTATATGTATCTATATTTATATACTGTAATTATTTTATTTTTTGTAGATTTTACATAATTATTGTAGAATTATCTATTTTAAAAGAAAGTGCAAGATTATGATGTACATTTATATATCAATATTGCAACACAAGCGGAAGGGAAGTCTTCAATGGGAGTTTTTTCGTGAATTTCGTGAATTTCTTAAAGATACGTATGTTGTGCAAATGAAAAATTCAACGATATTGCAAGGCAAAACCGCGCGAAATGTAATTAATACTTTGTTTGTATAAAAGGAGCTGTATGATTATGGTGATCTCACGAGAATAATTAAATATTAAAAACAAAAAAATATATATTCTAAGAAACCGTAATTTTATTTTTTTTCATTGTTTGTATTTTATATATGTATAATTATGTAAATAAAAAAGAAACTTTTAAATGTAAGTGTAATCTTTAATTTTTAATATACTTCTTATTATATATTGTAAATATACATAAAGTCGAATTTCTATTGTATTTTTGATTTTTGTAAATAAATGTATGTTTAATATGCCGTTGTTGTCATTATCTTTCACATTGTTTAATAATTAATATTCGACAAATTAATTTTGAATGCATACACAGTATAGAAGCCTGTCTTATACTTACTCATTAGTTTTGCTGGTGCAAATTTGTTAGTTGGTTTCCGTTGGAAAAAGTGCACAGAAAGAAAGCTGAACAGTAGATACCATCACTTCTTTCATAAACAGTTTTTTAAAAACTTATCTACGCAAAAACACTTAATAATTAGAAGTATGTAAAATAAATCAATGAAACTCGTTTATCCTACAACGAAGAGGGTTAAAGAATAATATTAAATGGAAAAAATCAAAAATTACATTAGCCATAAATTTAGTGGTAGCTTTTATTTTTCAAGTTTAAAATTTTCCAGACAGAACACTCCAACTTGTTCTTTCTCATAATGTTTTGAAACTCATAACATTTTAGATTGATTGGCCAATAAGAACACTTGATGTATCGGCCCTTAATTTTGCAAAAATAGCAAATTTTGAAGCTTTTCTTTTATTTACTCAAATAATTATTGGACAATTATTATAATTATTTACTTTGTTAATATTGCAGCTACGATGTTGGTTAAATTATCATAGATGTAGGGTTTTTCACGGTGGTTATAATCGAGTAATCAAAAAAAACAATTGAAAATCGCGTTTGGGAGATATAATAGATAACTTTTTTTTAATAGACCACCCTGTATATTCTTTCACCAATTGATAGGAAATCAGTTTCTGCATGCAGTATTGTCGTAATAGTATAACGTGGTATAACCTTAAAATGAAAGACAAAGACTTATACAGATGGATTCGATATAACAGCCAAAACTGTTGTTTGCGAACTTAAGATATTTCCCAAGTAGCACCAAATATTTATGAAATATGTATCATATATTTTTATGTTGGTAAAATGTTAAACCTACGTTCTACAAATATTTGGTGCTACTTGGGTTGTTTTAAAACCAAAAAGGAAACCCAAGAGTTTATAAAAAAATATTGGTAACAATGACAAAAAAACAATAAATTATAATAAGTGTTCGACTACATTTCTATTTTCTGATATGCATTTTCTGTACTGTTTAATTCCTGCCTTGATGCATGGAAAACTGTTGTTTGCGAACTTAAGATATTTCCCAAGTAGCACCAAATATTTATGAAATATGTATCATATATTTTTATGTTGGTAAAATGTTAAACCTACGTTCTACAAATATTTGGTGCTACTTGGGTTGTTTTAAAACCAAAAAGGAAACCCAAGAGTTTATAAAAAAATATTGGTAACAATGACAAAAAAACAATAAATTATAATAAGTGTTCGACTACATTTCTATTTTCTGATATGCATTTTCTGTACTGTTTAATTCCTGCCTTGAGGATTGAGAAATTACACGACAATTTACGTTACTCATTGTTTCTCTTACTGCACTTTGCAGCTCGTGTATATTTGGATATCTGCGACTGTATACTTTGTCTTTTAGATATTCCACAGGAAAAAAAGTCCATTAGAGAGGTCGGGAGATCGTGCAATTAAATGGTTCACTGGTATCAATCCATTTATTTCCAGAAATTTCTGTTAGGACTTCTGCTGTTAATTATAATTATGTACTGGAAAATTAAAAAGTTCCTCTCTTCCAAGTTTAAATTATCTTCGAAATCATCCATTACAGATCATATAATGTTAACACATCATTCTGCATTCTGCAGTAAGTGAACCTTGACAAAAGTATGGACCAACTATTTTATTATTGTAAGTGCCACACTAAACTTTGAAACTAAAGGCGTATTGTGGCGTACGAGGCATTTGTAGAAGTTTTATAATGATCCAATGATGCATATTTTTTATGTTGTACATTCTATTATTTGAAAAGTTTATCTCGTCGTTCCACAAAATGTATTTGTATATTATTTTCTACAAAAAAATGTTGCCAAAAACTGCGTACAAAACGCAATTCTTTGTTCAACGTTCGTATCAAGCAAAATTCGCATTGGCCGATATTTAAACGGTGTTTCTTCAATTCCGCACTGTTTCGTTTTCTCCGGCTTTTTTTTAAAACATTTCCATTCTCTTGGAATTTGCGAAATAATGATAAAAAATCTATCTGTAGTGTCCTATTTGGAAACATTTCTCTGTAACGTTCCAAGGCTCTGTTGCTGTGCCTTCTACGTACAAAATATGCCTCAAGTATATCATATTTCTCCTCTTGAATTATAAGTAAATAAAATAAAAAACAAAGAGCAACATAAAACAAAATAAGCAGCAATTGGAATCAATAAAAAAAATCCACTTAAAAAAGCAAAGTTGTCTGTTATATCTCATAAACGCGATTTTCAATTGTTTTTCGGATTACACGGTTGTAATCAGCATAAAAAAAATCCACATCCTCACATAATTTAACCAACATCGTAGCTGTAATATTAACAAATTTAGCAATAATGTGCCGATAGCTTTGAACAGCCTGTATATATAGGAAATTGTGACAAAGTGAACTCATGCGATTAAGGACATAATAGGACACATATAACACCTGACTTGATCAATATGCATATTTGTTGGATGATCACTTTTGTCAGGTTTCGATGTGACTCTATTAAACGACTTCTAGTATACTTTGACTTAAATGTGAATAAAAAATGCACCATTTTTGTAAAAAAATAATATATTTTCAATACAAACTTTAAAAACAATTGTACAATTAAAATAATTTATGCAGTCTGTATATATAAATATCATAAATATAATAATAATCTAAGATTCATATAATAAAGATCTCTCACAGATGTTAATAGTTAAAATATATAAATAATCCAAATACTCACCTTAAACCTTGATCTTAAGAGAAAATTTACTAGACTTTTTAAAATCATAATCGCATGCTTGAAATAATATTTACACAAAAAAAGTATATATTCTCACTCAATTGAATCGACTCGAAATAAAAAAAGAACAATTTGGTAACTTTTAATGCTTTTGTTTATTCTTTAGTTGCTCAATTTTAGCTTTGAGTCCAGTTTCACGTTTTTTCATTGACACTTTTTCTGACAATCTTTTATTTTCCTTCATTTTTAATTCTTTTATCCTGAAAGAGACGGATGCCGATCACTATTGTACATATTCAATACGGATAAATGCTACTTACTTCTCTTTTTCTATTTTAATATATTCCTTCTTCCATATATCTTTAAAATCTTTGCAGAATTGGAACCACAGATCAAAAAATTCGACCGGAACTACGTCGTTTAAATTCCCTTGTTTTGAGCGGAAGTGGTAATATTTCATTGTACTAATAAAAATATCCTTGCACTCTTTCAAATTCTCCGTTTCTGTGAGTAATCTCTTACGGGCGGATTCCAAAAATTTCGTGATTTTCTCTCGAAAGGGTTCTAGATTCTCGGGTGTCGATGCATTGATCACCTTTTGTGCTCTGGCATTGCATTCTAGAAAGTAGAATTTATTAAAAATTACATTTTCGCATCGCACATAGCTTTGTTTCAAGCAAACCTTCTGTCTGACTTTGTAATTTATTTAAATTCATTCTGATATCATCGAAGTTAACTGCCGATGCTCGTTCAATATCCCAAGGTTCGGGAATTGGTAATGCGAGCGCGCCATTAGTAAAATCGTTTTTTCTTATGTAAGATTGTACAATAAAATGTAGTAAAGTAATTTGTGAATCTTTGGATTTTACGTCTTTCAACTTCGATAGAATTTCTAAACCAAACCCATCGGCCTGGCCCCTGGTTAAATTTCCACCATTCATGTAGTTGCCTAGAGTTAATATTATAGCAAAAATTTCCTTCAATGAACTACTGGTTGTGATAAACTGCAACAAAACTAACAGTATTGAAAGTTATCAACCTTGTCAGGGTTACTTACTTCGCATGTTGACTTCATGTTTTCCAGCGTATGTTCAATTGTTGTTATGGAATCGTCAAATTCGGCTTGGAACATAAAGCAAAATATCCTTTCGGCGAAATTCGATATTTTGGACAGATCAGAAAGGAATTGTTCAGGTTTATCGAGAGGGACATCAGACATTTCTTCCAGGTGGGCGTTTATGTTTTTCAATTCTTCCGCAGTTGCTCTCTGGATGAATTCATTTCCCAAATTAATGGAAGAAAAGCGCAAAGAGAAATCAAGACTTACCGCTTCATAGATATGCTGTAGAGCTTCTAAACTAACCACTGATGTATCCAAATTGTATATGGCCGTTTCTATTTCGTGAAAATCAACATGTAAACTTTGAGCTAAAATCCCCACACTTTTGGAGCGCTTATCGTCCAACAACTTCTTCGGCTCAATCTTGCTTTTGACTTCTACCTTCTTTGAGGACGGTTTCTTCGCAATCACTTGCCTCGAAAAGAGATCCGCAAATTCTGACAGATTGTCCAAGGTTATCTCATCCAGTTGAACCCACAGCGGCACCGTCGACGGACTAATATCAGTAGACGGTTGATTGGCTGAAACTAAGATCCTTGTCCAATAAAGCGGTTTCATGGGTACCGAGGGCATGACTGGATTCTTTCTCAACACTGAAACATACAAACAACGATCTGGACTGGTGGTCTTTCTGAAGCGCTTTCTATGTGGGATATGTGTCGTAGATGATGAAGATGACGAAGACAATCATTGTGAAGAAGAAGGTGGCGTGAGAGTGAAGATGAGTGGTGGTGATTATGGCCGTTCTGTTAGTCGAGGAATGCTTACCTTGGTACGATGGCGGTGGCTGGGGCACTACAAAAACAAGTTTAGGAAAGTGCATTCGTATACTACAACTGGATTTAAACTTAAAACAAGAATGGAGTCATAAACTGTATAGAAACAAAAATATTTGAAAGGTGGTAGCATTTTCTGTAATTAGTCATGTATGAATATATGCCGCACCAACCAAACAATTTTGACTAAAATTTGGAATAATTGATTATTATAATAAGCTTAAATGCACTTAGGGTGGTTACTTGTTATTGGGTAATATAATTAGTAAACTCAACATTATTATCAACTGGTTAGTGAATTATTCATTAGAATATTACATACACACAACTACAGAAATTTTTTTACTACTACATTAAACATTTATCTAGATGACAATTTGTTGGAACTTAGTATGGTTTCTTTCCAAAAAAATAGGTGTCTGCTTTTTCTATCGCTTGACCATGATGTAGAAACAAATCAGAAAATTATTTTATTGCTTTAATTTATCTGTAGATGTCTCACCAAAACAACGATCCTTAATTAATGTGTTTTTCCATGCTTGATTTTTTTTTACAGAAGTTTTGCATGATACAACTGTATTCAAAGTTAATAAACCAGTACAGGCGTGACACAATGAAAATTACGGCCTAAAGCGAAAATTGCTCAATTGCTTTTATTATTGCTGATACAGACGACTCGCTGTAGAATTCAGAATCCTGAGCCTAGAAGCTTTCCTTCACAACGGTGTCTACGGGTTCACTAAGTCACGACTGTACTTACAGCCATATTCATAAATCCAGGAGGTTATAATAAGGGGCCCTTAAAATTATCTTTTTGATTGCACAAAGAGAAAGATTACAAGAACATCGTCTTTTTCTTTACTAATTACTATTGCTTCTATTATTAACTTTTGCGAGATATATTGTAAATATTGAGTATAAGAAATAAAAATAATTTAGGTACACCTTTTCCGTGATTTGCACTTATCGAAACAAAAAACCTGTCTGCATCGCGGTTGTGACTGTGGAATTTTGACAATCAAACACCCCAGGTAGCACACAATATTTATAAAATATCTATTTTATATTTTACAAATATTATATGTATGAGAAATATTTCCAACATAAACAACACATTTATATAATATTTGTTTATAACTGTGCATATATATTTAAAAATCATATTTATTATACATTGAAACAATATTTATATCACACATTCCAAACCCAAAGTTAACATTCAACATATAAGCAATATTTATAAAATATTGCGAGTTTAATATTGATTGCAAAATATTTTTTGAATATTTATTTTATAATCGTTTTCCAATATCTTATTTTGGTTTTACGAAAATATTTATTTATATTATTTTTTATGGGAAATATAATCATGTATAGCACACAATATTTATACAACATGAATTTAATATTTAACAACTATTATATCTACATACATGATAAATATTATCAGATTTTACTTAACCAACAAAAGTAGTGTTTTGTTACACTTTGGGATATTCATGTAAAAAACAAAGCATAGATTGGGTTGGTCATAATTTCGGTTATCTATTAAAAATTTTAATTCATGGCTTCTAACAGCATTTTAATCGAATATCTTAAACATTTATATATAATTCGTGTTCGTAATATTGAAAGAATTAATAATGTATTTTTAAGTAGAATAACGCATGTACAAAATATACTCTATTTTAACAATAATTAATATCTTTCTCTTATTATTTTAATTTGTATTTGAACTATTAAATTACTGGCTTTAGGTTTTACAAATTTTTCATCTGCGGTTGTCCAATCCTACTTGCTGTTTTGAGTCACGTGAGTTAGTGCATATATCGTATTGTAAACAAGCGACAAGCACGTGTGCATCACGTGAGTGGTGAGTGGAGTCATAGCAGTGGTGTGTAGTTTTGTGGTCCATGATTGTGGGTTATAAGAACAGAAGTCGTGAATAAACATTGCACTGGTTATAATTGACAACTGGTAAGTGTCGTAATTATAAATTTAATAGGTTAAGAACTGTTACAACGCAGGTGTTACTGCTTGTTTACAAAAATAATGTTACAGGATAGAGGTATGTCGTCCAACTCGAAATTGTCATAAGTATCATTTGGTCAAACACACACTTAAAAAATATGAAATTAGCAGCCTACAGAATGGAGATATGCATAACAAATATCAAAATATCGGTGAACATATTGGGGATATTGCAAAATATAGCAAAAACAGTAATTGATGGTAAGAGGAATGGTTACACGATGTAGTACATTAACAAGATTTTTTGTAGTAAAGATGACAGAAGGATGAAACAACGAGAATGAGAGGAATGCTGTTATGACAGCGTTGATACAGGTAGGCAAGGCTTTTTAAAAGTAGACAATAATTGCAATAATTATATACATGTTTTGTATTGTTTTATTTAAATTTTGTTTCCTTAATACAATAGTTGCATAAAAACTTCCATCAAGGTTTAAAATACTGCCAAAAATATATATTACGTGAATATTTCGATTTTAGCTATCAGCGGTCTAAGTTCTACGAGCACCCCAGTTTTAGTGGTAAGTTGTACAGTATATGAGTAGTAAGATGTTTTTATACAAAAGTTGATGTGTTGCAGATGTCTTGAGGCGATTGTTGGTATGGAATATTTGCTGATAAACAATGTCCAATTGTTGTATAAAATTTAATCCAGTTGCCACAAGGATGAGATTGACATATGAGGGTACCAGATGAATCATTAAAAAGACAGTATCAGTATACCTAGCGCAATCAAAATCTTGTATATCTAAGTAATGTGCATCTGAATTATTTAATCTTTGAAATAAAAAAATTTAGCACACTTTTTTATCTTGTAGAAGTATGCCGTCCAGCATTAACCCTTTTTTGTATATGTATGTGTTAATATGTAGAGTATGTTGAGAATTACTGGTTATCTTGTGTTGCTTAAATATTGTTAATCCATATTTTTTATTTTGCAGTAGAACCTCTCATTACCGGAATTATATTGACAAAAAAAGTTCATATGTAATATTTTATGTCTTCTCGATTATCAGGATTTTTCATTATCCAGACCATGTTAGCCTTCAATTAGTCCGGATACTGGAGGTTCTACTGTACATAGGAATGGTGTTGTGACATAATCTCATATGTAATTTTTTAAGTTTTACAGCAATAATTAGAAAGTGTTTATTAGCGTCAACATCCTAACTGAAATTACACTCGATTCCAAATTGTTTCCTATTCGATTTGAGATCAGATTTGAGTTCTGATATTTAAATCAATGCTTTATAATTATTGTTGCAAATGGAAAATCATATAGCAGATACTTTCACGAGACCATCCACATGTATATGGATTAGCAATATTAAAGCAACATAAGAAAACCAGTATTTCTCAATATGCTCTATATATTAATTACAATATTTTCGAAATAAAAAAAATCTGTCATTTCCTATATGGAATATATATTTGAAAAAAATATTACACCTATATAAGAAATAAATATATACTACATATGTATTGGATAATATGCGAGAAATATTAGTTAGCAATATTTATGAAATAAAAAAAAATCTGTCACTTCCTATATAAAATATATATTGACAAAAAAATATTTTACTAATATTTGGTGCTACCTGGGACATGTTACTGTATGCAGAAACAGAAATTAGCTGCTTTTACCGTTCTTCAAAAAAGAAGAGAGTTTATTTATGTGGTGAATGATAAATACACCGCGCAATCAAAATGAATAGCGTTTATGCATCGATGGCTCAAGATGCAGTCCGAAGGCAGCTTCGCTACACAATGAAATAAAAAATCATCCATTCCGATTGCTCATGCAATTCAAACAAAGGAATGCTACGACACAATACATGTGTGCGCTCTTAGTCAACATCAAATTAATGAGTATCAATGGAAAATTTGTACCGTTCTAAAGGTTTGAAAATTAATTCCAATTAAATCTCATATCTGAGATATTAATTGATTTAGGTACCTACATATTATTCCGCAAGTGGTCTATTAGTTGGAATGCAACCTTGATTCACCAAATTTTACTGTTGTTTGTGCCTGTGGGATGGCTGTGCAACTGCCCATCATTACGTGTGAACATATTGGCCACGCCCTAGTAATTATGAGCCGAGGAAACAGAACCTCTCACCACCCCTTGCGAACCCACAGGAGAGTTTTCTGCCACTTCTTCATTTCAAACTAGGCCATAGCAAGATCTTCGTCATAGAACTCAACCGTAAAGGAGCAAGTTTTTAATAGGTACTTAATCAAGTTGCGCCCCAAATTTCCAACTCAGACAGCATTATTACTTCACAAATTTTTTTTTAACATCGCTACCTACAGCATTAGAAATGAAGTGTGATATTGCAAACAACATTTCTACGAAATCCAGGAACGATATAAACCACAATATTGCCGTAGTATTGCTGCAGTATCACATCTCTTCGCATATCGTTTATGAATATTGCAGTAATATTTTTTCGAAGAATGCCAGTGTGATATATTAGAATACTCTAGTGCATAGGTTCCCATCGGGGGCGGTACCGCCCCCTAGTGGGTGGTGGAGCTTTTCGTGGGGGCGGTAGCGGGTCTAAAGGCAAATAACGCTCCCCTTATGACAGTCAAGGGGGCGGCCGCAGCGTATCTACCTAATTAGAAATTTAATATAATAAAATACTTTGAAAATACATCTATTTTTATGAAAAAACATTTTATCTAGCCGTCTAAGATATTTATCTTATTATTATAGCGTAAATAAACATTAAAACATTTAAATAAGCATTAAGTATAAACTAACTAATTGATTCGGTTTGAAACTGTAGGTAGCAAGTCTATGTAAGTTGGTAAGCAAAGACGTGATTTACGCAATCAAGCATGTTTCGACAAAAATACGGGAACTTGTAACAACCTGTGCGCAGAGCAAGTGCAGCATTATATCAGCATTATACCAGCATTCCCTATACCTATCTTTAATAGATTTTGAGATATGAGCGACTTTTTGTTAAACAGACTACGTAGCCCTTTAAATGTTTGTAGCTGGCTCTGAAATGGATTCACGTCAAATCCATGTATTATTTTTTGAATAACCATACAAGAATGTCTGTTCGAATAGTAATTTCTATTAATATTGCGTTGTACGAATGTGTAATTACAATGATATACATAAACACTTTTGGTTAGTCAATGAATTTGACATTAATCCCATTCAGAGCCAGCTACAAACACGCAAAGATAGGGCTACTTAGTCTGTTTAACAAAAAGTCGTTCATATCTCAAAATCTATTAAAGATATGTATAGGGAATGCTGATATAAAGTGATAGGGGATGATATTTACTTCTTAATTCCGAATTAAAATACAGGGTGTTCTATTTAAAAAAATGAGTTTTCTGCATTTGAAAATATGTCACTTTGTTCCTCAGTTTTGAACACCCTGTATGTTAGAATGTAAAGTGTGCTTACCGTTTCTTAGAGTTATATCTACATTCATAACATAGCAAATTTGGAGTCTCTACTTGCAGTATTAACCGAGATATTAATTTCTCAATGATGCAATGATTATGATTAAAAAAAAAGAAAAACTTAAATAACTCAAAAACGGCAACATAGGAATAGCTAATGAAAACTGACGTATTTATAGTTGTAGAATCCAAAAATAAATCAAAAATTAGATCATTCTCTTTAAAATAAGAAAGTTGACATCCATTTCCGGTCAATCGGAAGTGTATATTTTGGTTAAGGTATTTTACATTTATAGTTCCAATCGAACAGATACTGATGCCAAAATCTCAAATATAAGTAAATAATAGAACATCATAAACTTTTAATGAACCAGTTACGTGGAATACCCTGCATAGTTCGTGTTTGGTTTAATTTTGTGCGTTATTTTATTTTCATTATTATATAACTTCAGCGACATTTGTTTTTATTGTATTAAAGTCATTAAGGATTTATTGTGAATGGAGGCCAGTGATGTAAAAATAGGAATTCTTGACAATTTCCGAAAATATTATTTGTATACACGATACACGATGTCAAAGACCCAAGGTTGTGCTGTATTAAATTGCTCCAATATTGTGAAAGACACGTCATTATACATAAAAACTTTGTTTTGATGCTATAATTTTTTTATAAATAAAGAATATTTTATATATTAGTGCATCATTGTGTTTGTATTCAGATTTTATCATATGTGTATGTGCCAAATATTTCGTGACTGTAATAGTATAGTTATTACAAACTGTACTGTTATACTGTAAACAGTTTTCCCGGGCTGTTGAGTCGTGGTCTAGTGGAATTACTTCCGTACGTTTCGTTCACAACTGCGGTGAACATCTTCAGCGGCGAGGTCGAAGTTTCCTTCGTGATGGCTCGTCGTTTAGTGTTCCACTAGACCACGGCTCAACAGCCCGGGAAAACTTTTTACAGTAGATTCCAGCCGTGAAAGCCTACGCAACACTTTGTACTGTTATAGTTATGAAATAGTTGGTATATATCCAAATAAAAAACTTGAATATTAAAAATATATAAAACAACCCATTTAAGGCTGGGCAAGATTGTTACAGATCCCTGCAAATCGGCAATAACTATAACTTCACAGGTTTTGCAACTTTTAAGGAAGAATTAATGTAAAATTATATAGTAATAAGTTAATATGTTCTAGTTATTGAGTCTCAAGTTAAACTGTTGAAAAAGTAAATAGGAATAAAACTTAATTTTAAACTAATATAAAAAATACGAAGTAGGAGTTTGAGCCCGCAGATGATGTTATATACATCATATTTACAAAAAAGAAAATGAAATCGTACAGTGGTTATGCCAAAACCTATTCAAATTTTACTACAACTACATGTACAAAGAAGTATTTGGAACACCCCTACAAAGAAAAACACCACCTTTGTCCTTTTGCGTAGATGGAGCCGTAAACGTATACAGAATATTGAAATATGAATATCCATCTAATAAATGATGCAATATTATTACATTTTAAGATAAATTCTATATTTTCGTTTATATTTTATTTAATATACGTATTACGTATGAAACACTGCAATAGTACTATACACCACAATGTTCTCAGGGCATACGAGTGAGCTACGTAAGATGTGGGTATGTTGAACAGACTGAAGACACGGTCGCATATAACCCATTTGCCTAATATGTCCTTAGTACAACCAAAATACCATATAATTAATATCGGACAAGAATAGTTCCGCTGGCGTACTGTAGATGTCCCAGCTAGGCTGATTTTAGAAAAGTGTACGACCAAACAAATATTAAACGTGATCTGACGTGATTAAACGTAAGTGGAATTTTCCGTTGCACAAACGCGTAAAAATATAAAGTAACCGAAGAGTCGGTGCGAGACGAATGAAAGTGGTTTAACTGCGCGCGCAGCGAAGTGGTAGAGCGTTCATTGAATGAGTTGTCATTTCGCAAAATTATTATGAAATGAATATTAAAGGAGTCAAAACAAGTAACAGTTTAGTAAATAAAACAAAAACCAAAACACACATATTGGCTCAATGGATTAATATTCGTTTATAATGAAATTAAAACATATTTTTGTGTTAAGCGAAGCTATACACATGAATATTTGCTTTTATTTATTTCGTCAAATGCCTATTAACTTTTTCATAGCACATATTATATCTTATTTACCACTGTTGATTTATTTGCGATGATAAAATATTTTTGCTTTTAGTGGACTAGTGGACATTTAAAATAATCTTTGTTTCTTGATATATAAATTTTTTTTTTTGCTAATTCTTGTCAATATATCTGCAGTTAACAGCGAAAGAATATTATCTTGCTAAAAACTGAAATAAAAATATCAGAAAACATTAAAAAAGTGTATCTATAAAATCTATAAATTTTGCTTTTTTTAAAATTCATTCCCAGAAATGCCATGATGTTTGAAAAACATAAGCTCGTATTTGTTTTCAAAATTATTGTTTACTGTTTTCATAGGATAGTCGATGGCGTATCGAACAAGAATTTTTTTATCATTTTGCTTAAAATGTAACTTAAAACATTACAGTACAAGTTTCAATCGCAGCCCAGTAAACAAAATTCAAATCTTCCGCAATCATATTGAGTAACTTCAACTTAAAGGTATTCAAATAACCATTAATGTAATACAAAATCGTAGGTAACTTCATGCTCTAATGTTGAAGCTTCTGAAAATAACTGCGCGAAATTTGGTTTACTGAGAGGGGTCTTTACAAAAAAAAATATGCAACATTATTATTATCTGGTTGCACTTTTAAGGTATTTTCCTCAATTTGGTTTTTATCAAAGTGTATAAGTACAAGTACGCTAGCATCAGACATAAGCTTTTGTCGCTCTTGAACTTTTTCTGTTTCGTTGTTTGTAGAATCAATATAGAAAATATAATTGTTGGACATTATATTATTGTACATATCTTATAATGGTTAGAACTGTCAAACTATATATTTGTAACCAAAAAATGATAAAAAATAGAAAAAAAGGAGAGAATTAGCAGAATTCAAATTTCCTGCATTTACAATTTCTAAAAGATTTTCATTTTTTTTCGTTCGCTGCTTTTAGGAAATCTCAGATTGCTTTTGGAAATGAGACATAATACTAGAAAATTTTATAGGTATACAACCAAGTGTAAATGCAGACTTTATATAATAAACCATAAAATTGAAATTTTTATAAATCACCAATAAAAATCATCGATTATAGCGTACCTCTGTTTAGTACGTTAATTAAATAGCGATAAAGTATAATAGATGCATTCATAAAGAACAACTCTCCAAACATACATTCATCCTATAAAATAACTTGGTTAAATATAAACCCCAAAACTAGCACCTAGCATCCGATTCTCAGACCATCTACTTATTTATATGCCAGGGGGTAGAATTCATATTTGCCGCGATTATTCACGCGTATTATATACGTTACTGCCAATAGAAATAGATTTCTGAATTACCCACAGCTGTAATACTCAAGTGCTTCCATATCATGTACATAGTTCGGTTGGTCCACTGTTTATTTCGTACGTCTCTTGCCCGCCGCTTTTAACTGCCCCCGCGAAGAAGCTACAGTGGCGCCGCTCTAAAGTACGCCAGCGGAACTATACGTCTTTGACCATATGTATACTAGTATTATATTTGGTACAACAAAGGAAAAAAAACTATCTGCCGTGTCTGCCTGTCAGGGAAAATTGCGCATACAATTTTTGTGGGATTGTAAATGGTTGGCCTTAGAGGATAGAGATAGATATGACAGGATATAAAAAATAGTAATGAGAATTTATATCTTTTCGGCTAACAGCAGTAGATACGCCCGTATCTTAAATTTTCTTTGTCATTTTAAAATAAGATCATAGAAGATTGAAAAAGTGTCCTGCAAATGGTACCTCTATGTGAACGCTCAAGGTGTTCATGTATATTCAATAAAGCTTCCTCCGGATATTTTTTGATTCTTGATTATTAGAAATTGCATTAATTTGAAACACTCAACTATATAACTTTTGCTTTCAATTTAAATATTTACAACAGAAATACACAAGGAGCATGTCGGCCGTTAGAAACTAATACGTGGTTGAATATATCGGGACTGCCGATAAATTCGGAAAGGGGAAATAAAGAATACACATCAAAAATAAAGTGCGTTTAATGTAGGTATGTTTTATTAATTATCTATTAGCGGATAATTTTATGCACATGACTCATACTACTGATAAGGAAATTCAAAATGTTGACATTACGCATTTTAGCTGTATTCAATCAGTTGCCCAATGTCAAATCCTTTTTTGGCCTGGTCAACTGTAAACACGGTGAGTGGTTAGTGCGATAAAGCGTATGGCATTTTTTTCTCAGTTCACAGTTACTTGCAATGTAAAATATACATAATACCCTTTTATTTATTAAAAAAAAAACACATTCACCGCTATATTTATTGCCGTGCCAATTATTATTAATGAAAAATTGTCATAAAAAAAAATCACTTTGACATAGACTTAAGAAGAATAAGTTCAGTTTTTAAAGTGTAATGGTACTACTCTCCATCTGCTAACTGTTAGATTGGGGTATTTTTTAAAAATAAGATGTAAGATAACTATAGCCGATTCTTTTTAATAATTGAGAATGTAAAAAATACTTTACCAAATAACATCGAATGTTAAAACCGTGAAAGAAAATAACA
The DNA here is from genome assembly GCA_004143645.1 of Protaetia brevitarsis. Taxonomy (NCBI): domain Eukaryota; kingdom Metazoa; phylum Arthropoda; class Insecta; order Coleoptera; family Scarabaeidae; genus Protaetia; species Protaetia brevitarsis. The sequence goes on from RXPK01000088.1 coordinate 4,622,347, forward strand.
TAACATATTTCCACCAGTCGAAACAATTAATAATAAATTATTTTTATTATTTCTCATATTTAATATTCACTATATCACCATATATTCCCCAAAAATTAAACATGATTTTTTTCTCATTATGCCCGAAAGCTTTTTTCCTGTACGATGTATCCGACTGCAAATCTACTCGACCACTCGACACACTGGAAATATGTTGGAAATAGTAGATATGCCCATGATATGTCTGGATATGCCACACATTTCAAATCGGTTCAAATATACTATGCGCCCCTTACTCCACCATTGCCGTTCTATCCTATCCCCTCCTATTTCGTAAAATACTTCTCTATAACCACCTCATTTGTATAAGCATAAATATTTTTTGTTAGGAACGTTAGAAATGGTACCTACAGAGACATCTATTTTTTAAAAGAATTATGAATTTTACCATTATTGACAGTGATGAAATTTTTTATAATCTTGCCCACCCTTAAACGTAGCCCAAGATTACTTGTATAGTTCGATGTACTGACGTTAGTGGCGCGCAACATTGTCGATAAAGTAGAGCATTAAGTTTCCACTCCCGGAAGCCTAGTGAAAATTAATTAATTAAAAGCCGGGAGGGAACCTTATTAAGCTAGCGAACTATAGATGGCAGTACATGTAACTAAAATAAAGGGAAATATCCGATATTAGGATATCATCCCATATTCGGCTACTTTCCCCTATTTGAGAGAATTTGCAGAGATCACTTCACTAGTATACCTTCTTGATGCACCTAATTTAAGAGCCAAATTATGATCCCATTTTGTTTGTTTTTTGTCCTAATTAGTGCGAAAATAACACGCATTGATTTGCAGAAGTTAGTGAAAATATGGACATATATTTTCTGCAAATCAATGCGCTGTATGTAAAACGGAATAAGAACTAGTGTCATCATGATCATGCTAGAATTTTATGGTCATAAGCAGGCAAAGTATGAAAGAAACAACAATTAACACACACAAACATTCACATTAAATTTTTCCCTATTCCGAAAATATTAATTTCTATTAACCATAACAATACAGCTAAAACAAACTATCATCTAACTGAAATGCATATCAAAAAAACTTTAAGAAGAAATAATTCTTTTAAACTCACTTGACTTCTGAGCGTTCCATCCACCGGGTGGCGGAGGCGGCAGTGGCGTTGGTCCTCCCATTGGTGGTAGAGGAGGAGGCACCGGACCACTTAAGCCTGGCATTGGTGGAGGAAGCGGAGCTCCACCCATTGGCGGAGGAGGAGGCGGCGCTGGGACGCTCAGACTAGGTGGTGGTGGAGGAGGAGGAGCACAGCCTCCCAGACTTGGCGGTGGAGGAGGTGGAGGTATATTGCTAGTATCTAGGGGTAAAGGAGGAAGAGGTGGAGGATCAAAACTGGAAGGGAAAGAAGGTGGTAACTGAGCTGCGTCTGGCATTGGCGGTGGAGGTGGTGGAGGTGCTGTCATAGCTTCTGGAGATTGTGAAATAACAACTGAAGTGGTAGAGATAATTGGAGAACGCGGAGAGGGAATTGAGGAAGGAGGGACTGACGATGCAATTTTTTCAGTAGATGAAAGTGTCTCAACTTCATCACTGAAAGATTTTAACTTGGTTATTGACAAATCGACATCCAAATTTCCATCTGGAACCGTAGATGGCAATGCAGTTTTTACATCTGCCGACAAATTTGGAGCAGAAGATTGTACTAACGCTTTAATTTCACAACCGTCATCTTTTTGTTGCTGAATACCGTTTTCTAAATTATTTGAGCTAATTTTTTCAGTATCCAAAGTTATGCATTCCTTAGAATCACTATTAGAGCTGTCTTCCGAATCTATTGAAGCTACCTTTTCGGCGACGATATGATTGCTGCCTCGATTCTCCACCTCATCTCTAACATCGTTTCTGTCGTTGAAATTGCGAATCTCGCTATTATTATTGTCTACTGCGTACGATAACTTATTCAAACTACTATCACAGTTTTTGCAAGTGATGCTCCTTTTCTCTTCGACCGGCGAACTGAAATCTTTAACTGTTTGAGCGGTCAAGTTTTGTATTTCGATGAGCGTCTTGTATTTTTCGACTTCTTGTTTGAGCCGTTTCACTTCCTCTTCCAGTGCGAGGATTTCAACTTCTTTCGCGGACAATTTTGACTCTGAACGCATCACTTCTACTTTCAAGGCTTCCGGCGATTTTGGACCTACCGAGTGACCGTCTAGGTTAGAGCCTGGCGTGTACAATTCGGAACTACTAGGTGAGGTGGGTGGCCAAGACGTATAACTCAACTTTCCCGGAGTTTCCGGTATGGATTGAGGAACCTCGGAGTGTGCCCAATAATACATCAGATCGGGCTATGACCAAAAGGGAAAATTAAAACTCGGCTAAATAAAACTACTAAAACGGAAGAACTCACCTTGAAAGTAGTATACATCGGTGTATCCTTATCTGGTATCTGCCGTAGGACCCCAGCCGCCAGAAGGTGCGTGCAGAATTGTGCTGCTAGCACTTTTAAGTCTTGAGAACCATTCGATCGGGAACCAACGAAGTGTTTTTCACTTAATTCCGACAGATACCAATTGAGGAGCATGTGACCTGACGGGAAAATAAAATCGAAAGGTCAACGTTGAAAAGAGAACGAAACAGGCGATACGGGTAATTTTATTTTTATATTCACGTTTTTGCTTTTGCTTTCTTTAATTCGAATGGGATCTATGGCTGAGCAACCAACCCGAACTGTAGGGTAAATTAAACGGCTCGCTTTTGTGATGCTCCATTGTCAGTAGCTTGACGGTAGCAACAGTTTTGTGAAGCTAATTAACAATGTCACAGCGAAACAATGACTTATAAATAAACAAAACGCGCGGATTTTTTTTGCATAATGTATGAGGATATCTACATGCTGCATGGTAGATATTTTTTTTTGCTCTGTTTAAAAATTAGTGTTATTCATTACGTAAGAGGTATTTAAACATAATATACGTAAGCACTGCAAAGGCACTTCACGGTAAATATTTACATATACTAAACTAAAAATGTACACATATAAAATTAAGTCATAACTGCTATTATTACTAAAGCAGGTTCCACATAATATAAGTTTAAACAATTTTACAAAATAAGAAGCAAATTGTTAATAGTATATACATATAATTTCAATTATTTATTGTCCAATAAATTGGTTAAGTAGTAAACAAAGCCTTACTTACATAAAATAATCGATCAACTAAGCTTTTTAAGACATGAACTACATTTGATGAAAACTGATCAATATTAATTCCAAATATTCCACCAAAATAACGATTGTTACAATGTCCACTACATATTAAACAAAACGTTTCCGTAATACTACAATATTAGTGTTGCAATTGAATGGAAACGCCTATCTATCAATTACAATAATTTTAAAAGTTATAATACAAATCCTTCAAGTACTTTCGTAACAGAATGTTGCAAACCTTCAAAGAAAATCTTTTTATATAGGGATGTGATACCTAATTCCATTATTACGAATGGAATATTTGCAAGATAAGTATATAATCATTATAAAATATAAACCAACCTGTGAGTTACTGATTCATAAAAATAAACTTGACAATTCTAGCACTCAACACGAAATTAAGGCGAATGTGGTGGAACAGGTGTCTCGCCGAAGACTGGGTCTTTGATTACAGCTCTATTTTTGATTTTAGGAAGAAAAGTTTTATACAAAGCCTTTATAGAATTCAATACTGCATAACTTAAAATTTTTTGGCTACACAGGATGTTCCAAAAAGGGAGAAAATGCATGCTTACTCCCTTATTTTAACCCAGGGTGCACATTGTCGCTATAATGATGTCAATTATTGGTAATTATTCTTCGGATACGTCATAAGACGAGTAATTGACGTACTTACGACGTAGTGTATAAGACGTGCATTTGACGCTACTAAAAGTCGTCTTTTTGACGTCTTCAATTGGTCAGTTCATTATAAAAGGTTCAAAGTCCACCAGATACATATCTTAAAGTTGTAATTAAGTTCTTGTTAACATATTCTTGAACTCAGTACCAATAAATATAAAGATTATTGCTAAATAATAAGTATACATTAGACACGGGGGAGAATCTTTTAAATTTATATGAGCAACTGAATATTGCATACTCAAAATAGCTTTATAAAATCTTGAATGTCGTTAATTTTAGTGCAATATCATTTTAATGTTTGATTTGAACTGAATAGAAAAAATAGACCCATCTCAATACATAATTAAATTACGCGCCTCACAACGGGTGGCAGAGGAGGATGCCTCCAGTTGCATGTGTTGGCGGTTGGCGTGTTTCATAAACCCCCATGATTTTCGCCACCTGCCACTTTATATTGTTTGCTTTAGTCTGCTTTAGTGCATCTTTAATCGCATCGATAGTCTCGGCGTCTCGGCTGAGAAGTATACTGTTGTGCTGTATTGCAAAGTGGAAAACAAGTAGATTTTTATAAGTGCAATTTGTGTCAAGTTAAAATTGCCCTTATTTATTAGTTGTTTGTATAATATTACGTAATATTATAAACAACATAGCAGCATCGATTGTCGTAATTTTTGGCAATGTAGTGCAGAATGATCCCAGAAATAAAAAGAAAATGGACACTTACTGAAATCATCCAAAATTATAATTCCTTCACTCAACGATATAACCTTAATTTTTTTGGCAATTCTAATTTGGAGTTTTATACGTTAACCGGTAAGAAAATGAAATTGTATTTGCTTGGCGAAAGTTCTTGTGATGATGTTATTGGTATGAAATGTTATATCTATACCTACCTATATTCACAATTAGTCCCTCTTATAATATAGAATTATAACATAGATGTATTAGAATAGTTTTTCATTACTGTATTTCAAAATTGTACATTAGCATCTTAAATGTTCTTTAACAGTGCTATTTTCACAATTTATTGTTGAATATAAACATTAATAAAAATAAATGTATTCTCTTTATGTTACACTTTTATTTTTGCCCTAAATTAAGTCATATATTAAGAGATGAAAGTACGTCAATCCGACGTATCAAATAACGTACTGAGTTCGTCTTAAAATGACGTCGATGAGATGTGGCATTAACTCGTCGTTTTGACGTCGTATGTATGTCATTTTCGACGTCGCAGTTCGTCGTGAACGACCATTAAACAACGTCATTATGACGACAGATTGCCACCTGGGAAATAGAACACCATATATACATATTATTCATTTTCATATTCTACGATTAGTGCATATTTTAAATACCATACATACATACCTAGCTTGATAGAACAGTGAAACTAAAATCAATATAATTATATACAGGTGTCCACTATAGCCGTGAACTGTTGCTTAACTTTAACCCAAGCTCACTTAATTTTTTTTAAATAATTTGCATTTTGTTTCAATGTATTTTGTTTTTGACTTGTAGAAGACCTGAAGATGGCATGCACACCAAAACATGTAGTCTTAAAAATATTTAGAAGTTTTTGATGAATGTCCCGTACGGGCGTCTTTTCCTTCTTTTATTATTTAGTAAATATGTATTAGTATCAGATAATAAAATATAAAACTAATGAAATATTTTTTGAAAAGGAATGATGTTTATTGATAATTAGCAGAAATAATAAAACCTATTTTTAATAGGGCAGGCCATGATAATTATTTTACCACCTTAAGAGTTAAACGTCAAATCTGTCAACAAATAATTTGTATATAATGTTTTGTGCTTCTTACATCTCAGTGGTTATTTATTTATTTTCTTATATATTTACTTAATTACTCAAATAGTATGTATTTTAGTCATAAACCATTAAAATAAAACTTCAAGTTTGTCTTTTATTTATAATAAAAAACAAATGAGCGCTAAACCACAACAAAATATATCCTTAATAAAAATATTTACACGTAGTAATCATTTTTAATTATCAAAATTTATAATAGATGTTGAAAAATATATCCTCTTTCTGTTAAGCATATTTCTACCCTCTTTTGCAAATTTTGGGGTAGTTTCTTCAACAACTCTACGAAATGGATGAAAAAGCCTCCCTTATTCTATTCTTCCTATTTTCCTATGAAGGCTCTTTCTTGAACATAAGTTTCTTTAGGTAGACCCAAAAAAAATAGAAATCCGAAAAACGTTTTACATAAAACAAATTTTGATGGCTTTGACTTTTAATTATTATTAATTAAATTAATTTTGTTTGATAGTTTATGGTATTAAACAATTACCATAGCCTACCAAACTTCGGTAATATACTTTCTGCTAATCATTGAGGAATGACATTTAAATTTCTTCCTATTAAAAAAAAACGTATTATTTGTTTTGTATTTTATGATCTGATACTGATGTATGCTTACTAACGTGCGGTTTCATTTGGTTATATCGCGTTTATGTATTAAGCTGACTTGAAAATTAATGGAAAATCATTGGAAAAATAATTATCTACAATATCCTGCATGAGGCGTCACAGATGTTTAGTATGAGTTGAAAAAGCTTTGCATAAGGGTTAATTCAGCATAAGCAAAGATATAGGCTGCTATTCAAAAAAAAATCAAGTTACCTTGGGCTAAAGTTAAGCAAATGTTCAGGACTATACATGTGTATGTAATTATACCGATTTTAATTTTCTTGTTCTACCAAGCTAAGTATATATGTGTGATATTTAAAATATGAATATCTAAAACAAATGCATATACAAACTATGCCGTCTTAATCTAAAACTTGCAATAGACCCATTTTTTCTTTGCAGAAGCGTAAAGAACAACGTTGTTATTATAAATAAACATACAGTAGCTTATATAAAATGATTATTTTTCTTAGTAAAATTTAAAAATGGAATTATTTACAGGGTGTGATCATCAGAACGGTGACTCGCATCGCACGCGTGTGCCTACGAATCATCCCCAATACAGAAGCAACTGGCGTAAGCCCACAATAACACCTACTGCAGTTGGTTTTAACAAAACATTACATGCTCATATTGCTCGGACGATCAATTGATCTGCTAAAATCAAGAAAACAGTAATAAAAATATATTTGCTTTAACGAAGTATGATAAGTCAATTGAAGTCAGTGCAATGAAGTGAATCTACAAAATATTTGGTATCGTTAAATTTAATATAACTAATACAACTAAATAGGTAACAAGTCAGTGTAAACAAATGGTTAACTTGAAATGAATAATTAATCAATTGATTCAAACATATATAAGGCACATTTAATGCAATTTTTAGTCGTGATCTGAGGCAGTGATTTAGCCCCAATTTACGTCAAAGAAGCTTTACACAGGCAGTCTAAATAGCGGCCAGGCCACTTTAAGTAATTATACCAGTTGAATGAACTTTAACGTTTCTTAAGATTTAACACAGTGTAGGTATACTTTTCGAAGTTTTGATACAAAATTGCCGATAACTACAAAAATCATTATTTTTCTACGTAAACACCATTCTACCAACGTGTGGTTCTTGTGATTATTTTTTCAGTACCTCGTTTGTAATAATTTAGAAGGGGCATAGATAAATTGCCTGCCGAGATAAAGAGCAACTGTTAATAATCATTAAATTGCCTCACACAATTTTTAGCTACCTGATATACATGTGTAAACTGGGTCCCGGTTAATAAATAATAAAATAATAATGGTTGGAGCTTACGATTACAAAGGTGTGGAAAGCAATTTACCTATTTATGAGATCAATTAAATCCGAACCTTTCTCCTACTACCTGTGGGGAGGCAATTCCTAACACGCTTTAGAAGGTAAGAGCACTATTATGATTAAACAATAAACATTAGGCCTACAAGACACCAGACTCTCTTTTATGTAAACATAAGTTTCAAGCTCTCCAGCAACTGTTTGTGTCGACAAAATGCTCCCACGCACCAAATAACTGAATAAACGTTAAACTTAGTTTATTTTATGGATTACAAACGGTTATTCAACGTCTATGATATTTTATAGTTCATTATGCTATTTGCAAGAACCAAAATTAAACGTTTCTGGTATTATTTGGGCTAATGTTATTGTATTCAATTCCTCTTCTCGTGTTTCATGATATAAGCGGAAATTAAAACACTTTAATTCGACAACAAAAATTATTTATTGTGACGTTTCGTCAAAGTGCGCTTTGGCTGTTTCAAACTATATCAATTGTAGCTTGAAATATATTTCTTCTGTAGAGTTCTTTCAATTACTTTTATATGTTTATAAATTCAATGTTAAAATAAAAACAAATTTCCATAAAATTAATAATAATTAGGTAATTTGTTACATTTGTTAAAAGTTGATTTTTATTGCTTGTTTTGATCTGGAATCAAGTAAAACATTACTGCGATTTTTATGCAAAAAAAAGTCTTCTCTTTAAAAAGAATCTAGCTTTTTCAAAATGTTGAACAATATATATAATGCTTAATTTGAAAAAATATTTAATAATATTTTAAAACATAAAAACGTATAAATACCTTCAAATTTCTCGTATAATTTGAAGTCCAGCTTCTCCGGCACAAATTTAGGTTTGGTAACTTCAAGGGAAAGTTTCTCGTTGACATTAAGCGATAAGGATGCCACCCTCTTCAACACAATACTGTCTTCAATCAACTTGTAGCCATCGCTAGGCTCTGACATAATCCTTTTGTATGCACCTACAACGAGATCTTCGGTGAGGGTATAGTCTACCTGGTTAAATAGCTTAGCAATTAAGCTATTGGGATTAAAACCACATACAATATCTTGGAAAAGTCATGCTAATTATTAGGTACAAATATTTGTCCCTATTACATTAAGCTTAAAGTTGTGTTGTCCTTGTGTATAGAGCACAATATTGTCAATCATAAAATATTTACAACAACAACAGAGTTTGTACGATTTATAAAAGAATATGAATAATTTATTTTTAACGATTGGTATATGAGGAACGAGCTATTCTCGGAAATTTAGTAATTTGCATATCAAATCTGAATTCTACAAGCGGCGTGACCTGATATTTTGTTATACATTAGCTACTACACATAATATTTGATATCAACACACAATGCAAGAGTTAATTGTATATTAATAAACTCATCGTTAATTGCAGTTGATCTTATAAGATTCTATAAATAAATATTACTTATTGGCGTATATATATCAAAATTTCAAACGCTTTATCACAATATAAGTATACATAGTACTGGATTGCATTAAAAATTGAAAATACAGGATGTTCATAAACTAATGCACCATATTCATAATTTGTTATTGGATACGTATTTTTTTTTAAAGAAACGCTGAAATAGGAACGTCAATTTTATTTTTATAAAGGGCATTAGTTAATAAAAAAAAAAACTTGTTTCCTAGCTACGACTTCATCATTTGTGAGCCACTTTTTTATCATTAATCAGACATCTACAATATATTTTCTTAAAAAAATCAGCAATGGTTACCTTAACAAAAATTATGTTAAGATCTAAAAAAAGAAGTAACAATACTTCTTGTAATTGTTCAAAATGTCACTCTGGACGGATTGTTAGATCATTCTAAGCTGATGTTTTCTATTCCGCATGAAAGTTGATGGCTCGGATCGTTCAAGTTATTTGATATATTAAAAGCTAATACAGCCAGTGCACTTATAATTAATTCAAATATATTTTATTAGATATGAATATTAGAATATTTCTGGATAATACCTTCGTTAATAGGTGGATATTGCACAAAGAGGATGAATTGATCCATCTCCTGCTATAAAGCAAATATTACACTATAAAGTCTTTTAACAAAGATATGTGACAAATAAACTTTTATAGTGTAGTAGGTTATAAAAGTCACACCTATAAAAGTTTTTTGTTAAAGATCTTTGTTAGAGAACTTTTTTAATGTAACTTACGTCGTAAATCAGGTGATGGATCTGTTTTCTTGATCTTATCAAAGATCTTTGTCAAAACACTTTTCCAGTGTAGTATCCGCTTAAGTCTACTAGATTTCTTAATTTCTTTATGACGGGTTGTTTGAAAATGACGATTCTTACAGGTTTAGCAACTAACATAATATCTCAAGCATTCCAAAACATTATGAAGAATATCAGTTCGGAAATAAATGAACAATTCGTCTTAAAAGTTCATGCACGTGCCGGTGTTTGTCAAATTTTAGTGGGATATGATTAAATAATTACCAGAAGTGATTACCATCCTTTTAGATCACAAAATGGTTTTTGTAAAAATAACCGTCGTTGACTTTTCAGAAAACTCATTGTATTTTAGGAACGATAAAAAAATGATCATTAGTGTTTCAATATTCGATTCTGCTGGAAAGATAAAAATGCTAAATTTGCTCGTGTATTAACAAAAGATGAAGTCATAGGTAAAAAACGACAAATGAAAAAAAATCATCAACTAGCATCTTATATAAAAACAGGATTCCGTTTTTTCTTAAAAACACACTCAATAATGAAATTATGCATATCGTGGGTTACTTTCTGGGTCCTCTATATACTTATTCTTTAATATTTATCCACGAAAATTAATCAGAAAAAAAATACGTATTTAATTTATAATCTCCGTAATTATCGCATGCACCAATGCTAATAAATATAAATCATGCAATTGCAGAAGTGTATTGTTGGTTTAAAAATCCTGGAAATATTTATTCCCCTTATCATTTAAATTTTTTTGTTATTATTTGTATTGCAGCCACTAATTGTTCTAAATTAGCATAATAACAAATTCATATTCAATAAAATGAATTAAATTAAAACAAACGTTTTAACTGATATTTTCCGGCAAAGTTACTGCAGCTTGAAAAATCTTTACCTCGTGTTAAAAGTTTCGCACGCCAGTCTCTGCATTCATTTATATCTAAAACACTGTAACGGCCTACTTTTTTCGGTTTATTTGAAACATCCATCACAAAGCCCAATATGATCACGGTATGATTTGTAGATGCGTTATAAATATACACTATGCATTAATAAAATAGTCGTGGAAAGGCAGATTGACATTATTCATGTCTACTCTCCACATAAACTTACAAAGAAAAAAAAACAAACAATATTTTTGTAGCACATAAATATTTTCTTAAAAACTTTCGTGCAGTATTTTCAATAGTTTAGAGCCATATAATAAGTAATAAATATATGCTTATTCCAGCTAAAACGTTTACATTAATTTTCTAGTTACTTTAATTGAAAACTGGTACAAACTTATATAGGTATAGATAATATGAGTACAGTCAAAGTGATCATGACTTACTTAGTTATCTTTGTAACATTACATTCCTAACACTGACACTGTTTGAATATTGCTTTTAAATGTCATAAAAATACGTCAACTTATACTTACACATTTTTCTAAGAAAACTACAAAAGATACCGTATATCTGCGTACCTACTGGTGAAGAATACTCTGAGGAGTCTCCGGCCGTATACTCTCCAGTTTTCTCGCAATAATCCTCCCTGGGTGACATATCGGAATCTTCAAATTTCAAAAATTCGCCTCCATCGATGCAAATACCGCTCTCCCCGCTGACTTCCGATTTCCAGTTCTTGGTAACGACCTCGACATTTCCGGAACAAAACGATTCGTTTGGCTCAGCCTCCAAACTTATCTGACTTGTTTTTGATATGCCTAGTTTGCTAAGCTTGTCGTTAAGGTTCTTCTCTCTCTTGAACTTGTGCTCGTTCAGTTTGAAACTGTTTAAAGCGAAATTATGCGAAAAGTTATCGTGAATAGTATCTGGAATTTCAACATCGGATAGGACGCTTTCTTCACTGTAATAGCATTGATTGATCTCAGTTGAAAATCCCACAGGTGTCTGCGGATCGGTGAAGACTGAATCTGAGCTGGATTCTCCGCTTTGAGGAGAAGTACTTTCTTGAACTTTCGGCGTTGACGCTTTCACCGTTTGGAAATTTAACGGATTGATTTCGTTATTCTCTAAGAGGACATCGTTCTCTGATGAATTTCGATTGGAGTCGTCGGGAACGATTGCGAGAAACTGAGGTTCTTCGGCTTTACCTCTCTTTCCTCTGATGATCTTCAAACCTTTACTTTTACTGGTCTTTGCTGATTTTGCATCTCCCGCTTGTATATTTCCCATATTTATCGAATATTACGTATATTTCTTACACCGACTGGATTTATAAAACACATAAACTTAACAAGAGCTCATCATCAACCAAACTATCCGCCTTGTGAACTTATAAAGCCCTAAACTATAACGCCTCCACTATATAAAAATCTTTACGCACGGTTTAACATAAATCGCGGTAACAATCGGCATATCCTGTTTCCCGTATATAAATATCGCATCCAATAATAACGTAACAATCACTGAAAAACCTTAACAAGTGCACATTATCACATTTTTAACACCACAAGTTCGTTTATTCCGAGGACTGAGTTTGTGCGACTGCGCTCGTTGTATACTCCGGCCGCCCTAATCGATTCTCAAAGAAAAGCTGCTACTCACGCGGTGGTTCTAATAAGATTCGTGTTGGATATTTCATAAACAGATTAAATTAGTAAACAATGGGATAACAATAAAATCAGTCTATTTCATTTTATTATATTTTCTGAAAGAAAATTGACAATAATGCCACTTATGTTTATATTATTTAAAAAAATATTCCTATTTTAAATTTAAAAAAAAAGGTATCTTAAAGTTCAAATTAGGTATAAAATTTTGAATTCAATTTTTTTTAGCGGCATCTTTACACCTGAAAGTATCATTAAATAAAACTCGTGGGTTACAGAAATCTGTAATAACAGGACTAACGGTGTAGTATTGATAAAGCAGTTTACTGTAATGTATTTATTGTTGAAAAACACTGTACATCCACGCGAAAACATAGTTTGGTTTTTAAGAATGTTTTTAAGCGCCTTTTCTTAGTTTTAAAAGTATGGCAGAAGTCCAGCCTAGCAGATATGAAAAGTCTTTGGGTCTATTAACTACTAAATTTGTCGATCTCTTGCAGAAGGCCAATGGAGGTGTTTTAGACTTAAAAATTGTATGTATACCATTCAAGCTATAAGCAAGCCTGATTCTATTATTTACACTTGTAGGCTGCGGATATGCTTGCAGTGAGACAAAAGCGACGAATATACGATATAACTAACGTACTAGAAGGTATTGGATTAATAGAGAAGAAAAGTAAAAACAGCATTCAATGGAAGTAAGTATATAAGTGCCGATAGCTATATGGTGGATACTAATTCTGTTAATTATAGGCCCTATACTTATAAAGACACTATTCCCAATTGTAATTCCCAAGAAATTGCTAATAAAGTGCTGAACTTAAAAGGAGAACTAAATAAATTAGAAAATTATGAGAATCTTTTGGACCGGCATAGATTATGGATAGAACAAAGTATGAAAAATTTAACAAATGATATAGATAGCAAAAAATATCTGTATGTTACAAATGAAGATTTTACTGATTGTTTTGGAATGGATGATAGAGTAATAATTTTAAATGCCCCATTTGATACAAATATACAGATACATGTAAATTATGTAAATCCTATTTAATCATCACTTTTAATTGTTATTTTTTTTAGGAAGATAAATCTGCATTTTCAGTCAAATTAAAATCTATTTCCACACCTATTACAGCTAGTATTAATATGAACAATCAGGAAAGAATATTAACGAAGAGAAATAAACGGCCCTATAGTGAAGTGTGTCATATAAACATATATCAATATTGAAGAAGTAATTATTTTGCATTCTAGGCCTTTTGCAAAGACAATATTAAAATAGAAGCAGATATTGAGTACAAAAAGAAAATTAATATTAAGCAGAGTCCACATGATTCTGACGAAGATTCAGATTTGGTCACTGCGGAGATTTTATTTAAGAAATCAAATACATTTAACCATGATGAGAAAGAGCAAAGGACGATCGATGTTGACGGTGAATACAATGTGTTTAATTTTTGTAAAATAATGCTGAATATACTATTTTTAGTAAACGATTCTTTCCTAAGATTAAGTCCTATACCTGGAGCCCAGGATTTTTATTACAGCCTTTTAGAGACGGAAGGGATAAGTGACCTCTTTGATGTTCCAAATATAATATGTTGTCAGGATTAGTTCTGACTGTTATTTTATATAGAATACTTTTTATGTTTACTGATCATACAATATTATATATTGTCAATAATAAAAATCAACTATTTTTTTGTTAAAAATTGCGTTTAATTAAGCACATTGTCTATATAATTTAATATGTAATGCGTAATTAATTTCGTAAGTAAATTCAAATTACTAGCAGTTACATAGATTCAAATGTACTTTCACTGAGTAAAGGAATTCTTCAAATGACCAACCAAATTAGAAAAAAAGTAACAAAAATACTTGGTGGCAGTGGTCGCGGGCAAGGAGAATGATATTTCAAAATATGGTTATTGATCATTGAAATTATAATAAAGTGATTTTGAAACTATCAATTGACAAATAATCGAATACCATTGTTTTAATGTAAAGTTCAAATTTGAATGATGAGGTGTTTTCCATTTTTGACAAAATCGAAAAAGTTGAGAACTGGAGAGAAAATTCATCTGGAACCTTTTTTTATAGCTCTTTTGAAAAAAAAAGTCCAACCAAAATGTGTTGGGTTATAATAAATAGATGTTTCAAATTCTTTTTTATTAAAACATGCTGAATTCAGTTTTATAACAAAATGGATAGGTTTCCATTGTAAGTTATAGACAAAATATAATCCCTAAAAATTTATTACATAAAGACACCTTTAAAATTTAATATTTAAACATGTCATTTCAAGTTCTTTCAACCTGTAAAGCTTGTATAAAAGTTGATCTTCTGTGTTGTCTGAAGCACATTACTTATATGCCAGCAATTTAAGTGATTTTGTTTACAAAACTTATTCAAAGTTCATTGATATTTTATTTCTAGCACGTATAAGAAGGTGTTATATACAGGAAATTCCACGTAACTGGTTCATTAAAAGTTTATGATGTTCTATTATTTACTTATATTTGAGATTTTGGCACCATTATCTGTTCGATTGGAACTATAAATGTAAAATACTTTAACCAAAATATCACTTCCGGTTGACCGGAAATGGATGACAACTTTGTTATTTTAAATAGAATGATATAATTTTTTATTCATTTTTGGATTTTACAACTATAAGTACGTCAGTTTTCATTAGCTATTCCTATAACTACATGTTGCCGTGTTTGAGTTATTTTAAGTTTTTCTTTTTTTTTTTAGTCATAATCATTGCATCATTGAGAAATTAATATCTCGGTTAATACCGCAAGTAGATACGCCAATTTGCCATGTTATGAATGTAGATATGACTCTAAGAAACGGTATGCACACTTTACATTCTAACATACAGGATGTTCAAAACTGAGGAACAAAGTGACATATTTTTAAATACAGAAAACTCATTTTTTTAAATAGAACAGCCTGTATTTTGATTCGGAATTAGGAAGTAAATATTATCCCTATCACTTTATATCAGCATTCCCTATACCTATCTTTAATAAATTTTGAGATATGAACGACTTTTTGTTAAATAGACTAAGTAGCCCTATCTTTATGATGTGTTTGTAGCTGGCTCTGACTGATTGAATGAAAATTCATTTACTAACCAAAAGTGTTTATGTATATCATTGTAATTACACTTTTGTACAACGCAATATTAATAGAAATGACTATTCGAACAGCGACATTCTTGTATGGTTATTCAAAGAATAATGCATGAATTTGACAATAATCCCATTCAAGGCCAGCTACAAACATTTAAAGATAGGGATACTTAATCTGTTTAACAAAAAGTCGCTCATATCTCAAAATCTATTAAAGATAGGTATAGGAAATGCTGATATAAAATGATATAGGGGATGATATTTACTTTCTAATTTCGAATTAAAATACAGGCTGTTCTATTTTTAAAAAAAATGAGTTTTCTTCATTTGAAGATATGTTTGTACTTTGTCCCTCAGTTTTGAACAGCCTGTATGTTAGAATATAAAGAGTGTGTACCGTTTCTTAGAGTTATATCTACATTCATAACATAGCAAATTTGGAGTCTCTACTAGTGGTACTAACCGATTCGAGATATTAATTTCTCAATGATGCAAATGATTATGATTAAAAAAAAAAGAAAAACCTAAATAACTCAAAAACGGCGACATGTAGCTATAGGAATAGCTAATAAAGGCTGACGTATTTATGGTCGTAAAATATAAAAATAAATAAAAAATTAGATCATTCTATTTAAAATAATAAAGTTGACATCCATTTCCGGTCAACTGGAAGTGATATTTGGGTTAAAGTATTTTACATTTATATATAGTTCCAATCGAACATATAATGGTGCCAAAATCTCAAATATAAGTAAATAATAGAACATCATAAACCTTTAATGAACCACTTACGTGGAATACCCTGTATAATATTCACATGTATAATTGAAATCTATTATGCCTTGTACCAACTTGTATTCGTGAGATTGTTTAAATATGAAATAAAAAAATAATGACAGATATTTTCGGTTTTGTCAAAAAAGAAAATACAAGTTACAATTGCCATTCAAATGCATACTTTACGTTGAAAATATGGCAGTTTTGAAAATAGTAGTTTGAATTACAGTTCTACTGCAATTTGCCCATCACTATTTGTAACATCATGACAATTCTAAGGTGATCAACTGATCATAAACGAATTGTTGTATATAGTCATACCGTTAGTTATTCTGTGGGTCATACTCACCTCGATTCATCGTTGTGAGACTATCCCGTAAATTATCGTTAGGCGTTTCTTTATAACGTATGTACAGCCGTGACATAATAAAGTTACCCACTTGAAGCTAAAAAGTGGCGATTTCCTTTATTATAGTTAGTATAAACGAACAGTTCTGTCGAAAACAGAATATTCCTACGCCAGGGATTTTGATTTCTTCACAGCCATTTGTTTATACTATAGTAAATGCACTTGACAAATTTTCGCTTTAGCTGAGTAATTTTCAATGTGCCGCGTGTGTACAACACGCTTTCTCATATCTTTTTAGGCAATTTGGAAAGATTCTATAAAGTCATAGAAACGCTATCGTAAAGACCCAACTTTATCTTCACTACTACTGCAAACCCAAAAATGGAAAATATTTTAAAATACAGTTATATATATATATTGTAATCGCAGAAATCAATTTATTTATTTTTTTCAAAATGGTCATTGTGACAATGCACCATCTATCGGTAAACAAATTTGTAAACACATTTGACGCTTGACAATTTACGAATTGCAAATGGCAGAATGTGTCATGTTGTGTTGAAAAATTAATTTTTGCAAGGCAAAAGAGATATCACATTTGATTATAATCTGGCATTAAAAGACTTTATATACTAAGCCAATAATTATATGTCTTAATATTGATGAAAATGGCAAAGTTGGTGGATGTTTACCGCCCCTCGAAAACTCTCAGCAGGAGACAGTTGCCATTAGTTGTTGATGAAACTTTAACGGTAATAAGTCTCGTTTACGATAATTTCAAAACAAAAACTGACTAAAATTCACAATTCCCCAAATCGCGCCTGAAAATTTGGAAAATTGTATAATATCAGTGACCTACAAATCACCCATTTTCAAGTAAGTTCATTATTAAAAGTCTTTACTGATTTTTTAGATGGTGATGGACTTAAAGTCCGTTGGATTGGTATCTGATAACCAACAGATAAAAGGAAAAGAACTTGAGGATTTCAGTCGTAAAATGGCTTTATTAAATGAAGATGAGCTTAGCAGTTCGTTGGAGGTATCTCGGTCTGAAATTTTGAAAGTACTAAATCAGGCAGTACCTTGTGTTGGATGTCGGCGAAGGTAAATTATAGTCTCCTGTTATAATTATTTTGGTTTTAACTGTGGTATT
This sequence comes from Protaetia brevitarsis, assembly GCA_004143645.1. NCBI lineage: Eukaryota > Metazoa > Arthropoda > Insecta > Coleoptera > Scarabaeidae > Protaetia > Protaetia brevitarsis. The sequence continues at coordinate 4,640,208 of RXPK01000088.1, forward strand.
CTTTAAGTGTTGAACGGCTATATTATCAATTGTTTAAATATGGTCATCCTACATTAGACCCATTAGTTATTAAAAAGGATGGGATTATAACAGTACGTGAAGATAAACAAAATTCTCCACAATTTCTATGTAACCTCTTTCATGGGCACAGGTAAGAAAACAAAATTTACATAAATATTTAAATTTTATTTTCCGAATTGACATAGTTATATCATTGCTTCTATTTCCTTATAATATACTTTGTATGTCCCCCTTTAACTAATAACTGTTTTGTTGCTTTATTATATATGTCAACTGTTAGAAAACCTATTTTCTTTCCAACATTTAATGTTCTAGCATCTATTACAATTTCATCTCCTACTATTATTTTTCTTAAGAAAGACACTGTTAGATCAATCGATACAGTTGGACATCTAACTCTATCATGAGAATATAATGCAAATGTAGAGACAGAATCAACCAAGGTTGCTGAGAAACCACCGTGTAGTGATTTAACTTCATTAGTTGCCTCTTGTTCAGCTTTATATTCAGCAATGCAGTTTCCATTTCCAACTGATATGATTTTCAAATTATGAAAGATCTTTTCAAAACCTTTGGTGTTCTTTAATCTGCTAATTATTTCTGCAAATACCTGTGGATTATTAGACATTGTCAAATAGTTTGACACGTATGACAAATTTTTCAGAAATTATATTTTGAAGATTGCTATTTTTTAAAATTATCTTAATTGAAACTCATTTTCGTGTGAATTTGTTAAGTAGCAGTAATTTTACTTTTCAAATTACATTTATATTGTGCATCCTTCAACAATTTTTACAAACAATAATAATATATGAAAAATATGATCAGAACCTGGTCTTAAAATATATTATTCTGAAAATTATATACATGGTAATCATTAGTGTGTTATCATTAAGTATGGTTATCACTGTAATTAAAGCTAACACTGCTACTAAGTCCATAGATTACGGCGAAATAGACAACTTTGATTACGTAATTTTGCATCTACATATCCATATCTCGTCTCTGTTTTAGAGATTTTAAATTATTTCAGTCAATGGAGTTATTGACCTTGCGATGTTTGGTTTCTTTAATACTATATATGTTAAATCGTTGTAAGTGCTAAGTACCATATTAACGAAAATACAGTAAAACATGATACAATTCACTACGATAACGTTAAGTATTAATTCTTTAATCGTCGATTCTATAAAATTTTCTTTATGGGACTTTATGCAGTTTTGTTCTGAGATTATGTTCCTTAACCCGACTTTTCAAGGTTCCTAAGAGAAGCATTCATTTTTGCATTTATAATCATCATTTTACGGAACATTTTGGCCATATGGGGCACGGACGCAGTACCTAACCAGTACGGTTGCTCCCTACAAGTTCCTGTTCTTATCCCTACCTGTTCAACTGTGCGCCGAAGGCAGTGCGCGATATAAAAGTGCACTGCATGTGTTTAGTGTAGGCCAGCGTCTAATCGTAGCATTAGTACTTCTACGCTGCATATTTTACACTCACGGCGGCGAAATTAAATCCACTCTTGCTCTTTTATTAAACGCGAAAACATTGCTGCACATTTGGTACTTTTATTTTTATAATTCATATTCTTACTTCACCCACCAGGTAGCAAAGTGACGTAAAATGACATTTAACAGATGTCTTGATATTGACGTATATTAAACGTTACTTCACGTTATTCTGCTACCGCAGCCCGTACATTTTCTCACGACTCTTAGCGATAAAAATAATTACCAGTAAATGAAATGGATATGTTCTAGCACGAGACTCAACCATGTAGTAGATAGCCAACCTAGACGTAGCAAAAAAAGCCACCGTTGCCTTTTGCACTCGCTAGATTCGCAGAGAAGCCGTCCTATCACGCCGGCATGGCGAGACGTTTGGGAATGCATGAGGCCCGAATGTAAAAGGGACGTTTTGTATCATCGAAGCCACTAGTCTGCACACCACTCTAGAGACGTACTTGCGTAAACATAGATTTTGCGGTGAATGTCGCACAAAAGTGCTCAAGGGTAAGTCAAAATCTATCGGGAGTGCCTAAATAATATCTGCGATTATTTTTTTTTTTTCAGCTTATAGTTTATTGATTGAAGATCCGGAACCTTGCAAAGAGAAGGGTTATGTATCAACACTATACGCTGGTATTAAACGGTGCATACCAGATAAACATATTCACCTGCAAACGAAGACTGATTACATCGCCAAGTTAATTAGTAGGGCCGAACCGGAATTACTTGGGAGTAGACGTGAAAGACACGCAAAGACATTAGAAATCGCGCAAGAAGAAGTTCTCACTTGCATAGGTAATTATTTAAAGCTTGTTCATCATAGCAACTTACTATACAAAGAAAGCTACCAAACCTTTTAAAATTTAAAAAGGCTTCGGTGGTTTACAGACCTTGTAAAGACTACGTAAAATATTTCCGTTTCGGGTGACAAACGGTCTTAAACACAGAAACTGAGAACTTTGAAAAACCGGGGTTGGGGTGGCCACGTCCATCGAACCAAATTTAGTGTATATCGATAACGCTTTGAAAATTTTTATGTATATTCTGAGATAAATAATTAACAAAATTTGATTATTTTGTTTTAAATACATACACGCTTAATATTTTCAAAGGATTATTCAACACTTAAATTTATGTATATCTAAATTAGCTGTAAACCTACTAAATACATACTCTGAAATTGTCCAGTAATAATCTTTTTGAAAAGATTTTGTAGCTTCTAATGCCAATAACTTTTGTTTTTTCTTCTCACTTCGTATATTCAATCTCTGCTTTTATTTTAAATTGATTAAGCCATTATTGCATCGCTAACACAGGTTTTCTTGTTTCTTTTACTTAATATCTTCCCGTAATGGTTCTTCATCCTTTTCCACTATTTCTAGCGCAACTGGCCGATGTTCATCAACATTATAAATCATATGTTGTTTTAAATTCAAAAGAAGTCTCTTTTATTCGTTGATCTACTAGGTTTTTTTGGTGGAAATTATTATACAGCTCGAAATAGGAATTGACGAATTGCCGATTTCAATAGTGATTTTAGAATAATGATTTGGTTGTATAAACGTTTAATCCGAATTCAAAGTGTGTTAAAGCAGGTTACCAATATAAAGTAAACAAACAACATATCACAAGTAAAATAGTGGTTATGTGTTACATGCGTTGACTTGTGTTAACTTTAGTCCAGTGTTAATTGCGCAAATAAAACTTGGTGGAAGGAAGAAAACGTAAATGCATTGTGGACAGAAGCTGAAATAAGCTAGAATAACCCCCATAATAATAACTAGCGATGGGCAGGATACTGGAAGTACTTTTTACGACTAAATATACTCGTGTTTTGTGGACTCTTGAGAAATTGCTAGACAGCATGAACCCCACTCAGAACAGTGAGCCTTCTGAAGGGAAAGTAAAATCGAATTTAAACTAATACTGAAAAACCGCGCATGAGGTATCCTGTTTATATGGTTTTTAATTTGATTCAGAAGTATCGATTTGATCCATATGGACAAAAATCGCTGACGTAGGTCAAAACATAAAATAGACAATGTTTATAAACAACCATAAAGGAAAGAAACAACAAAGGTGGGATAAGGTTGATTTTTACACCTAAGAATTTTTGTTATAAACTCAAACAATTGGCAATAACCCTTATAAACTGAAGCAAATTTCAAAATATTGCAATGAGTACCTATTATTTATATTGCACATTAAAAAAGCATAAATTGATTAAGTTTAGATTTGTACTGACTAATTCGCATTTTTCAATGTGCATCTAGAAAGCATAAACATAGTCAAGTAAGGTGCGTGCTATTACTTGGTTGGGTGTCGCATCCTTCGCAATATGTGTAGTCTATAGACACAGTATATATGTATATCCAGTAGTTTCACATCGCCGGTAACATGGGTTCCAAACATGGCGCCCAAGGAAATTCGCGGTGTCGCATAGGTGGGTGAAATTGTAACTAAAACTATTTGAATATGTTTACAAGCAAAAATCTAACCTACAAAGTCGTTCCATTCTGTCATTTTGACATTGATGTTGTGCGATTTTCTGTCAATTGTCAGTCTGTTTGAGTATATAGTTTATTTTCGTACCCACTTTGCAATTATTAGTTGCAAATATAGCCGCCAAGCGCCATCGCGAATTTCCTTAAATTAATAGACAAAACATCAAAGGCGCCGACACTTAGTGAAACTACTAGATAAGGTTTATACTGTGCTATAGATCACCTACAATCGACATAGACGTATTGACACTCTAAATATTATACTGACAGTCAAATACCATAGCTTTAGAACCATACATAATATCATTAATATCTTACATGATGGATAGCATGGGTTCAAATCCGGAAGATTTACCGAGTCAGCTAGTTTTGGAAGTGGTAATAAGTAAAAGAGTAGAAGCGCAGTTGTGCATTTTAATGAGGGTTGTGTAATTTTGGATAGGTAGCATCAGATTTTTTAATTGCGTTTCCAAATTTCTCTACCTTGTTTTTTGTGCTTGTACCTATTTGTTTCTCATCTCATCATATATTAGCTGATTGTCACTTGTCGCCAAACAAACTGACCTTATTACTTGAAACGCATTCGTCGCTATTTTTTTTCTTTCATTTTTATTTTGAAATTGTCCGCATGGTTTACGTACCGCGGCCAAGCAAAGAAACGCGTGAAAGTTAAGTAATATCGATGCTAATTATTTTCATACCATACGATTTTATTATCTTCCCTTCAATGGCAGGCATCAATCATCAAGTCATTTATGTGCAATCTGAGGAACGTTATATAAATTGTATAATTTAGAAATGGTAGCTGAATAAATTTAATATATAGCAGTAACTCTTTCAACAATTTCTTATTTCATTTTATCCAGAAGGTGTATTTATAACGATTGGCCTGTGGAAGCAAACTAATAAGTTAAGTTAAATTATTGTAAAGCATCAACGTCCACTGAACCAATCATATCGATAACCGTTTGGAAATGCTAAACTTCAGTATGTATCGTTATTTTTTATGAACAGCTGATAGAATATAATTGACGAAATTCTCAGAAACCCCCGATCTTCAAAGGGCAGTTTCACCCCCTAAAACAGCTAAATCGAAAAGCCGTATTTTACATAGTTTTATGAGGTATATGAAACATCTAAGTTTAATTAAATTCCGGAACTGCGCGTCTTTCTTTGTTGGTGCTTAATATATTTTTTACAGGTATTTGTATGTATGAGCGATTACATCGTATCTACATGCGCATGCGTGAAGAAGAATGTACTTGCCAAGTCTTCGCGGCCGTTGCCATAGATGCTTTATGGCGAAGTTTCGAAACAGCAGTCGAACATAAACAGGGTGTGTCGCAATTGGAGCTACTCTACGCCGAACTAACCAGGGAGGAGCAACAGAAACAACTCCGGAAGGAGCAGAAAAAATTGAAACGTAAACGTAAAAAGGAGAGATTGGCGGAACAGGATGGCAAAGAAACGTACAACGATTGCGAGGATGCCGACGAATTCGATGAGAAAGAAGACGGTGAGAAGGAATGCTCCTGCACGCCCGAAAATCACAAAGTCAACGGCAAAAACGAAGCACTGAATTGTGTGGAGTGTTTGGAATTATCGCCAGTAAAAAATAATAAATTCGCGAGTAAAGGAGATTCGTATCATGAGAAGAGTCACCATCACCACCACAACCATAATAGCGGCGCTAAAAAAGGTAGTTGCAGTGAATTGTGGGTGAACGACTGTAGGTGTGGAACGAATGCGAAAAGTGGGAAAAAGAATTACAAATGTGATAATCATTATTTGCCGACGGCCGAGTTTAAGAAAGAAACTAACGGATCTTCGAGCGACCATTCGCATGATTGCGGTTACTCTTCGGAGAATAATAATGGATGTTGCGAAATTACATCACTAAGTTCTAGTTTACCTAGTTCCCCAGAGGGATCAGAGGTGGCGTGTCCTGACGGTTGTTGTCAACCAGAGCCGGACTACATACCGTACAATAGATTTTCTCATGGAAACGGGCACCAACTTAGTTTACAAGAAATGTTAGATGTAAGTATTAAACACTCATATGATTTAGTTTCTTTGTCTTTTTCATCCTGTTGGTGAGGGATGTTAGGGCATGAATTATTACCTTCCTCGTATTTGTTTTTTTCCAATTTTGCCATCTTCATATACTTTTTTCTGCTTCATGGGTTTCTATGTATTTATTTAATTTCTTCACCCCAATCGCTGAATCAATTTTCACTGTTTCTTTTCCATTTGCGGTTATATGATCCAATTATTATTTTTCCATTTAGTTTACTAACTACATAATTGGCACAAAATATCTACTTGTATATCTTCTAGCGAGCGTTTTATGTGAACCTTTCTTTATCTGCTTGAAAGAATCTTCGTTTATAAATTGATATTATATACAACTGTCTCATCTGTGCAACAAACAATTTCCCACTCAAAACTTTTTTTTTCGTAAACCTCTTTAATTAAATCGGTATCTTGTTTCAACTTATATGCAACTTTTTCACTTGTTTACCACAATATCTTGCTACAGGTTCCTTAAACCACAATTATAGAATGCTTTTCGTCCAACATGCTTTCTTTCTCACCGTTTTTCTTGTTAGATTTCTTGTGTCTTGGTTCGTCTATTCGATTTCTATTTATCCAAATCGTATATGATTTCATTTAAACCGTCATGCATGCACACATTTCCTGCATTACACGCTTCATAACAGAATTCAATTCATAATATAATCTAACTTTTTTTTAAATCTTTTATTTTTTATTAGTTTCATATAAACCTGAATTCAATTCACTGCACCATTTTACTTAAAAGAAATAATTACTGATGTTTTAGTCTTTCTGTTGCATTAAATATACCATCCTTTTCCATTTTATTATCAAATTTTCTTTTATTACAAAGGTTGTTTTGGGTTATTTATTAGTCTTCCCAAGTTGTTAATTCGTTCAATTTAGTTTCATACAGCAAGGGTAAAAAGTTTCCGCGTAACTTGGTGGCCTTGATTATATATCTTAATAGTTATTCAACCGGTTGGAAGTACCATTGAGTGTTTGTTAGATGGCGCTCTGCGCCAATGTTAAATCCCATTTACGCTGCGTGCCACCTAAGAGACCCAAAGCTACTTCAATCGATTGAAAACTATTAAGATATACAGGTTTCTCACCGTAGCCGTTCGTTAGAAGTTTCCGTGGTTAGAAGAAACTTAGAATTCTGAATTTTTGGACTTCAGGGTTAGTCCAGAAGCTATCTCACTTTAAAATGTTTTCAAGGTCGTGCCACTACCAGAAGTCGCCATTAACTCCCTTATTTTAAATTGAACACCCGGTATATTATCTCATTTTTGGATTCCTAAGAAAATTTCATTTGGTTTCCCCATATTTATTTTCATATGTTTCTGAAATATCTTCATTATTAAAAAAAAATTGAAATACATATGTAGCCTTATTTTCAAAACAGGAAATTATCAGCAAATATTACATCCGCATTTAATATCTGCAGCTTCAATTAGTAGAGAAGACATAAATTGAATTATTAAAATTGTTATTAATATCACTATATTTAGAGCCGTGAATAGTTTCTAAACTTATCCAATGAAAATGTCTTAATTTTTATAATTCCTCTTATAAACACATAAACACTAATGAAATACTTTTCATTCTCATTTAATATTCTTACATTTAGCTATTGAATAGTTCGATTTCATATAAGTTTTTTTGAAAGTTTATCTTTTTACCAATAGATAAAGACAGTAAGATATTTTCTTCAGATTTCAGAAACATTTTTTTCTGTTGTAGATATTTAAATTAAAAGTCAAATTATTTAAATAATCATGACAATCAAATTTTATGTTAATTTATGACAATCTTAACTCTCCAAAATATAGTATAAAATTTGTGACGAATCAGACAAAATCATTTATTTGTGTTCTTTTCCTCTTCTATATATAGGTAATTTAACTTAACATTTAAAAATCCAGAACGTAAATAGCGGTAAATAGATATATTTTAACCTTTTCCATAGTCGGGTGTTTACACCTCATTACGATCTTATCTCAAAGCCGCAAACAAACATAACAGCTGGCGGTATCTATGTCAGCAGCCGGAAAGAAATATCTAGTTTATTTTCATTTATTTTATCGAATAGAGCCAGATGTTACAATATATCCCGTAAAAATTGTGTTCACGTCATATTTTTCTTTACTACCAAGCTACGCGGGAACTTTTTTCTCTTGCTGTACGAATATGTGCTTCCTTCAACAAATGCATTCGGTCTGTTTCTGGAATTGGGAAATTAGTTGAACACTGTTCAGATTGTTCAGTAATCTTTTTTGCTTTACTGTAGTCACTATTGAAACAAGCTATATTTTTCAACAAAGCAGGCCTAATCGTAATATACATAGATAGATGCTGGTATTCTACTTCGTGAGGATGAGATGTCTAATATTATTTTCGTCATCGCATTCGGCTGTTTATTTGGTATTACAAGCATTTCTGTTAGTTCATTTTATAGTCACAGACTTACTTGTTTAACTTTTTTCTTCGGAGATTTTATGAAAATCTCAATTCTTAATTTATTTACTTATTATTACCCACATATTAGTTTTGATAAGTGTATTAAATCCTTAATCTTGCAATAAACAAACAACTACAAAAACACTACACTCTTCCGCTCATTTTTCCAAACATAATTTTTACGCGCGAAAACGGCAATTCATGATTGTAAACATACTACTAGCTACTAATACAGGATTTATCGAATAGTAAACTGTTATTTTCCATTTTTAGGATCATTTTTATAGCGATGACGATAGTGAATGTTATATAACACCAGAGGAAGTGCAAGAATTTAAAACAAATAATAGGAAAGTGTGTGAGATGCGGCAGCAGCTGAGGGAGACGTTACAGAAGAAATTTGCCCAGTTGTGTGTGAATGGACCACTGCAAGTTCCCAGGATACTTGTACCTACAAAATTCGCTTCAAATTGATGTGTTCATTATGTTCATGCACTTTTCCAATGCAAAAGGGAAGATAAAATGATTCTAGTTAATTCCCACTCGGTTTTAATTTTTTTTTTCTATATACATATAATCGTTGCGCATACATGTATATGTTTGTGCGTCAGTTTAACTATAACAAATAGATTTCGTGAAGTTAAACTTTCCTGCACTCTACACATGTTTGCAAAAGTATGCGTTACGTAACTGACTTTTTAAATTACGAACCACAAATACTGAAAAACGAATGATTTCACTCTTTTTTTTAGATCCCTTTACCAAATTATTTTATCTTCATTCTTGCATAGACCTGTTAGTTAATTTTATTAATTTGCCAGGTTTTTTTTTTATTTTGTATTGTTTTTTTTTTATGTTTACGTGAATCAAATATACTAAAGACTTATCTATTTTGATATTTTACGTTATTTTTGTTTCGTGAATTTTGCATACTACGCTATATGCTACTACGAAAATTAAGACTTCAATTTCACCTTCTGTCTGTGTTTAACAATTCGTGAGAAGTACCTGAATTACTCCAGCGTTTGTTTGTTGGAAACGATCCAATTAGGAAGAAGTAAAAGATAAGTGAAGAAACGAAATTATTTGCTGTAAAAATCCATGCATTCATACTACTGTAATGGAATGTTGAAGAGCCATTGAATTTGCGCGTTATAAGTCTTCTGTGTTTAAAAAAGAAAATGGAACTAGTGATGGGATCTTATATTTACATTGTTGCATTCCAAAAGGGTTTATTGTTATACTTTGTTTTCTTTTTTGTATAGTAGTGCTGATTGTAAGCCAGCACGAGTTACTGTACGTAAATCCTAAATAAATATTTCAAAAGAGTGCTTTTATTTATTGCATTTAATACCACCACACTATTTGAATACAGTTACAGGTTGAGTTTGTTAACTCAAGCAAATCGCCATCCTTCATACTCTCTCTTTAATAATATCGCCTGTGTTTCATATGAAACAATATGAAGATATTTTATCAGAAAGATATATTTTATCGGCCACATTTCATGTTATTTTGAATATTCTGCTATACATAAACACGCATTGGTTCCTCCAAAACCAAAAGCATTCTTTAAAGCTATCCTGCCACTCTTCTGCCATAACTGTGCCACGTTAGGTACGAAATCTAATACACTATCTTCGGGAGAATCGAGATTCACTGTTGGGGGAAATATTCCTTCTTCGACAGCTTTTATTACAAAAATTGCTTCAAGATTTCCGGCTGCACCTAATAAATGTCCATGAGCGCCTTTAGTTGAAGATACCCTCAACCCTTTGCTATGCTCTTTAAATAAACTTTCTATAGCTTTCACCTCTATACTATCTCCTAATGGTGTTGATGTGGCGTGCGCGTTTACGTAACCTATTGAAGATAAGTCGATGTTGGCATCGCTAATAGCTCTTGTCATAGCCATTTTTGCCCCTGTGCCATCTGCTCTTGGTGCGGTTAAGTGTGAAGCATCCCCTTAAAAATAGTAACGCAAAAATAAAATGAATTTATTGTGAATTGATGAAAAGAGACGCTGTATATTTTCTCCTTACGTCTCTAGGGCTGTCATACACAAACGTTTATAACGTAATGCATTTTCGAAACCGCATAGTAACTTACACTACAACGTTCCAAATGCCGTAATCACTACTTCAGCTTAAAAATAAATACGCTTCAGATAGGGCAATAAATGCTCACGTTTTAATGTAGACAGTGCGTTATTTTGCGGTACAAAATTATATATTTTACACGATAGTTGTGAGTGAGATACGTATATAAGTTGTATAAATAAAATAGTATAAATAGTATTTAGAAACTTACCACAAACAGACGGCACAACTATTACAGCGACTCTGATTTAACGTTAACCAGTAGTGACTCCTCTTAAAGAACCACGGGGCCATGGCCCCACCATTGCAAACCACAGATCGGCTCTGATTTTAGACAATTTGCAGCTCTCTACGCGGAGCTAGCGGAAGCGGGACTGATCGGACTATACGCAAAAATTACATTGAAGTGGAGTCAGCCGTATCTGACCCGTTGGTTGATCGATTCACGCGGTAGTTAGCATATGCATTCCTAGACACGTGATCAGTATACGTCAGTGCTCGGCACTGTAAGGAAGGGGTGTCTCCTACTATTACGGTAGGGAAATCTAAAGCAAGCGTGTGAGTCAGACGGCTATCGAAGATCGGCTATTGAAAGTAGAAACATATGGACTTCGGTTTAGACACTTCGCCGCAATAAAAAAAATGTGTTTAAGAATATTTAATATTTATCAATTATAGTAATAAAGTGTAGCATTATTCTAGGATAACATTGCGTCCAAATTAATAACTACATTATTTCAAAATGAACTTCATATCTTTCTTGCGGTAAGAATTATGAAAATGAAATAGTAAATATAATGAGGGAGTTATTCCTGGAAAATTCATCATAACAGTTTTACGTAAAAAAAAAAAAACATTTGATTAAGTAAACAAACAAAGAAAATAAAAATTGTGTTTCCCATTCTTCATATGAAATACGTCCGCTTACCCTTAGAATATCCATTATATTTTACTCAACGATGTACGCTTAAATAACTCATGTGCTCTGTATCTTGTAATGTTTTCGTCGATATAAAATCACAAAAACGCCTTAATAATTTTGCGTTAGTTCGGTGGGGGAATGTAAACAAGTGGCCCATGTATGTGCAGTTAAAAACTAAAGCTACACGTTAAGTAAACGATTTGACTAGCCGCGTTATATTCTAAAATTTAGATCATTCGCTCGACAGCTTCACCAAACGGCTGCCATGTCATAGTGCACCTAACCACACATAACTACATATAGCCAAAGAACGTTTAATTAGTTATCAATTTGTTGTTTGTTTGCTGAAAACCACCCAATTTAAAATAAAATAAACCGATCTATGTAATGGCTAATTCGCGCAACAAAGTTGTAAACACTGTAGTTCAAATGCTTTTCTAGATAGAAACAGATTAAAGTATGTTTATTATTCCACGATATGTGAATGCAGCATAAATTTATTTAATTCAACCAAATTCACGGGTTAGAAAAGATGTGACTTCGACCGTTTCAATTGAACTTTTTACTAGACAGTTTCAACCAGCGTGGGTAGGATTAGAGAGCTGACGAATTTTTGCGATCAGCTGATTTTATTTCACCATTCGTTAAATCATTCGCTTGATGATTTTGAGCGGTTTCTACTCGTTCACTTGACTTAACCTAAATATACAGGGTTGGGATAAAGTATGGAACCAAGCAAATAACTTTAAAACGGAGGGATGATGTGACGAAACTTTGCAGATAAGTTAAGAAATATAATACATCTGATGTTGATTTTGTTGTTGTGACTGTACTTCCGGTTCAACCGAAGTTCCCTCTATTTTTTTTATTTAAATGGAACACCCTGTATATTTTGCAGATTATAATAGACCTTGTTTTTGCCGAATTCGACCATACTGATTTTTGCACCAATATTTGTAAATAATGGAGAGATAATTAGTTCGGCAAAATGTCAGCGGGATGATACAATAAGTCCATAGATGTCGGTCACAGCCCGAAGCTTTGCCCAGCAACAAACAAACAAAGGTATCATCTAGTAGGTAACTGTTGACAAACTGTCAAGTTTATTTAATTGACGTCCATCAAATTACTAATTGTACGGATGAAAACGGTGCATTTAAATGAAAGAGAGCGTATTGAAATTTTAATGATGATCGGGTTTGGCGATGGCGTTAGAACTCATGAAGAGTGTGTCACCTTTTTAATGATTTGCATCCCGAAAGAACTCCTATAACACGTTCGGTTGTCACTAAAAACACTAAACGTTTAAGTATGACTGGAACGGTTAAAAATCACCAAAAACAGGCAGACCACAGACCGAAACTAACGCAGTTGTTAGGGAAAACATTGCTATTGAATTAGAAGAATCACCTCAAACTTTCTACACAACTTTAGCACTAAACCATGGCATAAGTCGTCGTTTTGTAGGAAAATTTTGAACAGAGAAAAGTTCCATCCGTATAAAATACTCCTACTTCAAGAACTGTCAGATGATGATTTTGATCGACGCCTGGAGTTTTGCGAAAGAATGATGGAAATTTTAATGCAGACGAACATTTTGCAACTAGTATGATATTTTCTGACGAAGCAACTTTCTGTTTGAATGGAACAGTAAATCGCCATAATTCCAGGTACTGGTCCAATGAGAATCCACTCACTGGATCCGTGAAGCCCATACTCAACATCTTCAAAAGCTGAATGTCTGGATAGCAATGTTGAAAACAGGCTATAGGCCCCTTTTTTATAGAAGGAAACTTAAGTGGGAAAAAGTATTTGGATCTACTGAGAAACCACATTATTCCTGCACTTCAACACAATGGGGATTGCCTCAAAGTTTTGTTTCAACAGGATGGAGCCCCTCCCCACTATAACAGGCGAGTTAGGAACTTTTTGGATGCTATTTTCCCAAATCGATGGATTGAACGTAGAGGATTCATAGAGTGGCCTGCACGTTCTCCAGACCTTAGTCCATTAGATTTTTATCTGTGGGGTTTTCTCAAATCTCGTGTTTACGTTAGGCGATCAACTACTTTGCAGGAGTTGAGGCAAAGAATAGTCGACGAATGTGATTTAATCCGTAGAGAAGTTTTGGAATAGGTAACTTAGGAATTTCGTAGTAGACTTGCATATTGTCAGGAAGTAAACGGCCAGCATTTTGAACATTTTAAATGAGTTCGTTTATAAGATGACTACCATTTTGTTAATAATTTAAGATAAATAAAATTAATTGTTCAGTAAATGTGGAGTGTTCTATCTCTTCATTATTTACAGATAACGGTGCTAAAACCAGTATGGTCGAATTCGCAAAAACAAAGTCTATTATAATTTGCAAAAATATACAGGGTGTTCCATTTAAATAAAAAAAATTAAGAGAACTTCCGGTTGAACCGGAAGTACAGTCACAACAACAAAATCGAATTAGATCTATTATATTTCGTGACATTTATTTGCAAAGTTTCATCAACATCATCCTCTCCGTTTTAAAGTTATTTGCTTGGTTCCATACTTTATCCCAACCCTGTATGCAATTTTGAAGGAAATACGTTAGTATTTATATTTAGATTTAAGTAGATAAGTATTCCTGATATGAACTTAATGTATTTTTCATTCTACAATACATTACATTACAGTCTACATTAATTTTTTTGTGTCGGTACTATTTTAGTTAGCAATAAGCGAGGTAATAAATCCCTGCAAGCTGAGCTGAACTGATTCAAAACCATTCAAAACTTTGTGAAATTAATAAAATGAGGTAGGGAGAGGGAGGGGGAGTTGACCCGAGATTGGCCTCACCCCTCAACATTTTCACGAGCCGCCACTGTGTGAATTAAATCAATTAAAATGCATTCCCATTGACATCCCAAGCCGGTGATAAAACGTCACGTCTATGTAACAGCCCTAAATATGGAAAAAAAGACGGTTGCACCAGCGAAAAGACAAGAGCGACACTTGTCAATTTTGACGGGTCCACGTGTATGACTTTGGCGTTCTGACAGCTCTGTCAATTTACAGAGGGCGTCACTGCAGTCATTATTCTGACGTTGATCTTGATAGTCGTTTGGAGTAATCGAAAATAATTAAATGTTATGCCTGGAATAATTCTACCGCGTTTTTAATTCAACAATTGTTAATTTATTTGTTTCATGTTGTATAGTTATTTAATAATAACATCAATGTCTTTATTGCTAATCGAATTCCGTAAAAAATGTATTTACACACGTTTAACGCGTTTGGTGTAAAGGAACAGGAAACGGGAAGACAACTGAGACACCTGGTGCTAAAATAATGAAGTAGCGCTAAAAGTCCGGCGACAAAACATCAAAGATGCTGACAACAGTGACGCTTCTTACCTTATCTGTTCACTGGTTGCACCAGAAGCACAAAATAAAATATGCCTACATGTTTTTCATTACTTCATACTAAGAGTATAATTTACCTGAAAGTCCATAGCCCAAAATTTCGGCATAAATATGTGTGTCTCTCCTCTTTGCATGCTCTAGTTCTTCTAAAACTAATATACCACTACCCTCTCCCATAACAAATCCCTCTCGTTTTTTATCAAAGGGTCGAGATGCTCTTTCTGGTTCATCATTAAATGATGTACTTAAAGCTCGCAACCGACAAAAAGCTGCAATTGCCAAAGGAGATATGCTAGCTTCTGTGCCGCCACACACCATCACATTAGCATCTCCATTACGTATAAATCTAAATGAATCACCAATTGCATGAGCACCTGTTGCACAAGCAGTTGATACTGCATGATTAGGACCTCGAAAACCATACTTAATACTAATTTGACCAGCAGCCATATTAGCTAGTATTCGAGGCACGAAGAAAGGGCTTACTTGGTTATACCCTTTTTGAAGAGATTTATTTGTTTCACATATATCTATTAAATCGACCATACCCATTCCAACAGCAACACCAACGCTTGCTTTTTCTTCATCACTTAAGTTAGATAATCGTGCATCGTCCAATGCTTCCTTAGCTGCATGTAAAGCATAAGCAGTTGCAGGACTTATTGAACGTAATTCTGATTTGGGAAAATATTTGGAAAGATTGAATTTAGTGCCAGCTTCTTGTAAGCAGCCAGCAACTTTACAGGGAAGATTAAAATATTCTTCTTCTAGAAGTTTTTTGATACCAATTTTGCCACCAATAATATTCTGCCACGAATCTTTCAGGTTATTTCCAACAGGAGATAATACTCCCAGGCCTGTAACAACAACTCTTCTTTTCATTTTCATGTAATAAAAACATTTGTAAACGATTAAAATATGGTTAGGTAGGTTATAGCTGGTTATAGTTACAAGTTTCGCGTATTGTTGGTTGTATAATTTGATTAACTTCTATCACGTGGAGATATTCGGTGTATGTTATTAGTAGTGATGAGCGAAACTGTGATTCTTAAATCACGTTGTGAGTCGTGAAAGCGATTTACAAATATTGACTCATCGATATCAAATCGTGTTTCGAAAACTTCCCGGAAGTTCTTCTTAGCACTGTAAAAAACGACCTTTTTTTTTTTTTTTAGATATCACATAGCCTTCCTTCGAAGATTTCAGGAATATCCGAGGCTATGTGATATCTAAAAAAAAGTCGTCGGTTCTTGCAAAAAAAAGTCATCTAAAAAAAAAAAAAAAAAAAAAAAGGTAGTCAGCTTTTTTCAACGATTCATTACAACTTATATGAACAAGTTTAGAACGAGTGCACTGAATGATACAATAGCTCCAGCTATCCGGGTTATCATTAATTTGCTGTGCGCAGTCGCGCCTCGCCATTGATCGTTACCGCAATCACGAATCACGAATCACTGCTTTCAGAATTTTCCACTCACGGTCGTGATCCGTGATTCTCCAATCACTGTGAAAGAATCACAGTTCGTGAAATATCGCTCATCACTAGTTATTAGGTATATTGCTTTGAAACTTGCTCCGAACAGCTTTTCTTGTTCCTACTCGGGAGTAGGAGTAAATCATGAGTAAATTGTTCAGAACAAAAGTGGTCGCATCAGCCAGTATTATGCTCGACAATCGGGGCTATCACGAATTTCTTTCAAAAACATGTTCGTTGGTAGTCGTTCTCATGTTGTTCTAAACAAGTACTCGTATTGTGCCCGGCATGTGCCCGGGCTGTTCTGTGACTGTGACGTCAAACTTGTTCTGTTCGGAGCATATATAGTGCAATACCAAACCAATACCTAAAAATAACATCACTCCTATATGGCGCCTATGTTCTTTTTACATTAGCTAGCTGCACTATAGTTCAAGTTACACTTAAGCGTTCTTTTTACTAAAAGTGACAACGGATACGCTATTCTTTTTAGCAGTAACACATTGGAAAGGAACTAGAGGTGCGCATTTTGGCAATTTTCTCGGCCCGGCCCGGCCTGATTAAAGTAGCTTGGGCCGGCCCGGCCCGTCCCGTCGCATTTGTCAGTCCAGTCCGCCCAAGCCCGCCGGTCAACCCATCGGCCCAAAGCTCGTCATATTCGCTGGTCGTCTTTCCAAAAGGATAATCTCTTCTTCGGAAAACTATTTTAATTTAAAGACTTATGTGCAGCTGCAAATATCTACCAATAATAGGAGTTGTAGCAACTAGTGCTGGCGAATATGTTGATTGTGTAGAATAGATAATTTATACAAGATTTATAATTCCAAATAAACATATGAAACACATTTTATTATAAAAAGATATATTTTTTGATACGAAATTGACTTATATGTATTTACTATCAAAAACTAAAGTTTGGTAAAAAGAATTAAGTGTTAATTAGGAACTTTGGATCAGAAGTAGAATATAAAATGAGATGAGATAAAAGGCTCTCAATAACAAGACATTAATATATGTATTAACTTAAAATGAAATACTAACTTCGTCCTTGAAATTTTAAACATCATGAATTAAATCAAGTCGTATCCTCCATAAAAAAGAAAATATTTGCCTTTAAATTCCATGCAACTTCGAATCACGACTTGCAGAAGAGGCATCGATAGTACATTTGATTAATAATTAAGTAATAACAGTGAATAAATACAAATTTCATTTTGGCCAAATAATTTTAAAAACTCAAAAAACTATGAAAAGCGAATAATCACCATATGTGATTTATTATACGCGTACTATGGCAATTTTCTGGATTTATTGAATAACACAACAACTAAAAACATATTTTTCTAATGGATATTTTTGATTGAAATATGATGTTTTTAAGCAATAAAATATTTCCACACACGCAAGAAAATGAATTCGCTTGTGTATTAAGATGATTCGAGTAGTTTAACAGCAAATGGTTTGTCCGGCCTAATAAATCTGATAAAATTTAATAATTGGAAAATAGTATTTCCGCATAGTCTAAATTTAATATCGGATTCATATAATGTTATAAAATATTGTAACGTAATCTCAATCACGCATAAACTATTAAGTTTGTACCATGCGGATCCTAGGATGAATAGGAATAGGAACCGATATAAACGTTAAAATATGCTTATGATTGATAACATTCATTAAATTATATACATTAGCAATAATGCAAACCACAATAGAAACGCTGTATAAATAGTAACTCACGATGATAATTGCAGTCAAATACAATAGTGTTATTTATACACTGTCTTGGGCTGGGTATAAATTCAAACGGGAATTGTTAGGCGCCCATTACTCTCAAACTACCGATATAGATGTCACTGTAGAGCAGACTGTAGAGCAGTTTTTGCGAAAAAGACAGTTGTGTTGTCAAACAATTTCCAATTTTATTAAAGATTAATAAAATAACTTCTTTTAATAATTGGGTATTTTATTAATCTTTAAAGAAACGCAAGAATAGATTTGTTTGAACAATGTAAGTATGGCATTTTATATATATTTTTTTGCGATTGATTAATTGTTAACGTCTAACTGCTATTAATCTACGCTTTTGCAATTGACTTTGTCCGTGCCTTTACATGTATTTGAAAGCATGAAGGAATGAATATCCGTTAATTGTTTGATTTTGTGCCTTTGCAGGCATTCACTGAGCACATCATGTTAATTCTATGGACCAAAATAACAAAAAATTAGGACTTGCAAATGGCAATGTTGACATTAATCAAGTAATAACAACTGACGGCAATGAAAAGAAAAAAGTAGCTCGCAGACGCTGGGCAATTTTGGCAAAGGCTTTGAAGGTCTGTTAAAAATAATCAACAAATAACATAAGTATCCCCAACCATACTTTTTTAATAAATTTAATAATCTTATACAGAGTCCTAGTGGAAGTGAACCATCAAGTCCTACGGATGAGTGTTCTATACGTCGAATTTCGTCCTTCATGCTTTTAAAAACGCAGAAATTAGAAAATGTTTTCCAAAGTATAGAAGATGTTCAAATTGTCGACAAAATTGATAGCCACACTTGGTATAAATATTGCATGAGTATTGATGATCAAGAGTATTTTGTGGTGGTCGCTCACAAAAAACGAACATTTTCAGCAGAAGATCTGATGGGTTTTAACAATACAGGAAATATATGTATATGGCCTTCTGAAGAAACTTTGACTTATTATATTGTTGCAAATTTGAAAAATTTTTGTGATAAATCAGTCTTAGAATTAGGAGGTGGAATGTCGTGCCTCGCTGGCCTTTTTTGTGGTAAATATGCTTTTGCAAAAAACATAACACTCACAGATGGAAATAAGATATCTACTGAAAATGTCCAAATTAGTATGCATCTTAATAAATTTACTTGTCCAGTAGCTTGTCAAGTATTTAAGTGGGGTGAAACTAAAACTGATCAAAAGTATGATATTATATTAAGTGCTGATTGTTTATTTTTTGATGAAGCCAGATCAGATTTAATTGATACCATTTGGGATACATTAAATGTTAGTGGTTTAGGACTAGTCATGGCACCTAACCGTGGCAATACCTTGCAAAATTTTTTATATCATTCTGAAAATAAAGGCTTTAAATGTAAAAAGATTATGAATTATAATAACATAGTATGGGAGAGGCACCTGAAGTTATTAGAGAATAATGATTATGATGAAAATATTCATTATCCTATACTTATAGAATTGACCAAGCTATAAGTGTCCTTAGTACAATGATATCTAGTCTAATATTTCATATATAAACGTAATATTCCTAATCTAGTCTAATGTGACCTATTTTTACCTTATCTGTGATATACGATACCAATTTCCTTATTAATATTATTATATGATGATATAATGGGATATATACATATGTACTTAATATGTGTAGAATCTTTTTGCTCATATTTAATATATTTTTTAAATTTGGACGAAAAACAGGGTGATCATTATAAAAAAGTATTTGTTCTAGCAGTATTTCTTTTTCTAGAGAGACTCTATTTTTGTTGGTTAAATCAGATTAAATCAAAATTAAGCAAACATTTTAAAAACCTTTACCAAAATTTAAAACAAGGTTAACATCAATTTTCTCTAAATGAAAACGTACAAAACTTGTATAGCATTCCATTACTTGCGTACGGAGTTTTTGATTACTTTTCCTAAAATTTTATTATACAAATAAACTTTTCAAATATAGCTGAACATTGCAAATAAAATGTATCGTATTTTTCTGATTTAACTAACTAAAAACATGCTTTCACAAAAAATTTCCCGGTTCTGAGTATGTTTTACTAATTACCTTATACATTTTTATTTTTTAACAAAATAAATACTCCCGGTAATTAATAAAGCATACTGCCACATTGTGATATTTTAATGTTAATTGAATGCAAAGAGCTGATGTATATTGTGTTGTATGAGCTAAAAGAATAATTTTGATAACTAACCGCAATTTTGTTGAAAATACTGCTTGGATTATTCCACATTTTTTTTTTCTATTTATTTATCTGTTTAGTAGTCTTTTCTGAGCCATTAATCGACTAATTACCGAATCTCCAACATTTCGTATATTCTCTCAGTCTCAGTACGAATTTAACTTATATTTATGATTTCTTTTCATGCGATTAAAAAGTTTTATTTTGAGGTTTATGGTGTAAGATCATAAAAGAATGAATTGCCGTTAAATAGCATGTGCTCGATTGTTTATTTTCTTAAGAAAGAAAATTAAAATATCTATTTGTGGTAAGATAAATGAATGAAAGTAATATATTTTTTAATATAAAATGAAATTTTAGGTGATAACATTTTTTTATTATCATTTCATAAATTTTAAGCGCCGTTTTTAGCTTTATGCATTAACACAAAAGTAACCGAATGTCATAACCTTTATATTTATATATTGTTCAAAATGGAGTATTTACTAAAAATTGAAAGAAGGCTTTAATCAGTAGTATCACTTATTGCCGGAAATAATAACAAATTTTAGAATTTTGACAAGCAAGGAAACGAAAAATAATAAAATAATGCGATCTGATTTGTGGCACACCTTTATATCGCGTACCAATTATTCAAACTTCCATTGATTTAATTGAGATTTTAAGAAACGTGTCATAGCTATGTACAATGTTTTTTTTTTTTTTGTCAAATGCCGGAATTAATCGTACCATGAGCATTTTGCGAATACATTTTTATTAATAAATTTAATATTCTTTAGCGCAAAGCTCGCAATATATTGTTAATTATGGAAGAAATGAAATGCATGACAAAAAATTGAAGAAAAACAAGTGAATTTTTGCAAATATTACACAGTTTATCGTGTTATAAGCAAAATACACTATATGTTTTGTAATATACTGTGGGACAGAAGTATAATACATTTCCAGATATAGCAATATAACACTTTTAACGTCTATTATAATAGTGATAATTATCTTACCCTCATTTAAAGAGTGGGGTTTATCTGCTAGCTATGAATCCAGGGACCGTATTAGCTATGAATGAGGGCCCTATGAGACGCAATTTTGATTTTAAATATATAATAAATAATGTACATCCGTACCATGATCGGTATGTTAATCAACCTGTTAATCATTAATGGATAATCATTAAAATATGTTGATTTGATAATTATTAGTGACAGCTGATTAACTAAAGTAATTTTATTGTGTATTACAAGCAATTTAAAATTAACATTATGTTTTTTTTTTATTATCTCCTAGAACGGTAATTTATAATTAATACGGCCCATGGATTTATGTGCTGTAAGTAGATAAACCGTAGCCTTTAAATGAGGATCTGATAATTATGTTATGGCCAGAGGAGGTGTAATAAGACCATTACAGATGTCAACAGTGATATTCTTATATCTCATAACGCCCTATACTCACTAATTTGCGTGTTTCAGGAGGTTCTAACAGCATATTAGCCATTCCCAAAGATTATGCTCTAAGCCATCTCTATTAGAAAAGACTAAAAGTTAGGTAGAGGGATTGGCAACTACGAGGCTTCTAGTGTTAGTATGTATCATATATTGAAATATGCGAGCATTTTGTTCATGTAGCAAACACTGGCGGGATTAATCAGATTATCAAAAAAGAGATGTTGCTATAAGTTAATTTAAATACAGTTTATATAGCAAAACTGATCATAACAAAATCGCATTGATTTTAAACCGTTAAATAGGTATCTATGAAAAATTGCGTATCTATCAATGTTCCCATATTTATTAATTTATACAACGTGAAATAACTCAAAAGTGATGATTCGTACTTTTATGTTTGACAACCAGCTTTTCAAAAGAGACATACTTTGAATAATGCATTATTTTCTATACGACTAATAGATTTTGGCCATGGCAAAACTTAATGTTGCCAAAAATCCATGCATACTATTCTACGCACCATCAAGACAACAATAAAAGCAACGTTAACGACCGAGTAGGAAATATATTAGATATATACACAGCGAAAAATAACACAATAATATAATGCAAATATTATCGCGGTTCTCTCGAAAAACTCATAGGCTATATTCGAATACATGCTATTAATGATTCGTTAAAGGTAACAACAAAATAAACAATTATTCTGTTGTTACCCTATAGCGAATTTTTTACAAATAAAATGCAATTAAGTACGTATTTAGATGTTTGTAATAATTAAGTTTTACGTATATGTGTATCAGAGCTCTATATGCTTTCATCCGATCTAATTTTAGTACCCTTTTTACTCTACTTCGATGATATCTAAAGCAATTTAAAATCTATTTGAACTCGTTACTTGAAACGCGTTGTTTGACGTTTGAATTGTATAAATATCAAAGTTAATATTGGAATGTATAAATAAGCGCTATATCACGTTAGTGTGAGTTATAGAGTACAACCATATACAACGTGAGTAATACTAGATTTGCGACAGTCTTGTCTTGTTCTTTTTTGCCATATTAAATACCGAGAATAACCTATCTATTCTAATAAACATATGTATTTACATATATACTGGGCACAAAAGCGCAGTATTACAGTTAGGACCATTATGTAGATATATAATCTCACTAAAAGTAATTAATAATGATTGTAACACTGTTCTTATACACACATCAGGAATTTAAATTTCGTTACAAACAACATAAAGGGTTCGTTAAAAGTATAGTCGGGCCTGAAAAACTTGAGATTTGAAAAATAGGTTGCTTATATTAACGCTTCTGGCGAATTTAGCTAAAATATATTCATTAATCATTCTTCACCATCTGTTTCTTTTGCCGGAAATTACAATTTTTAATTTAAACAGCATGGTGTAGCTTTTCCTCTAAAGTTCCGTATGTTTAAGTTTAATTATATTTTTTTGTGACAATCTAGATCTCTAGATGTGAGTGCCATTTTAACTTATCGAATATTTGATAAAAAAAACTTTGTTTATTGCAAGGAATGTGAAGAGCAGGCATGGAAATTAATAACAAACCGCAGAGCAGAGATTGTCGAAATTACTGAAAATCCTCATTTTTGCTGAGGAGGTGGTTAGTGGAAAATTCTCTCAGAAAGTTTGCTGTAATTGCTTAAGTTCTAGCTTAGCTCTGGTGTTCATAGAGAATCGTTGAAGTTCTGTATTGAAGATTTTTTAGCATTGTAGCATAATCTGTTTATGTTATTTTAACTGTATGGTTCTATTAGAAGCAATCGAATTCGGAACAATGGCGCAAGGCGGAATTACGTCGTTTCAATCTTAAATACGCTATAAACTCTGTTCGAACATGCAGTGATTACGTGAACCGATCGGACAGCTCCTGGCAGTTGAAATGTGTTACCTGATTGGTACATGTGATCATAAATCATTTAAGAACTGTGTGTTCGAACAAACCTATAATAGCGAAACTTTATCACCCAACATATCCATCGACTCAGCCCTACATGGTGATTTTATGAATTATATATATATTAATGCTGTTGATATTCGATAAAATAGAGATCCGGATATCCGGATCTATTATTCCAATTCACTATCCGGTTCTCGGATCTGGATCCACTAGTATATATATTATTATAAATAAATTTTCAGGTGAAAATTGAAATTAAACAACCTATATTTTTTGTCTTTCATTTATGGTTTAATTGAAAATATTTTAGCTGAATAAAAGCAAAAGCTTTTTGCTGATGCAAAGAAAGCAAAATTTTGGGCTTTTTATTTTACTGCTTCTCTACATTGTACTTTTAACGTGCCCTTTACGTGAAAATTTATTTCGTAATGAACAAGAACAAATTTCTGGAAAAAAATCTCTGGGGCCATATTAACACTGGTAATTAACACTTTACTATAAGGATTTTGTTTCTATACTGTACCTAATCTTTATATATATATATCAAATTACACTTGCATACACAT
Source organism: Protaetia brevitarsis (assembly GCA_004143645.1). Taxonomy (NCBI): domain Eukaryota; kingdom Metazoa; phylum Arthropoda; class Insecta; order Coleoptera; family Scarabaeidae; genus Protaetia; species Protaetia brevitarsis. The sequence goes on from RXPK01000088.1 coordinate 4,664,554, forward strand.
GCACAGGATTGCAAGCTAAAAATTTATATTTGTACTAATTTATCATACTTCAGTACAAATTTCTGTAAGACATCGATTTGTTTATGGGATTTATTAAATTTGTTTTTAATTAGTTAGCAAGAACCATCATTTTTTCAGAGCAGGTACAAACGAACACTGCAATTTTTTGTTAAATTTTTACTCCAATCTTGGTTTGGTTTCATTTTAGCCTTTATAATATAGTGTTTGCTACCCGAAAAGGTAAAACTCGGAGCTCTAGTAGTTTGCTATTTATTGATTTACGTGTTATTCTCCTTAAATTGTAATGTGTTAGCTTGGAATCCTTACAAGGTAGAATAAGTTTCCGTTAAATGTACTCACACTACTCTATATCCTTTTATACATACATGCATACATATGCTCCCTTGTATCTAAATGAAATGAAAAAAAACTTGCAAGTTGTAAAACTGTTGCTACATATGCATTCTAGCTCCAAACTTGTTTGACTTCGATTGTTCCGTTATAGCTGCGCCAAAATAAAGATGAAAGATTCCTATTGTTGTTCGCACCGTACGGTCCGAATGAATTTAATGTATCCGAAAGCGTAAACATCATCAAATTGGTAGTTCGTGTTGAATGTCGACATACATTATACATACAAAAGCATTTTTGTTTAAACTGCTGTATGATTACTAACTGTAGGATGGTAATTCATTATTTTTTCATTGCTCCCAAAAAGGCAGTGTCCTATTTAAAATGGACTAGAAACATAACAAAAGGAGGGAAAATGTTTCATAGACAAGAAAACAAGTTTCTGAAAATAATCAGCTTACGTCTGTCCAGCTTTTTATTTACCTTTAACAACGCGAACATGGACAATTTATTTAGATTACCGACAGTTTCAACATTGGAAAATGTATTCCTTGAAAACGTAAACCATGTCATGGTGTAAATTGTTAACTTTTATTCTTTTATGTTTGTCTTTTGTTTTTCATCTTCAATCATTTTCTAAGCATAATCATTTTATTACATTATTATTAAAGTATTTACAAAAGCATACAAAATCCAATCGAATGCAAGCTACGTTTCAGCCAGAAGATTTCTATTTCTATGCCTTCGAACTTTTTTAGTTGCTATATGAGCTCTTGCGCGTAATGTATGTGAAATGACTCGATTAAAAACTCCTTTGTAAAAAGCTTAATGTACGGTAAAAGCCATCATTAAAATTATTAATAGGATTACTCCATATAATTACATATTTGTCGTAAAATTCCAATAGGAATTGTATACTGTTAATTTTAGAATAATATTCTAGTCTACAGAGCAAATTAATAATACCTAAATAAATGAATAATTATTAAGTTACATAATCTATATCAATATATCATTCTGTTCAAACCTAATTATTAAATGTTCCAAACCACATGAATGAATTACAACCATTTTACACACTCTATAGTTATAGAATTCCATAGGATATTTAGCTATTATTATATTCGCCCCAATATTCCTATTCTATTTGTAAGTAGATGTCGTTTTTACAATCATAGTATTTTCTCTGCTCATTTCCTGATGTATTTAAAAATGTATGTAACAATTTTACCTATTTGTTCATTCCTTCTGTACTGTTATTTAATATTTCTACATGTATGTATTATAAATACCTTATACACTTTTTATTGCCTAACCAGTATTGTTAATATTCCTTTTTCTCTTGTAATTGTGATTTAATACCCATATATTAATTAATTTCTACAAGTAGAATACTTATTATATACCGCCATTATGATATTATACAATTATTGTAATAAAATGGATTGTTATTAAAAAAGTATTGAATTAAATTCGTTGGAAAATACTGATTATTGCCTTATTTCTTCTTTTATGCTAGGGCCGATTATTGGAAATCACAAGCAAGAAAATATTGCGAGTTTTGCCAATGTTGGATAGCTGATAATAAACCGGTAAGTATTTCTTTTTTGTTGATGCGATTACTTTATAAATTCTTCTAAGAAGATCTATTTTTGAAATAATAAAGTTTTTGTTTTTAATTAATGGTTTATTGTTTACCTAATAAACTGCATTAATTTTCATTGTGTGTATATTTAAAAAAGGTTCTTTTGAATCGAAAATATCTAGCAGTTGTTTTACTATATATATTTTAGCGTAAATGAAAGATTCATTTTCATTTAAAATGTGAAGAATGTAAACACTCAAGGATTTTCTCATGAAATTTTTATTGCACGATCATAAGAGCTGTACTAAAAAGCCTTGTAGCTACAGTGTTGTTCAACAACTTCTAAATTTAAGTTCACTGGATGCTATTCATTCAGAGTGAGGAATACAAAATATTAAATTTTCCACAAGGAGACTATACGGAGACTATAATTAGTTTCTCCATTCCTTTAAACTATGTGTGGTAGAAAATTGGCGATTATGTATTTGCAATCGGAAAACGAAGTTTGCCTCAAGCAAATAGGGGATTTTTTTTAATAATCAACTTTTTCGCATTTATCTATATAGCTGTACCTCATGTTTCGATTTTCAACACAACTAGCAGCTACGTTTCTAAATAACAATAGTATATGCATATGAAAAAAGACTAAATCTATATAGTTTAGTACCAGCCTCTCATACAGTCAGAACTCGCAACAAAAAGAATGTGGGTCACGTACATTCATATGTCGTGACGATGTTGATGTTTTTGCGGACACTAACGCCACAGATTTTATCGTTCATAAAGATTTGTTGTAAAATTGTCGAAAGCATATGGTATCATATGGTCATTTGATCTGACAAATAAAACTATAAAAATAGACATTTTTGCCATTACAATTGTTTTATTATCTGTTTACTTGAAAAAAATATTTTATTGTTTTTCCAAAATAACATGCTTTTATAAACAGATTATTTTATAAAAGTTTACGATTAAATTCAATAAAGCATCAGCTCTTATTTATTTCAGAGCAGAGATTTCCACGAAAAAGGTAGACGTCACCAGGATAATGTAGCTAAAAAATTGAAGTATATAACGAAGAAAAGTAGAAGAGAAGAGAAAGAATCCATCAAAACAGATTTTATTCTAAAACAAATAGAAAGTGCTGCCTTAGAAGCCTATAGAAAAGATGTCGAAACTAATAGTGACCTATCATCTATAGCCATAAACAACACTTTACAACAAAATAATCTAGCAATTGCTTCATTAAGTTCAAAAAAACTGTGGAATGAAGCCAAGGGAGCGGATGGGAAGTCATATTATCACAACGCCCTTACCAATGGTATGTATAGAAAACGTATTTAAAAAAAAATACATTTTAATTATGAGTGTGTCTTGTTGTTTTTGTTATAGAGACTGTATTGGAAATACCGAAGGAAGGATTTGTAAGTCTGGCAGAGCAGAAGCAAAGCATGGATGAAGCTACAAGACAGCAATTAAAAATTGTAAATAAACAAAGAATAATGGATGCTAGGGTTATGAAAGAAGAAATGAAACGTGAAGAGGAGGAGGCTAGAGCTGCCGCCGCTAGAGAAAAAATGAAGGAGAGACGAGTCAGCCCAGAACCAACCCTAACAGTTTCTGGACCTATACTCGAACCCGGTAAAATTGACCCATATGGAAAATGGCAGATTGTAGAAACAAGGTTGAATGATAGACTAAAGCGCTTGCTATTTTTAACTTTATTTTCAATTGCAGTACAAAGCCAATGGATCTGCAGTTACCAAAGCAGGAATATGAATTTTATCAAGTACCATCAGCTGTGGAGTCCATGCCACCTCCAACGAAGGAATTTAAAGAAAAAACCGTGGAGAGTTTAGGCGATGGAAAAGTAACATTCAAAAAGAGAAAGTTTGTTTCAGGTTTCAAAAAGAATACCAGGCAAAGGTTAGACGATGAATGAAGTGATGGGGCATTTCTTTTTCTTTTTTTATACATTGTTGCTAATTTTTAATATTTGTACATAAGCTAACAATACATTTTTTGTAGTATTGATGTACGTGTGTTGTACGTTCTTAAATACCTACACAACGAAATTTATAAATAAAGTTATTTGAGAGATGTTTTTTTTTTAGATTTCTGCAATTTCCTGCATAGAAGACGCGATCGTTTTAATTCAATAGGTTTTGTTTGATTTTTAAAGGCAGTAATGTTTTTCTTTTCGGTTTTCGAAATTAACAAAAAAAAAAAAACATTGCTGCGTCTCATTATTTGGAATAACCTAGAATATATCACGTAAAGCAATACGACAAATTACAAATCATTGCGTAATCTTTAAATATGTTTTTTAGTTTAGTTTAAAACGTTTAAAGAAATAAATTGTGAGGCATCACGTATGTAGCAATTCCTAGGTTCCAAGCTTGTAAAAGGAACGCTATTTAAAGTTTTCTATTATATTCACAATTAGAATAATATTTTCATATTAGATGGCGCAACCGCTTTGAACGTATTATTTTTAAATATTGTGTGAATCTTTTGTACACTTTCTTTTAGTGTGTGTGAGTAGTTTAATTATTTGTTTAAGAATTAAAATATAATTTGTTTGTTTTTTTATTTAATCTAGAGAAACTAACAGAAAGATTTTGGAAACCACTGTGTTGCAGTGCAGCCAACTATGAAATCGTATTTATATGGTTATTTTTTTTTCAGTTGTCTGGTAGCTGTCAAGGTGTCGGTGTCAAGTGAGGGTGTTGTCTATATTTGTAAAACGTTGTCCGTAAATAGGTGAAAGATAAATGCTAGTTTTAATGTGTTTGTAGCAGAATACGATTATGGCATCGTTATCTCTGCCAAGGGTATTCGTTCCTCGGAAGACCAGTTTAGACATAGAACGCGAAAATTTTGAAAAATCTCAGGTATGCTAATTGTTTTGGGGTTAGAAGCGTTAACCGCTGAACGTTTGCTTTGAAGCTGTTATTTTGTATATCTATTAAGATATGTTGTTTAATTCATGTTGCGTGTAGCTAGAAGGCTATTTTGTTGTCTTATTTAAGTAACAATAAACTTGGCACTTTACTGTGTATAATCACTGCACTGTTTATACTTTTCCTATTAGGTTTTTATCTATTTCCAGTAATCTGATTAATTTTTGTAGAAAGCATTTACTATAGAATTTCTAAGATTATAAAGATCAGTGTATGCGTGGGCTGGTGACTCAGTGTGTATGTAATTCCTTTGCTTACAAAAAAAGCCTAATTTGCGTTAACATGTTTAACTTAATTTTGCCAGTTTGCTTTATTAAAATTGAATGTTCATTTTGTAAAAAAGACCCACTCATGTGCATATCAGCTGAATTTTATTTACTTTCTTTTGCAGAAAATTTGCATGCGCTGATTTTTTACTAACTAAATTCTCTTATACCTGCATGTTATTTAAAATCGATTTATTTTGCTATGGATTCGATAAGCGAGAGAGAATTTTATAAATATGTAAGTATTTGTAGTTTTTTAATTATAAGTAGAATAAGTTTAGTAAAGTTTAGTATTTTAAAATCTTTATTTATATAGTTGTTATTTTTACTAGTTTCCTAGAAACGTTGTATTTTGTTAATATTCTTGGTTGTATTTTCTTTTTTTTTTCGCAAAACTAAACTTTCATTTATAATTATAATATATACATACATATGTATGTAGATGTTTATTCTAATGTGTTCTAATATAACAAAGCTGCGCAGTGTAATGTGCAGCTGGTACAGCTTAAGCTACAAGGACAAGTTGCTGCGAATGCAGATGTAAACAATCTCACCCATATTATATTCCACTTCCGTAGTTTAAGAATAAGTTTCCTGTTACTTTATTCCTAAAATTTTGTACAAGTGTACATACCTGGTCGTTAGTTTACATCAAACAAAAAATAAAAGTATCTACCTATTTGTCTGGAAATTTTAAAAAGACAAAACAAAGCCATCTATTTATATCTGACAAATTTACGTCACAAAGTAATTGTTTTGTATAAACTAAAAAAAACGTGAATTACATCAATTAGTCGGTTCTCAGTACATACTTATAACTGAAATCGGACTATTTGTAAAACTTTGTTTGATTTCAAAATAATGGATAGTGGTCAAATTAAGTACCTACTGATGATTTTGTATATCTAGGTGAAGGTATTAATTTTGGTTACATTAATCTATATTAGCCAACAAAATTAACATTTCAACTGTGAAATAGATATTTATTTTCTCTAATTAATGTGTAATTCGATTTTATAAATAACATATTCAGTAAACATCAGAAATGTAAATGCTATATTCGCAGTGAAATTAGTGTGTAATTTGAAGAAAAAAATATTCTGCTAAAACGTTAGTAGTGTCCCCATGTTTACTTGTTTTTCCAAAAATAACAAACTGCCCTGAGAAATTAATGCCATACGAAATGAAAATAGTATCTGCTACTTGAAGCTATGAGATGGATGTGTATAAGTGAAATTGTTTTTACTAATTCATATTCTTATTTTCCTAAAGTACAAGTGTAGAAGTAACAGTTCAAATTACGCTGTAAAAGGTGTCGCCGACGGTCGTGGACGATCATTCAACACAATGCAATTGTTCTTATGCGCTGCTCCACATACGGACAATTAGTAGTGCCAGTGTCAAACTTCTTAAATAGAACTGAATAGAAGAAATGATGTAGGGGTTATTTACATCATTCTCCATATTTTTTTTTCCTTTGCACTTCATCTATAGCCTTAGTTGATTGCAGTGGCGGCTGGTGTATACGTCACAGGCGGGGCCAATACATGGTTGAAGTTCGTGTGTTATCGTCCGAAATATGAACATGTTGCGAACTTATACGAAGAAATTAGATCATTGTAATGGCCCTTGTACAACGTAATCACCAGCCGCCGCTGGTTGACTGTGCCATACGTGTGTATTGCTCTGGACCAGCTTTTTTAGGCAAATCGAGAGCCACTAATCTTAAGGGTCAGATCAGTTAGAAGACGAGTACAAAGAATCAGTGCAAGAAGCATCATCTAACAATATTCTACAAGATTATGAGTGTTCCTAGAATGTTTTAGGAAGAGAAGGAATCTATCTGATCTAACTAATGCTCATGTAGTGCGGACAATATCAGGGCATATCTTTTAACCGCTCGCACAGAATTTCATATTGCTAATAATGCGTGTTTGACTTCGAAACGCTACATTAACGACATTTTTCTAAAATATATAATTTCCTTTTGCTTCCTATAGTAGAAGTGCATTCTGTCTAACGTGCGATTATGCAATGCCGTACGCTGCGACGAGGGCAGTGGAATATTTAAATAAGATCGGAGTTCGTCTTTTGAATTGGGCAGTGTGTAGCTGCGACTTAAATCCAACAGAGTGCGTCTGTTACATGCAGTGTTAGACAACATAGGGGCTGCGAATAAATGTTTGCAGCGATTAAACATACTCGTATTTTGTTGGCTCTCCTTCGAATTCTGTTCACTGCTTCTGCAGATGTTGTTCCATATGCATGTATGGTGCATGAATGAAAAATTAACATTAGCAGAGGCAGAAAATACAGTCAAGATAAGCAACGACTTAAAAATTCGACAGTGTAAAGGCAAACTGACTCTATGTCATCGATATTGTTTAGTTTAGTGCTAGAAAAAGTTATAAGAGCAACTAATTGTAAGTTCGACAGGTTGAGAATCATTTGTCAGAAAAGACGTTTGCAGACGATATACATAGGAATTAAGAAGAACAAGGATAAAAAGTTGGATTGCTTATAAACGAGGAAAAAATGAGATATAATGGCGCAGTCTGAGAAAGAATTTAGAAGAGCAAGATATTTAAAAATGAACACAGAAGGAGAAAAAGTGTGTCATTTTGAAAAAGTAGACAAATTCACATACTATGATATGCACTATTCACCAGAGGCCAAGCATAGAAAAGGCACTAATGCACTAATGGCAGAAAATGGCGTAATGCAGCCGTCAATAGGATGTTAAGAAAAAAATATGTGTCGAGGAAGCTGAAGATAATATTATATAAAACGGTAACAAGATCAGTAGCTTTACACGCGAATGAGACATGGTGATCATTGAATAAAATGGAACAAAACACGGTTAGAAGTGTGGGAGCGAAAAAAATGGGAAGAGATAAATATCCAAATGGAGAAAAGACAGAAGGAGTAAGTAAAGGTTGTTTATGAAGAGGCAAATATAGTGGGAGTAGATAGAAGAAGAAACAATGAAAAATTCTAGAATAAAAAGAATAGACTACTATAATTGGAGACGAGAGTTATAAATGTGTATTAAAAGTATCAAGATGGAAGGAAGCAGCAAGCAGCAATTATCAATGAAGCCATGAAGCTTTTTGATTGCCCGTGTTAATGAAAATGTAATTAGATTTTACTATTTCGTCTCCCTCCATCCTACTATCCTGCACCGATTTTAACTAACTAACTTTAGTTTGTTAATGTCGTGCTCTAGATATTTTGCATTAGTTTTTTCGTTTTTATTTGCCATTTCGATAGCTCGTTTAGGTTGCACAGTAGGCGTTGGAATCTCTGTATTGTATGATTATTGTTTACTTCATAATAATTTGCCTTAAATAAAGTAAAATTTCAAAGTGGTGCGTTAATTTGTGCTGTTATAGAATACATTGAGACTTCAAGTCAAATTCTAAATAAACCATATCTCAGGATATTATTGAATTTAATGCGAAGCTGAGCGTTTAGAAAAATATTTTTATTTTATTTCAACGCTTTTATTGATCATTTTAATGTACTTTATAATAACTTTATGATAAATCTGTATAACTTATGTTTGAAGAGGTTACACGTGTATAAGGAAAGAATTTTGCCTTACGTATGTGGTACGCATTGATGAATCAACTTATGTTTATTACATGAACACATTCAAATTTAGCTTGCAGTTACAAGGCACCCAGACATTGCGCGAAAGATTAATGAGTTGCGGAAGTGCTGTGAACGTCTAACTGTTGCAGTAGAGATAGATAATAGACATGTGCACTTAGGTAAAGACTAAATTATATTTCAACGTAATTTTCCGTAATTGAATAGAGTATGCGTTAATTATTTTAGATTTAAGTTAAATTAACTATGTTAATTATTACATTGCCGTTCATATAGCAAAAAAAAAAACAGTTATTATAATAGTCAACGTACATCATTATTTTATACAGTTATCGTCAGCTGCACCAACTAATTTAATAAGGTGTTTTAGTTTATTCATTCTTTTGCGCATTAGGTGTTCAATTATCGCTTTTATATATGTGATGACGTTTCGCGTAGTTATATTTATTTATTTTCTACTGCCATTTCTTTTATTTTCGATTAAAATATCTATTTCAATGTTACCTATTATACTAATTTGCAACAGATACATTCTCTGCTGTCATTATATTTATAATAATTTAGAAAAAGTTTGATAAAAAAAAAAAATTGTTTGATTTGAAGATATAATTTATCTAAACTCGTTTCCAACACTAAAGAAAATAATTTTGTCAAAAACTCCCGGTTACCTGGTTAGTCAACTGTTGGGTTGTCCCTGATTCCACGTTCCGGCAGATGTTCCTGCGCTCGTATTCTCCGTTATAAACACATACCTACGTGGAAAGGTGCACCCAGGTGCACCTATGTCATACATAGACTTGCATGCATGCAGGCGTCTGGCGTTCTATCTATTCTCGCGGACAGAGACCGTATTTACCGCCCATTGCTGCTGTTGCACAAGCCTTTAATCGCCGACATACTCCTGCGTGTTAATTATTAATAAGGAAGCAAAAAATCTGGTCTGCTTTACGACGATTTCCGGTGCGACATGCAGCGGTTCTTAAAATGTATTCCGTTCGCATTTTATCTGTCATGACCATGACTCAAGTTTGTTTATTCACGTTGCTTTTATCTTAATAGTTTTCTGTTTGTAGATAAGCTCTCTAAGTAACTGTATATACGTAATACCGCGCCTTCCTGCACTTTAACTCTTCTGCACCAATGATAAAATATGCATGCATGTGAAATGTGGATATGGTAGAAACTCTGACCCACAAAAATTAAAATAGAACGGATTTTAATTTATGTATATATCCGAACATTTTCACCGAATCTTAAAAATACATTAAAACATCAAAATAGCTAAATAAAATAATAAAAATTATGTTTATTATCGCACTCTACAAGAACATACATTTTGTACTCGTAAGGAATGAATTTGAATTATTTGGAAAATAATAGCAAAATTATAAGGCTTAAATCTTATAATATATACAGGGTGTAACAGCGGTAGCGCCGTGGTTTCTGGTAGTCAAATGGCAAGAATTTTTGAAATGTTTTGTATTGGGATACCTACATGTAGGCGGATTAGATCTACAATTTAAGTAGAATGTACTATAATAAAGTTGGTGTTTTATAATCAAAGTTATGTTTTTTCTTAATGGAACGCTCTGTATTTTATGGCATTTTTTAAATGTACAGTCCGTCAGAAACTACCTTGATAGAAAATTTCCTAATAGGTGGATCGGAAGAGATAACACCAAATATACTGAGCAACGTTAGAAGAGCATTTGAAGAAAGACCTATGTTGTGCATTGGAGAAAATGAGCAATTATGGTGAATGCCAGTGCCTTTTCGTTTATTTTATTGCGTTTTTTTTTTTCCTTTATTTTATAGATACATACAAAAACCCCTTGAACATCCTGTATACTACTAGAAAACGTTAAATGTCGCATTCAATCAGGATTTGCCAAGGATTTGCTATTTACGGTTTTCATTTCACTTCTCTAAATTAAATCGTTTCCGAGATACTAAACTTTTTTTGCAACATTGCATTTTTAAACAAATTGAAATATCTCATAAACTATAAAAATTAGGTATAGGGAACCTTAAATAAAATTGTTCTAGTTTTTAGTGTACACTTAAAAAATGCCATAAAATACAGGACGTTCCATTAAGAAAAACATAACTTTGATGTACTGCTAAGTTTGAAACACCCTGTATATTGCATTTTGTTTTTAAATTGTAGATCTGATCCACCTACATATATCCCAATATACAATATTTCAAAAATTGTTACCATTTGATCACCAGAGACCACGGCGTTACCGCTGTTACACCCTGTATATAATATTTTTATCTATACAAAAAAGGTAAAAACAAATAGAGATTTGTAGAGTCTGTTAATCAAGCACTATCGTAACTTTATTAGCGCACTTTTTGACGCAGAATTCTATGAGCTAATTTTTTACTTTTTAAACTCGTATTTTTTGAGATATTATCGAGACTTTGTTTTTTTTTTATATGGAACGCTATATATTTCTACATTATTGAAAAGCATATAAAATTACCTCTAGTATGATATAACACACTTGATATTTTATTTAAAGGGTCTTCAAAATATTTGATGTTCTGTTTGCAATATAACAGCATTTTAAGATGGCCGCGGATGCTGTTAATAAGTAAATAAAAGATTTCTACAAACCAGAAAAAAAAAATGGTTTTAATATTAAATGTTAGAAATAAGAAACAAGCTAAGAAAATCATTAATAGCATTACTGATAATATTGTTATAAGGAATTAAGGTGATGTAAAATTCTTAATGTATTCATTTTTTTTTAAATTTATCATGGCTGAAACTAAAATCAGCTGCTTTCTAAAAATCTTATAGACATATTTGAACGAAATATTTACAGAATATACCTCTATATTCTAAATGCGTGAACATTATCAGATTATAAAAGTATTCGAATTGTCCGCCGTTCTGTTATAAGCATAATCGACACCATTTTCTTACATTCTGAGCTGAGTTCACCAATTCAAGCGGCGATAGGGAGTCGAACGCTTGCAAAACTGCAGCTTCTAATTCCTGTCTTGAATTGGCGGAATGCTTAAACGCAAGATTTTTAATTCTGCCGCAAAGGAAAAAATCCAATGGGGTTAGATCTAACGACCTTGTCGTCCAATGTATCGATTCCCGATTCCCAATCCAATTGTTACCGAATTGTTGGTTTAAAATCTCATTAATCCGGGCAGTATTGTGAGGGGATGGTCTGCCATGCTGGAAGTAAACGAATTCCAATTGGTTTAGAGGTATTTCATCTACGAGAGGTTCAATGAATTGTTGCAAACTATGCCAATAGCTTTTGGAGTCAAGAATTCCGTTATATATGTAGGGTCCAATAATCATGCCACGGAAAATTCCTATCCACACATTGAAACTATGTCGTCCTTGGTTTCTCATTTCAACAGGGATTTTCACGCGACTAAGTATAAGAATTATATCTGTTAAAAATTCACTGCACTGCTTACGTTACATTCATCTGTTCAAACACAGTTTAGAGCAAAATTATGATTTTGTTCACACTTTTCCAAATATCATTGACAATATGCCATACGACGCTCCAAATCCGCGCCAAAAAGGTAATGCACTTTCCTTGTCCGATAAGGTTTCATTTTATACTTTTTTAAAATGCGCCTTGCTGATGTTCTTGCAAAACTGTTGTTGTGCCATCTCACGAGTGGAATGTGTTGGGTTATTTACAGTTTCTCCTAAAGCACCAATTTCCTCTAATTCTTTGTCTCTATTTTGAGCCACATAATGTTTAGGTCTCGGCTTTTGAAAGGATGCAAAATTTATTAAATTTCTTTAACGTTGTGAAAATGTCTCTGAATGGTTGTTGTCTTCAGGATATCTCTCCTAGTAAATGTTACTTGCAGCTTCCGCATTTTCACCTGCTTCTATAAAACACTTTAGCATGTCGTATTTTCATAGTTTTCAAACATTTTTGTATTCTCAATTAATAAAAACACCAGTATATAACATCAATTCAAACTGACATTTCAAAACATTTTGATAATATAAAATAAATACGCGCATTGCTTGGTTACTATCCACAGACATCTTAAAATACTGTGAAATTGCAAACAAAAATCATTTTGAAAACCCTTTAAATAAAATATCAAGTGTGTTATATCGTACTAAACGTAATTTTATAAGCTTTTCGATAATATAAAAATATATAGGGTGTTCCATATAAAAAAAAAAAAAAAAATAGAACAGAATTCTGTGTCAAAAAGCGCCCTAATAAAGCTTTTATATGAATTAAGTATTTTCACAATTAAAAAAGTTACAAGGGTTTTTAGGAATCGAATATTTTATGAAAACGCTCTGTATCTGTTATATTAAGGAAGATATTAAAATACGAATTTCACCAATCGATTTCTCTTTAAAATCGAACTCCAGAAGCATAGGTCAGATTTTTCTAATTTCTTTAGAAATATAAGTTTCTTATTAAAAGTATCGAATTTGGCCCGCCCTGTCTATAGGATATCATTAGTTAGAAAAACTTACTTCTATTTTATTTTCTGGTTTCATTCTATGCCATTGCTTACCACCAAAACAGTGTTATATAGAGATCGCTTCAATCCTTCATGTTTGTCTTAAGCACTGGGGTTGAATGGTAAACACAAAGTGTTAACAATAGCTCGAATTAGTAGCGGTGACTAAAGGCTTTAATGCCTCAGCCATGTCTTAATACAACCATTTAACATTCTGTGGAGGTTGCGTCGGGTCTCATCTTTTTCATACCCAATCTCCAGTTCCTGACATAAACCGAAAATAAAAAGTAGAATCACTCTTAGACCGCATTTTGCATAAAATAATTGCGACTTAAATCTGATCCTCCTTTCTCATTGTTTCTTTGTCACTTTGACATATGTATGTAAGTAATGGTGGGATTCTATGATATCTGGAATATCTAAAATACATGCTTACAGACCATGACCATCTTGCATATAACTTTATAGACTCTACAGTTGTGCATAGAATCCTACCACAAATTAATATATTTGTCATAGAGTCGAAATGTCATGAAAGCAAGGATAATTAGTAAAGCAGAATACGGCTGGTCTATAAGAATTATATAATATAAATTGCAATACGGTGTTTAAAGTCCTTGAGAAATGGAGAAACGAGCAAACTCTTAATAGATACCCTGGTTCGGGAGATCTAGGAGTTCTATACAATTGTGACATGCTGCATTGGTGAATCACTTGAGGGAAAATCTGAAAAAAAAACTTGAGGCAGATAGTAAATACGCTGGGTCTGTACGCACAGTACAGAGGCGTGGGAGAGAATTATTAGACGTTTTAACTCACCTCTGAGGAATATTGTATTAATTTCTACAATTCATTGCCTAAGAGATTTAATGAACTTATATGCAAGAATAGTGCCATTAGGAAATATTAATTGCATTTTCTAAATATTTCAATAATTTGGTTGTATTGTCGTAATTGTAATTTATTTGAAGATGTTTTACGAATGTAAATATTTTCTTATAATATACACGTTTATGCAAACAGTGTTTTTTGGGTCTATAAATATTTATCAATGTTGTGATAACATCAAATCAGTAAAATAATGTTTAAGTATTTTGGAAATAATAGTAATTTTTATAACTGTAGGCTTTTAAATTATGGATTCATCAGCTGTAGATATAATACTTATAAATAATTAATAATCAATAAATATGATTATCAAACAAAAAAATGTACAGATAAGTGAAATTTGCTATCTACTACTAAATAAAAGTTTGGCAATAAAACCATCAAATATGTTTTTTTATAATGCAAATGTCAATTCTTTGTGCAGCTCATACTTGGCTCAACTACAGTGACGTTGAATTTATTATTATCTATAATGCTAATTTCTTTCTTCTTTGAAAAAGAAGTGTCGTCCATTCTATATTTTACGAACTGACACTAACGTATATTTAGTAATTGCTGACTTTATTGACTTGTGTGGCGTTTGTACAGTGTGTGTCACGACGAGCTTCCTTTAAAAGTTTATGGAAAAGCAAATAAATGCGAGATTTAAAAAAAAATTGTAGTGAGGCTGTGGATGTAGGGTAGTTTAGCTAAAATATTTTTGACTTCTGGTAATGTTCCCTAATACCGGAAGTAGTTGCCAACTTTGTTATTTCAAATTTGAATTCTACTCTGAATTTTAGGTCAAGTTTATCTAACATACCATGGCCTTAATCTTTATGCTTTACAAGATATTCGCTTTTTTAAATAATTTTGTATTATGGTACAGTGTAATTTTGTTCATTTTCATTGTAAATAATATCCACCAAATGGGGTATCTATTTCCAATAAAGAAATTAAGAAAAATTAAAGTGACTGCTGGAAGAGAAGGGGCAAAAGAAAAGATCTTCAATTAATGATAACTTATTTTTTTAATAACAACCCCTAAGTTTCTCTGCGTCAATCGATTGACCGTCAAAAAATACGTATAAATGTTAAAAACCGTTTTTAGCTGAAATGAATGGTTTAGGAGATATTGCAGAAAAACTGTCTCACTAATGATTACGAGTGCATGTGTATATTCTAGATGGCCATGATTGAACAATGTGATATAATAATTAAAAATATATGCATCTGTCACTTATCTGTCAACGTGACAAATTCAAAGATTAATAGAGACCGCGTAGAAACATGAATACTAACGCATGCTTGAATATCAATAAAAATGTCACGGTTACAATTTTCAAATGAAGACTATTTAAATTTAAATATTACATATGGAGAATGTCAGCGGATTATTAGTAGGACTTCTCGACTTTTCGCCGAGAAATATCCTAATAGGGCAAAACCTATTAAGGACATTGTTAAGCGATTACTTGCATCTCTATAAACTTTTAATGGAAGCTCGTCGTGACACACACTGTATACTAAGCGGACTTGAAAATTAAAGGAAAATTTATTGAAGTTACATATTTAAAATCATTCATTATTGAATTGAAAGGACGTTGCGCAAGGGTTAATTTAGGAGAAAGGAAAATGTAGAGTGCTATTTAAAAAAAGCAAGTTATCTCGGACTAAAACGAGTCAATTGTTCAGCAATATAGTGGACACCTGCAAAAAATTATATCCATTTCAGTTACACTGTTGTATCAAAATAATTATTTACGTATGGTATTTAAAATGTGAATGTCTAAAACAAATACAAACTACACCGACTTAACTGAAGAGTTGCAGCGTGGGCATTTTTTTTTTAACAGAAACGTAAATAACAATATTGTTATTAAAGATAGATATGCAATGGCTTATATAAAGTTAGAAAGTTAAATATGGAGGGTTTTACATTTAAAATAACGGAGCAAGTATGTGTTTGCTTACTTTTGAAATACCCTGTATAGATAAAATGTTTTTATGTTATGCAGCATTAAATTCTAATCTAATTTTTGCAGAAAAGATGTATTTCTAAATTGCGAAACAGGGTTGTAATCAGAAAACCAATATTCGATGAGACATCCTATACAATTATATACCTACCTTGACAATACAGCATTATTTGTTATTCTAAACATTAAATGTGTTGATAGCACAGGATTGTTATTAATGAACTTATGTGGAAATCCAATGTACGTGTATTGACTTTATTTTTCTTGTTTTGTGTAGAATATCGCAATAACAAAAGCAATAAACAGTCTCGAAGCGCCCGTTAAACAGAAACATGTCAGGTCCGCAATTATCGGTACGTTTCAGCAACAAGGGGGTCACATCTTTTGGAGTATCGCTTTGCGCTTACCAACTATGGACGACCGGATCGTGGCTTGGAAATTTTGTCATGTTTTACACAAAGTATTGCGAGAAGGTCATCCCCTGTGCTTGGTTCACAGCCAAAGGCATAGAAAGGAGCTTGACGAAATTGGTAAATTGTGGGTAAGTTAAGGATAATAAAACGAATAGCTTGTCATATTCAGATAATTTGAAAAAGTCTAATCTTTAAAATGATAATATTCAGAAAAAAGAAAATTATAAGAATGGGCAGAAGATGATTTTTTAACAGCAGTATACCACGATGAGCAATGTATCCTTTTTTTAGGGTCACTTAAAAGAGGGTTATGGTAAATTAATCAGACTATATACGTTGCTCATGATGACTAAATTAGACTTTCATAGAAGGAATCCCCGTTTTCCCGGTCATTTAGGTGTTACGCAAGACGAATTAGAATCGATTAATTCCAACGACATTAATAATTAGTAAGTAGGACACGAGAAACCGGTGGTAAAACAAGACGAGTAATTCTATTTTCATTTACAGCTTTGAAATGTCAGTAGAGATGTTCGATTACTTGGACGCCATACTGGATTTGCAATCTGCAAGTATGTATTTCAATATGCAGTTCCTTAGGCATTAAATGGATTTTCTATTTCGTAGTTTTTGGATCTTTGGATATGTCTAGGTCAAATTCTATGACAAGCGCGGGGCAATGCAGATTGGCACCGCTCATCCCTTGTATACAGGATGCATCGAAGTTGTACGATTATTGCGTTAAAATATTGTTTAAATTACATTCTTCGCTTCCGCCGGATACGTTACAGGGTCACAGAGATAGATTTCTCAAGCAATTCAAAGAACTGAAGCAGTTTTATCAAAATACCAACGCCTTGCAATACTTCAAAGATCTTATTACTGTACCTCCCTTGCCAGAGGTAAGTAAAGTGATAACGGAGGCCTTTACAGTTTCGTACGTATATATATTTTTTCTTTTAGAATCCACCGAATTTTCTAATTCAAGCAAATTTGCACACCTACGTCACTCAGGAAGTTATAGTCATTCCTCCTGAGGAGGAGGAGCCTCCAGCAGAAGGAAACCTGATAGACACCTCAGAGTCATCTTTCGAACGTTCAGAGCAACAATCATTTGTATCACCTTCACCGAGTCACCTAGAACTATTGGCAGAAAGAGATAACTTAATCAAACATTTGCAAACAGAAACTGAAAGACTTAGGTATAAATTGAATGGGTACAAAAAAGTATTTAAATTTTATGTACTTTCTTTTTCCATGCCAGAGGAGAAATTAATAGAGTAGTAAATCAAAAAGATAAAGATATCATGACCTTTGCAAGATCAAGTAACTTCGTTAGAAACGGAATTAGTAACTAAAGAGAGTGAACTAGTGCAAGAAAGACAAATTAAAGAGGATCTGTTTCATCAAGCATCAGCTGTTGCCCAGTCTCAAGATTCTGAACGTAAGTTTTGCGTAAGTATGCGAATATAATTTAACTTTTTTTTTCTTTAGAAAGAGCCCGAGATGAAAAATTCAACAAAATCAAAGATCTCTACGTCAAACTACGCGAAGAACACATCCAATTACTTCGGCAGGTAAACAAATATCAACCCAAACTTATAAAATGTGAACTTATGTTGAAGATTTTTAGAAAGCGGAAATCGAAAAGAAAGTCGGCGTAGGTTCGCGAAGGGTGCAAGAATTAGAAGCCACAAACGTCCAGTTAGAGACTAAAATGAGAGAGCTAGAATTGGATCATACTCGCCAAACGGAACAAATACAACAGTCTTCCACTTCACAGAACGAAGAATTGGAAATGTTGAGGAGAGACAAAGAACTTTTCCATATGGAAACTGAAGTTTGTGAACGCCAATAACCATTTCGATAAATATTTATGAAACCCATTTTGTAGATTTTAAAGAAGAGCGTAGAGGATGCAGTCAGGGAAAAGAACGAAATTAGCGACTCGCTTAAAGTTATAACGGCTGAAAAAGATAAATTGACTAAGAACATTTCAGAATTATCCACTAGAGTTGCTGAATTGCAGCAGGAATTGCAAATTTGTAAGGTTGAATTGCCGTAACTTACCGATCTTGGTTTGAACTGTGTGATATGTTGCAGTAACGACTCAAAATGTCAGCGATGTCAAATCAATGGTTGCAAAATCGGTTGAGGAAACTAAAATCGTCATCACCAATGCTATTCATGAAGTAGATAATCCAGCATTGTCGGCGGTGTCTTGCACTCCCGATTATTTCAGGAGCCTAACTGAGGGATGTTTGGAGACCTTAGACGAAGTTAATCACATATCTTACACACAACCTTCTGAAGTAATCATCCTGGCGATTAGACTCTCACATAGGCACGCAACTTTCTTGCTGCAAGGCAGAGCTGCATCTAATTCAAGCCCCGACATTTCATTTGGAGAGAGTAAGTTTACAATTTAATATTAATGCTCAAACAATGTTAAATACTATTATAACATAGAGATGGCCGAGGAGTGTAAGAAATTAGGAACTTTGGTTTTGGATATTTTGGAGCGCTTAACTCAAGAAGGATCATTAACTGAAGAGATTGAGAAAACAAGAGCACAATTAAAATCTCTCACTTCACTCGCAGAAACGATTAGCGGCTCTTTGAAAGACAGTCCCGAAGATTTGGCCGAAATGATTGATCGTGAGATGTCAGGCATGGATACTGCAATTGAGGAAGCCGCTAATAGGATCCAGGTAAATGATTGACTCGATTATTCAATACAGGGGCTAAAAGATTTTGTTGCTTTTAGGAAATGTTGAGAAAATCTAGAGAAGCAGATTCTGGTATTAAATTGGAAGTCAATGAGAAGATACTGGATTCCTGTACAACATTAATGCAAGCAATTAAGATTTTAATACAAAAAGCCAGATTATTACAGGCTGAAATTGTGGCTCAAGGGAAAGTAAGAGCAACCTTAGGTTAAAAAAAAATAACGTGTGGTTACCGTACTCTATTAAGTTCTAAATATTATACTTTATCTGTCTACTAGGGTACAGCAAGTGCAAAAGAATTTTATAAAAGAAATCATCAATGGACTGACGGTTTTATATCGGCAGCTAAAGCAGTTGCTGTCGCAGCGAATTTCCTATTGTAAGTATTCCAATATAATAATAATAATACCTTTTGTATTTATCTTATTTGTTTTTATTTATACAGAGGTGCCGCTGATAAAGTAGTTAGCGGCCAAGGGAAATTAGAGCAGTTAGTGGTAGGAGCTCAAGAAATTGCTGCTTCTACTGCTCAATTAGTTGTAGCTAGTAGAGTGAAGGCGGATAGAAAGAGTCAGAACTTAGTACAACTTTCTCAAGCGTCTAAAGGAGTTACCAATGCAACAGGTGGTGTAGTCGCCACAGTTAAAGACTGCAGTCAGCTGATGGACGAAGCGGGTGAGATTTTAGAGATACATAAATTGAGTAGGCGCATAAACACTGTGTTCCTATTCCATTTCAGAGTTAGACACGTCTAATATTACCTTACACCAAGCGAAACGTTTAGAAATGGAAGCTCAAGTTAGAGTTTTGGAACTCGAAAAAGAATTAGAACAAGAAAGGTTTAGATTAGCGGCTCTGAGAAAACACCATTACCAACTTGCCGGCGAGGGTGAAGGCTGGGTAGTTATCAATAATTAAGATTTTTTTCCATTTAGTCGAGAGGACATTCACTGACTTTCGGATTTTTTTGTAGGACGTACAAAACATTAACTAACGTTAATTTCTTTAAGCATTTAGGCTTAGGTGACCCAAAGAATAATATTTATGACATGTTATACAACTAATGATGTTATATACTTGGATGTAATTTACGTGCATTCATTTTTAGTATATATATAATATTATATATTTTATATGCTTTCGTAATTCCATTTACAATAGATAATGATGATAATAATGGTGGTATAAAAGATAATATTGTTGTCGTCACTTTTACATAATGATATGTAATAGAAATGAACCGTATAAAAATAAATTATTAACTACATATTTGTTGTCTTATTTTACTGTACCGGAGTGTGTTACGTTAGATTTATTTTTACGTAAAGTGGAAGTAAAAAAAAATTCTATTAACATTCTCCTAATTAAGACCCAGTCTCAATACTCATGGTAAAAGTTCTGAAAACTAAAAATATTCTATTCATATTTGAGTAAAATAAAAACTATAGTAGAGCTAAAAATCAGAATATTGTACACCTACTTTGTTTACAGTTATATTTTTCGTTTGAAAGCTTCCTGGAAAGATTTTATACAATTTGATTTTGTTAAATCAAAACTGGTTATGTCGTTGATAAGTTGAACCATTCAAGGTATTATATTTTGCACCACTTTTGGATGCTTATAGTGCACTACCTACGGGCTGTATAAGATCCAGAAATACTATTAGCTTAGACATCAAGCCTGCAGTTGTTTGTTCCGTCCCACCGAAATGTTTATTTTACATTTTAGTCAACGCGTTTGATCTACAAACAGAAAGAGCACTTTTATGAGTAGGATATTCTGAAATAAATTGTATTTAAGATTTGTGAATGCATGAATGTTGAATTTATTGGTAAAATACGTTTAATTAATCTAATAGTAATAACGTCGAAGTGTAAAAGTATAGTTGCTGGTCGATTTTCTTAAATAGTATTTTATTTTTCATTCAATGTATTTTCTGCTTCAATTACGCTTGGTTCAAATAACACAGTAAATAACTTGCAAATCGCTTCTACAGCTTTAACTGCTCTTTTTCATTTGCTGGAAAACTTATATTATTTCAATTATAATAACAAACGTTTGTATTATCTTTAATTTTTAATTATATCTGTACTACTGTATTATTATTTAATTGTATTTTCATTTTAGTTATTTAAATTTTATTAACATAAGTTGTTTACCATAATATATAAACAATTCACAAATATTTTAAAATTGTGTGAAATGGACAGCTAAAACGTTAAGAATACAGTGAATTAATTTTTTTTTTAATTAAATGGTAATAACATTATACTTTAGGCATCTCCCTGAATATATTGTTTCATTATGTTATGATGTGGATATAATATTGTTTGTATGGACAGTAATGTCATAAAATGTAAGTTCATATTATTATTTTTTTTATTTCTAAAGAAAATTGTATTTTAGAATGATAGCTATCATTTTGTGATAAAGTATGATACATATTTTGCCAAGGTAAATTGCGTAAACACATATCTTTCATAGAAATTATGTTTAATGTTAGAATTAAATATAAAAGGTTTTGAAGTTTTGCAATCAAGCTTCATATTGGTGACCCCTTGCCTGATCTATTTAAAATATTCCTCTTCGTAGTGAAAATTATGTATTTTTATTGTATTTAAGGATTCCATCTAGATTAAATACTTTTTTTATGTATTAGGTATTTTTTGTTACTTTAGAGATAGAGTCTGCTAAAAGCTTTGAAAGCCCATTTTGTAAACTGCTAGTTTTTAGCAACAAAATTATAATGTTTGGCTCATCCGTTTCCTGATTAAATTTGTTTTTTTTTTTGACACGGTTTATTTGAAATATGATCTTATTTAACTAAATAAATAATTAAAAATTTACGCAATGGAGAATACGTCAATAATAATAAACAACAAATACCTACAGTATAAAAAACAACATCCTAAAAATTATATTTTGAATTTGCCGTATTACATGGATATTGGAAGATTTAGCATTAGTAATAATATTTATTTTTAATTTCATGAAAAGCAATGTTTTATAAACCATTTGCAATTATCCTAGGCATTGTAACGTCTGTTTTAATTTTGAAGTAAATTTTTATCTATACCTACAGAAATATGGGAGCATTTAAAAATGATTATACACATTCACACAGCAAATTGAATTCAAAAATGAAATACAAATTATGTGAATAAAAAAAAAATATATATTTCAAAGTGAATATTCTAGTCACTAGCTCAATAAGCGAAAAGTTTGTTTTATTTCTTGCACTTATTTTTTTTTAGATTTCACTCAAAGGATTTTTAAGCCTTAAAAAAACACTATTCATTTCCGAGCGCACGACGTCGTTTGCATGAGAATCCACTACTACACTAATTTTATTGGCTCGAATGTGTTTATAGGCAGAAAAGGGGTGGTGCCTAATTGAATATTTTCAGAAAATATGAGTTTGCAACCAAATATACACGGTGCGAAAATTCTCCATAAGAATGAACTATCAATTTATCAATGTTATACAAAAGTAGGTAGGTAGTAGCTAAACGAATATTTTGCAATTTCAAATGAAAAAAAAATAGTAGGTATACCATTATTATTTTTCTACTAAAATATTAATAAAGTTATAAAAGTAGTTCCCAGTAAACATTTTTGTGTTTTAGAAAAACGTCTTTGAAATAAACTTTTTAGGTAACATTCCTGAAACTACTAATGTGTGCCTCAGCTTATGTTTCGCCTGTAACATTGCGAACGGAACATTACGATGTCTCTGATGCAGGTCTTTGAGATGATATAAGAATGTTTCTTTCTTGTATCTAAGTGCTGTTTGCACCGCCACGTTGATCTTGAATACATTTTAATTAACACTAAAATATGACTCCAATGTATTAAAAATGAAATGTTGCATTCTAAGTATCAAATAAAATATCAAAAATAATCGTGTACTTCCCAGAACGAAGTATAGAAAACTTATGGCATATAGTGTCAAAAGTGAGAACATCATTATGGATTAAAAACTAACTATCACTAATATACTATTAAACTATTCTTCTCTACCTTATCAAATATTGTTTTAATTTAGTGTTAATGCATAATACATGGCGTTATATGGAGTTTATTATAAATTTTAATCTCCACGCTTATGATATTGTTAGACGTTAGACTTAATGTATGAATGGGTTAAGTGTAGGTATATCTGCTTTATCAAAAACATGCACAGCATTATTGTCCTGCAAAAACTTTTGTTTACTTTTATGACTGTACAACGATATTTTTGGTATATACAGGGATACAACCGCAAGTAGTTGAAGATCTATGAAAAGAGGCCTGCATGACGTTCTCTGAGAAACATCCACCATGGCTCAAACTGCACTTTTCTGAGAGATTAACATTTTGGTTATGGCGGGACCAGAGCCCCATACTCCCATACCAATAAACCGTATCTTAAACGTAACTCTGTATCAGCTAGATAAACTATTATTAATATATTTAATGTATCATCTGTTTTAAATGACGAAGTTTATATACTTCATTCATTCAAGTTAAGGTGGGCACTTGAGCTTTGTTTATATACTTATTGATGATGAGATTCCAGAATTAAAATCATTAATGTGAACTTGCCCTTTGGTCCGATGAAAAATGTTTTAATGGAATTAATGGGTCCAATCGTTTCTTTACAAATAGTGGGAATCAATTGGGGCAAAAAAAGGCGTCCTATTATATGCCGCATATTTTGTTTTAGTCGCGTTTAGGCGTAACTTATTAGAACTACACCAGGTGTCACATTTAACACACAGTTGGTTTTTTTTGTATATTATTAACGTCATCATTTACCAATGCAGTGGTCATCATCCGCACATATCACAATTTTATAATAACTTAAAAAAGAAGCTATGTCATTAATAAAGATGGATAACAGCATCGGTGACAGGACGGCTTCCTGTGGCACACCCATTCTTACTGGTAATAATCTTCCAAAGAGGCGGTATGAAACAAACCAATTCGACGCGGCCGGCACCCTTGACATCCATTCAATCAAGTGTCGGAGCTAGAAGACTGTGTTGTACACAGTCAAAAGCACGTCTCAAATCACAAAAAAAAAATAATGAATGAAATGAAATGAATCCAAGATTAACGTGGTGATGTAAATGGGCCTCATATAATAAAACACATTTATATGAGAAAAAGGATTAAAGTTTTCAATGCAAGCACAATACTTTAAAATATTCCAATACTAATTTGGACCTTTGGTAACGTAAATTGACTTGCCGAAATCAATTGGCTATAACCAATTCAAAATATTTATGGCACATGGAAGAATTTTCTTTCGGACGGCCACTATAGCAATAATTATTTAGAATAATTACATACTTGCACAGAAATAATTTTACAAAACACTTATTTTCTAATATGTTTTTACCTTTAAATTTTCCGATTTCATATCATTTTGCAATGTACTATAACAAGATAGGAACTCGGTAGTTATTTTACAATTCAGTTTTCGTAAATCCCTATTGCCAAACAATTTTGATCATAACAAAGGTGGCTTATGAAGCATTAAAACGTACTTACCATAGACTCACATCCTTTAATTCATATTCAGACAAACTTCTAACTTTTGTAACCACAATCACCTTACACAGAAAATCGGACCATCTGACCATGTGTCATTACTTCTTCTTCTTCTTATAAATGCGAAAGTACGCAAACGCGTTTAACTTTGTACAATTAAAAATGTTTCTGAAAGATGGTAAATTAACAAATTGAAATTGGATGTTTTATATATGTTAATAACATTATTTGGCTATGTTACATTATTTACAAGCTAAAAATCAGTTTTGTGAAAGAATATATAATACCACAAAGCATAGCAACAATATCGAATGGGATCACAACACCAAAATGAATGAAATTGAATAGAAATGCTATCAACTGGTAGGTAATAAATACGTTAGTATTTATATTTAAGTAGATAAGTATTCTCCATAAGAGCTTAATGTATTTTTCATTTTAAAATGGCTTCTAAATTTCTGTACATTAAATTTTTTGTGTTGGTATTATTTTTAATTAGGGCCATTATATAATCGCGGTTTAAATCGTAAATCAATAATCTTCGGTTTAAACTTCACATTAGATTTACAATGGATTTAAATAAATTTGAAAAAAAGTCGACCTTGCCATACTTAATCCTTAGGTAAATCGCGATTGTAACAATGGCTCTTAGCAATAAATGAGGTAACAAATTACTACAGGCTGAGCTAAACTGATTTAAAACTTTGTAAAATTAATAAAATGGAGGAAGGAGAGAGGGGGGAGTTGGTCTGTGATTGGCCCCACCACTCAATATTGTCACGAGCCGCCACTGATCCAGCCTAAATCGTTGTCAATGAAAACTATAATATAATTAGAGGCGTTTAATACATTTGACATTCTTAATAATGGCGCAATTAAAGTTTATTAATTATTCTGAAAAATATTATTTATTTATCTCTTTTATATATTTAGATAGGTCTAATGCATAGTATAGAAACTGAAATAGTAATTAAATTGTTAAGCATAGAAATGTATTGTAATAAATGGCACACAAGATGTTATTGTAGTAAACGGGCAAATAAGCACGCATTTTTTTTTAATTACGTCTTAGAAATCCTATTTTACGACTACTTTGCCTTTTAAAAGTAACGTTATTTGTTTCGGCGTCTAGCCATAATTAACACTGGCTTAATACCTATTATAAATTTCACGCTGATCAAAACCAACCTCTTCTGTCGTCTAGAAATAATACAAAAATAGACTGGTATCTTGGCAGCTTTATCTAACAGACTATAATTGTAGGTATTGTCCTCTTAAAGTTACACAGCTATATAATTTTGATGCAATTTCGGCACGTATTTCATTCGACATATTTCATTACTTGACATACGACTACTATCAATCGTTATCGCGTCTTGGCACACATTTCTTTTATATGTTTCATCGCAACGAACCCTTAAAATAATTATCCAAGTTGAAGCCAGGACAATGAAAAGGGCCGATGACGACAAACAATAAATGGAGTTTCATTTTTTTCTTTTTTGTTAGAGCGACACTCTCTTTTAAACTCAACTCTTTTCGGACGCAACCAGCGAACTCTCGAAGTTTTTAAAACAAAGTTATGGCGGTGGTGGTCCCTGAAAGCGTCATCGTTACGTTAAACGAGTACTGCAACGTCATAACTCAATATTTCAGCGCGTCGCGGCCGTATTGTTCGATGAAAATTCGCAGCTCGCCGCCACGACTTAAAATCAATTTTTCGCCGGCAAAGAGCACTAATGGACATCGCGTAGATGTCAATAAATGTCCACTTTTATTTTAAACAATTGACGTTAAAACATGCCTTTCCTTTGCCATCGTTATTTTTTTTTTTTGTTAGTTCGTTGTCGATAGACGTTTTAGTTTCGCTCTGCATGCATTATCGACTGCCTGCCAGTCGGCAAGCGGCGTAAAATTTGGAGCACATCGTTTGTGCGTCAAAACGAGTCAGTCCTAAGTGGAGCGAAAGATTGATTGGCACGCGTGATTAGCAATTAGTGCCGGCATCAAATTATGTTATAATTTAGGCAACCATACGTTGCGCAGGTGAACAGGATTTGGTAACACGATCTTCTGGTTAACTAGGCTTATAAAAAATACATAATATATATTCGTTTCACCAATTTGCAAAATCTGCCCCTAATTCCTAATGTTAGTAATTTTGTTCGTGAATATGCTATACAGTGTAACCTCTCTTAACGGACATTTAGCGGACATCAACTTAGTGATACTTAACGAATTTCTCCACTGTATTAGCATCGATAAATTGATAGTTCATTATTATTTCTCAATTATTCACACGGCGTAGTATAGTAGTGGATTGTATAGTTAAGTGTTCATCATTGCTAATTTTGTTATTATTGGAGCTACGAAATTGGTTAAATTTGCCGACTAGTTACTTTTGTGTTGATTAAGATAGTGAAAACAGAGTAACATTGGAATAGCTTGTTTTTGAGATATTCACCGAAATAATATATTTTTAAATGGAACGTCGTGTATGTTTTTACATATTTTACATAATTGGATTTTTATATTTGACATAAACTGTAGCTTTGCAATTCATTGTACAGCTGACTCTCTCGAATTCATAATTTTACATGTCCAACTGAATGGTAATCCATTTGTAAACGCCATTCTCTAATTCGAATTCCTTAATTCGAACTCTCCCTTAGTGGAATCAAAAATTCCGACATTTCAAGTAATTTTTAAGCCAGTTTTCCTCCCTCCAAATCTTGCAGAAGTTAGATGCCTACTTTGTACAACAAAACCAAAGCACAGTTTTGAAGCAAGTGAAGATTTCGGACTTCTTTAAACCTCAGCAATTAATTTTTTTATCATTACATATAACTGCATCTGAAGTGTATGTTATGAGATTCTACTTTTTCTCTTTATTAAACGTACACTGAAATACAAAATTCATGTCTTCGTAAAATTTCTTCTCTAGCGAATACATCTAATTTCAATGTAAACATATAAGTAGAATCTCATAACATACACTTCAGATGCAGTGTATGCTATGAGATTCTACTTTTTCTCTTTATTAAACGTACACTGAAATACAAAATTCATGACTCTGTAAAATTTCTTCTTGAGCGAATACATCTAATTTCAATGTAAACATATCTGAGGCAGCAGTCTAAGAAAATTTGAGTGCTTAGTGAAACAAGGGTCACATTTTAAACAAACGTAGAGACACATATCTATTATTACACTTTTAAAATACAAAGAAATAATACTTTAGGGAGACATCAGTTTTGAATTTAACTGTTACAAATTAATATCATTTTTGGTCTCACTTTCTTTAATAATAATTAATTAATCACTCTTCCTAATTTGAAGAAATTGGATTACTACATGAGAATTCGATTTAGACAACTATTAAATATCAAATAGTCTGCAAAAATGCTACTACTTACTACATTACCACTCTTAGATATAAAATAAACTATACTAAGGAAACATAATAAAATAAAAGTAACTACATATTTATAATTCTGAAAAATGCCGAGTTAAGTTTTGTAATTTTTATAGGATTTATACAAATAGGCCATTTTACTTACAAACAACTTACATTGGCTCCTGAATTTCAAATGGCTCTTCTCAAAATTCTCATCTTTTGTTGAAATTATGGTTACGGAATATTTTCGAACAAATCCAGATGGGGATATTGCAATTCCCATTAATACAATGTCACAATTAAATAATTGACCTATTAATTATGGCGACGGAGACAGAAACATAGATTGTGCAATTAGCCAACGCGAATCCGCTAACTTTTTATTAATCGTATACAGAATCTCTAATTTTTATTGGCAAACAGTTGTGACGTTAAACTAATTTTAAAAAATATACAAGTTGAAACTTTTTTTTCTTTAAAAATACTAATCTCATAAAAAAGGAACCTGTAAATCCGTAGTAATTTGTAACATAAAATAAAAAAAAATTGTTCTCAACCCTATTGGTTTGTTTGGTCTGGGGAAACACCTTTGAGCATTAATATAAAATATCAACCCAAACAATCAATCGATTGCTTATGCAACCGAAACTACAAGTACTCTATTCCTAGCGATATGTAATTCAGAATTGTTCCCCATCAATCAGTCATTTTAATTAACATTTAAGTGTACTTAATTCTTGGTTGCACAAATAATCAAGAATTTATAATTATATTAATATTTATTTGATACTATAATAAACGTTGCACATAAGTATGTTTTCATATCGTACATTTTATTAGCAGGAACAACATTCAAGATATTGAAAAGTAGCTGTAATTTCAGTTCCCTCATATCAAGTATCATTAAAATATGAAGGAAGAGAGAGTTACCGTTAATTAAGTCAATAGCCATTGTAGTTTTCACAGTATTAACCGCAACCGCAACGTATAGAATTCCCGATAACCATTAATGAATAATTAAAGCGATTTCCACGAGCGTCGATAACGGCTCACCAATATTAATCAGTGTACGTAAGAGGGGCGTCTTAGGAATTCCTTCAAGACTTCGTCGAAGCAACCGCCGTCATCTCTTACGATAATTTGATTAGATCCTAGGCGCTCTCATTAGAAAATTTAATATTACGTTGATTACTGAGATATTACGTTAGTTTCAGAAGATTGTACGTATATCGAGCTCCATGGATTTCAAGCATGGCTTGATGATGATGATCTATCATTTATAATATAGAAACACAATCATTTTCATCGAATCATTGGTGGATTGGACGTTTTAAGCATAGATGATTCTGCATGCTTGTGCTAATAATTCCCCAATCATATTTTCAAGAAAAATGTGTTTGTTCTAAACATAAATATGAGATGACATATATCACTAGATTTACTTACTGTTGTAAAGGCCATCAAACTATGCACCCGGATTATCAAAAGTCTCTCATTACCAAACTAACGGAGTTCAAGTTCAAAGTCAAATTTTTGTGAGTTTCGTTTGATATGTGAGCTAGCCATACTTCCTAACTAAAAATCCACAATCCATGGACAATGGAAGGCTACAGCCTATTAACTTTTTTGTTGTTAATTCAATCTTCTATTATTTTTTACTCATTATTCATATCATATTGTCATAGTAATACCACATAAGAAGGGATGGTGCACAGAGAGCTTTAAAGATAAAGGCAGATAAAGAAGCCTATAAAGGCTCTTTCGGTAAATTTCAGTAAAGACACAAAGGTGTTTCAGGCTGAGATTGCTGCAATCCGTCATCGTGTGAAACAAATAGAAAGATGGACGGAGGTAAAAGCGTGCTACCTTCTCTGACAGTTCCTACAGTCCACACTTAAAGTGATTAGTTCTGTAAGTATTGACTCTAAGTTGATTTGCGACTGTGTAAGCGCCTTAAATGTGGTGAGTAG
The DNA here is from genome assembly GCA_004143645.1 of Protaetia brevitarsis. Taxonomy (NCBI): domain Eukaryota; kingdom Metazoa; phylum Arthropoda; class Insecta; order Coleoptera; family Scarabaeidae; genus Protaetia; species Protaetia brevitarsis. The sequence goes on from RXPK01000088.1 coordinate 4,694,700, forward strand.
CCAAAGGAAACTAACATTGGCCTGGGTTCCCAGACACTCAAGCTTGAGGGGAATGAGGCGGCGGACAATCTGGCCAGGCGAGTCTTGTCAAGGGCATTCGTCGGAGCTGGCCTTTCTTTTGGCGTTACCAAATCGCATATTAAAAAGTCTATAAATAAATGGAGACATAATGAATTCAGAGACTGGTGGCAAGCTACCAGGAGAGAGATAGGCAAAGAAGTTTCTAAAGGAACAGAGGCCTGAATTTATTGAGGGCTGAGAAAATAATAGTAGGTCTGCTGACTCATTGTACTCTAAAAACGCATATGCATGGCATAGACCTGATAGGATGATGCTACTTGTAGATTCTGCCAAGAGAAGGAAGAAATATCAATTCATGTGTTGTGCCAATGCGACGGCCTGGCGAGGACAAGGCAACATTTGCGAAGGAGTGAGGAAAACCGCAATTTCACTCTGAGAGTTTCAGAGAAATAAAAAGGCGGACCGAGCCAGGTAAAAGCGTCGCTATCTTCTCTGACCGTCAGTCCACAGAGATTAGTTCCGTAGGTGTGGACTCTAAGCTGATTTGGGATTGTGTAAGCGTACTAAATGAGGTGAGCACCCAAAGGGAATGAACATTGGCCTGGGTTCCCAGTCACTTTGGGGTGAGAGGAAGTGAGGCGGCGGACGAGCTGGTCAGGTGTGAGTTCGTCGAGGTCATTCGCTGGAGCTGGCCCTTCTTTTGGCACTACCAAATCACAAATTAAAAAGTACATTAATGAATGGATAGATAATCCAGTCCAGAGAGTGGTGGCAAAAATCACCGGGACAGAGACAGGCAAAAGAATTTCTAAAGGAACAGAGGCCTGAATTGTATTATGGATCTACTGAATAAAAATAGGAACACTGTGAAAATGATAGTAGGTCTGCTGACTTGTCACTGTAGACTAAATAGGCATATGTACAACATAGGCGTGGTAGATGACGTTACTTGCAGATTCTGTCAAGAGGAAGGAGAAACACCAGATCATGTGTTGTGCCAATGTGAAGGCCTGGCGAGGACAAGGTTTCTAGCAATGGGCGCGGAGAACCACACACCTAACAGCTATCCAAAGGAGCCGTTCTCAAGGATGATAGGCCTATTTAAGGGCAGAATTAGAGAGCGTCTTCTAGGAAAAAGGGGATCACAATAGATCTGAAAAAGTTACGGTAAAACACAAAATTTAGTTCGTAATAATGATTACCAGCAGTTATTGAGTAACTTAACCTAACGTAACCAATTGACATAGTGGCTTCATAGGCATGGTTATGGGGTGGAAGCTTATTGTCAAAACCAAAGGAGATATCCAGGATCAAGTTATAGCGAGTAAGAGATATGAATATGTCCTGGGGTACTATATACGGAATTTGTTTGAATGTTTCCACACTGTTTAGCACTACTAGAGGGGTACCTACACTTGTCTGTAGACAAAGTTCGGATTAAATTCGATTAGCATTCTAGTCTCCGTGACTCACTTTTCTCGCTATCCATTTAAAATATTTGTATAAACAAGAGAGAGTCATTGCATTTGCGTGACGATACGCTGGGTCCCCGGTCGTAAGTTGCCGTGTCAAATTAACCGTTGCGAACGTATCCATCGAGCATTCCGGGAGGTCGCGAAGTGCCCTTGTAGATTCCGAGCGGGCGGTTCTCAGCGTAGTCCCCCCGCTATCCTGTCTGGTGTGATCGAGTGCCGTCGATTTAGTTAGGCACGCGTCATTGGTTATTATCATTCAAAATGTCGGCGTGTCCGCGAAAACGGCTTAAAGGAAGTTTCCATGATGATGATGATGATGTCTGAATGGAGTTTGGGTTCGCTGGGGGAAGGACGTGATGACGGTTTAAATTTAAAATTGGGTAGGTCGTTAGGTCTCTATTAATATTCCAATGATAATATAATATAATATAAGTAATATAATATATAATTACACGACTATACACGGTTTTGATCTGAGCAACCAAAATAATTTCTAAGGTGATTTGAGGCGCTATAAAAATTGATCCTTTTTAGAATTTTTTGACAAGTATAGTTCATCTTATTCAATTGAAAGTGATAAATCAGGAATTAAGAGCGATTGAATAACTGAGTTGATTGCATTGTTTAGGATCCGTTTAACGCAACAACAGTATTCGCTCATCATCCCAAAATCTTTGGGATCGTCTTTTGATTTGTCGTGCTTACTGCCTTAGCAAAAGTGGAAGAATCATTTTGATAATTATAAAAACGAAATATCGTAAATTATATTTTAATTCAGGGAGAATGTATTAAAATTATAAGCAAAGCTTGCCGAGTGTTTAATGAGCGATATTATCACCAGCCGGCTATTAGCAAAACAGATTTTCGAAAAATTCCACAAACCTTTTCACTTACTGGACAATGGAAGCTTAATAAACAATTAGTAAAATCTATAACAGAGGATGAAAACTCAAAACTATTAGGTAGTGGTACATATTAGCTTACTTTTATAGCAGCCGTCACAGTTCCATACGTGCCACTCCTGAGGAAATAGGCATCAATCATTCATCAATAATAAGGTGTCAAAAAATTAATGGCGTGTTAATCAATATTGCGCATCCTGTTTTGAAAGAAACACGTTTTAATATCGCGCAAGTGTTTCATCTTGTAGATGAGGCACGCCGTCTCGCTTTTTGCGAGCGAGTATTAATATGGCTCCAGGAGATCCAGAGGTTTACAAAAAATATTTGGACGGATGAATCCAAATTTACCAGAGAGGGAAAGGCTAGCTTTTAGAATACACTAATTTTAATGTATTTTGTTTAATAATGAATGGGAGAATACGTTTTCAAACTTGTGATGGCACCTTCACAGTTAGCGCTTTACGTGAGCGAAAAGGTGATTCTTAAATCACGCCGTGAGTCGTGATTGTGATTTATAAATAACGGTGATTATAAATAGTGATTGTGATCACTGTATGATTCGTCGATAATTCGATATCATATCGTTGTATAATCGTGTATGCTTCTCATAGGATTTTCGCAGCTTTGGAGTTATATATATATATACATTTTTTGTTTTGGAAAACATTTATTTAGAATTTAGAAACAATTTGAAAATGTTCTCAATGTTAAATGATTAAAAGTGTATATAATTATTTTAAAACCACCCTCGAGTGGGGATGGATTTTGTTATTCCAAGAAACCTCTCCTTGCTAAACCATTAGTCCATAAATACACACAATAAATGAAGTGTAGTGCACGTTGAAGAAATAAAGCGAGTAATATTATTATAGAGGTATATAGGTCTAATAACATATATAGCTTTTCGACAGAGAAGTCAAGAATTGCGACATAGATGAAGTTAGTTTTTTTAAATAGATCATAGCTTGTGCTTAACGCTAAAGTTTCAAGCTCGAGATATCATTACAAAAAGAATCTTTAATGGACAGGTTAGGTGAATCGGTCTATATAATACAGAGTTTTAGTAAACTCATGGTAAACACTGCGGTAAGCGTTAAAATCACGTGACTCAATACGGTATACCCAATAGTGGGAGGAACCGTTTTACAAGTTTAGCAGGGAAGCTCGGTTCCCGTATACAGCGCAAATTAGCTTTCCTAACCACATTTTTCAGTGGCTTGACTTTTCATTGAATTTGTATTGTTTTTTATTGGGTATTAATTCTAATTATGGACGATTTATTAGCAATTGCAGTGTTGGAGGGTAACGTTGATGTTGTGCAAGAAGGTATATTGTACAAATGAATAAATTCAGAAAATGAATAGATTTGTGCCAGTTACAAAGTAGTATCAGCGATTTTACTATCTCACAGTGTTGTTCCTGCATTCAATTTACATATTTGTATTACAATTTTGTTAGAAAGCTATTAGCGCTACTAGATTTCTAGAAAAGATAATAGATTGCAAAATAGATCGATTGGTATATCATATCGTTGTTCTTTTTACTGGCAGTATCGTCAATTATATGGTCTAAAAAAACTACGTTTCTGAAACATCGATTATGAAGAATTAATGATTGAATCATATTTACATAAGAGAAGCGTGGGATGTAATAGATTCTGACAAAAGGTATAAAGGTAATGGAATTTTCAAAAAAGTAATAAAATCCATACAAAGAATAAATCACACTGATTGTAGAGGCGCGTGTCTAACAGAAATAACTGGTGTTGAATTTATGTAGATAATAAATACATATAGTTGGTATTTTTTCGTTTTTTTTTCTTTCGGATTCACCAAATAAATGACGTGAAAGTCCCTAAATTCACCAAACGGTCACGCGCACGCTGAACATGTCCCAATAAACTTGGCCAGGTATCCAAATAGCGTTAACGCGCACTCGCATGAACATAAAATTTAACGTTTAGCATTACCGTTAGTGATACGGTAAGTTACTGAAGCTCTCTATAGTGAGAAGGCATTCAACGCTATTTGCAGAACAAACAGTTTAGAGCCTATCTCCAATGCCATTTTAACTAGGTACACTTTCTTAACACAGAATAGAAGCAGCTATTGTAATATGTTGATGTGACGCTTTTGGGAAACTTCCTAATAAAACTACATCAACGAAACAGCATCGTGTGCCGTAATAGGGAATCACCTAGTAGTAATTATAAAGTGCACCCAACCACGCCTTATCACGTCCGCATCTAATTTCTACTTTACGATAGGGGTGAGAAACAACAATATCGTCCCAGCGGGACAATTTGTATCCCTAACTTGTTCGTTTTACTTTTTAGTTACATCCAAGCGATTTGCAACGCGGATGGAATTTGAGGGAGCAACATAACGCAATCGCCTTCCTCCGGTTGCCCCTCATAAACTGATTCTCTTCTGTGTTGTTGTAAACTCTTATATTTCCGCTGAATTGATATATTTTTTTTCTCTTCTTTTTTTTCCGCGCTACGATCGTCATTGTCATTGCCGGTGCCTTCGCCCGAAAAAACAAAGTTAATTTACCTTCGTTAACCAATTGTGTTTGTCTAGTGTCAGGGGAAATAAAAAAAAAACTCTTTTTCTTTTTTTATGGAATCGTGCAATATTGTTCTTTTTTCGCTTGGATGGGGTTTTATTTGTATGATAAATAATTTTAGAGATTTTGTTTAACTTAATCAAGTAAACACTATTCGCTATCCATGCAAATATATATGTTTGAATTTGTTTTAGATGCAAATTAGTAGCTTTGCGATTAAAACACGTATCTACACAGAAAGAACAAAAAATATGAAAGGAAAATAAATAGTACTGTGATATATGTATCTAATTTACATACACATTTTATGCAGAATGTGTAGATATTCGCGGAAGATTTGTACGTTGCGATCTTCTTTGTTAAATTGAAAAATGTTCTATTTTATATTCAGCGCCCACATTCTAAAAGGCATCAACCTGAGTAAGAACAATATTCGCACATTAACAGGAATACTTTCAAGCCGTAGTAAACTATCTGGGGAAAGGATATCTGAGTAAGCTTGGCCAAGGAATTTAGATTTTGCGTAGCGCTATACAACTCAAGGGCGTTGCACCTGCTTACTATGTGAAATCGAAGAGAGATATTTGCCTAATCTGGGACCTCCTCATATCCTGCACTTTCTAAAAGGAATAGGATCGGAAAGTCAGCTATAAAACAGTAAAAATAGCGGACGCAATAGATCTGTTAGGTTTTACATTCTCCTCCATACACACATACATAGGTATGGAATTCAGTAGAATTACAGAGGTTATTATAGATTTAATCATCTAACTAAATTGAGTAATTAAACAATTTTGAAACAATCGCAAAATAAACCTATATAGTTCTGAGCTTTAAATTGGAAAGGAAATGTTAAGTTGCTAACATAGTCACACCGTTATATATTAATATTTTACATTTCAATTATAAGTAAGTAGCAATATCAAGATGATGTTCATAACAAAGGTACGAAATTCAGTAATGAATTACCTTCAACAATTATTCATAGGTTGACAAATGTATACCCACTTGGTGAGAACAGCTTCGTCCGTACAGAGCCCCTGGTATTAGGAAACGCGACATCTATGATTTTGCAACTGCTGTATCCGCTTTTCAATAATTACAGACCATTTAATTATTCAAGCGGAGATCGTTTCGTTGATGCACTAGAGTCGATATAATGTGGTTAGTTTCTGAGGAAAATGGGATATTCGTCAGTTTCCTGGTAATAACATCGTAGCTTCAGCTAGCTTACGCATTAATTATTTAGAGAGGTCAAAGGTTTTCATCATCGTAATAAGATGGCATCCAATTCGCTTTGTGTGACTGGAAAATTTAGATTTATGCCTGAGGAAAACAGCTGATTTCTGGTTGTGATCTTCAGAGGAATTAAACGAAATAAATAATAATAAAAAGGAAATAAATGAGGTAGATTTTTTTGATAATAATTTCAAATAATACTATTTATTCGCTCTTCATGGAAGGATGGGCTGAAATCTTTGATGTTGTTTAAATTTAAGGAGGACGGGGCGTACTTTTGTGACAAAAACTTTTCAAAACAAGAAAAAAGCATTTTAAACAATTGAATTTTGGTTTTTATTTGTTTTTGTAAAGAATTACGAAAGTTCCAGTTTTTCACGATATGTCCAACAATATACTGGTATTATCTTACTACGATACAGACATCATTCATTACTACGGCTTTCAGAATACCATCAAACCACGTGTACTAATTAGAGATCTGTTTCAATGTTGAGTTGCATTCGAATATTAGGTTGTGGCACGAACTAAATATTCTTAGATCCGATACGTACTCTTCATTTTGACAAGTGACACATACTCTTTTGCCGCATTTTCTTCGTTGTTATTTGTATTGTTAAGCTTTATTTTATTGTATCAATGTTTGTTAACACTACTGACAGATTAATATATGCGCTTGGCGAGTTATTTGACACCTTAATTATAATCAAGGTAATAATCATTTCTTATACAATTTTATGTTATCAAAATAATTTTTTTTCTATTGCAAAATCTAGAAGGGTGACAGAACCAAATCGTCACGTTTTTTTTTTTCTTTTTGTGTCGCCTAATGTAATAATTATGATTACGAGGTGCTAATTCCTTTTTTCACAAAAATATAGCTCTTTATCACAAGCTGCTTAAGTCCATTGCAGAAAGTGGTTTCTTAACTTTTATGGGGAAAGCAAATATTCTAAAAGAAAACACTCGGCGCTTTGAGTTGCTCAGCAATTTAAATTGACAATTCTAAATGATGTTTGGAACCTAAGAAAGAATGATATAGAAACGCTGTGCCAGACTAGTATTGCAATATACCAGAGCTAGACTAGAATAATGCGTATACTTTCTGACCTAACAAACGAAACCTTTGGTCTTTACTTGTCTCCAGTTCGCGTGCGTTCACTTGGTATAGGGGCCATTTAATTTGTGATGACTTTATCATACATTCATTACAAAGGCGTTAAATTGTATATGCAAATACGTACTCGAATTAATTTCAATGCTTGTGTTATATTGAACAATATGACTTGTAAACATGCAATAGGATCATTACATTCAACTTAATCTGGACCTGTTTTTAAAATTAGGCAAACATACGCAAATTCGTGTTGAGAGGCAGCTGAAAATGAACGCAAGTGATTTATTTCCCAATTTATAAACGTCATGGCCGTAACAGAATATTAAATTCCTAGTCGATAAATATATATTATGTGCTCTAATCTGCTTTGGGCTGAAATTAATAAAAGAAAAAACCAGGGTGTTTCCGTCCAGATTTTTCTGGTTGTTTGTTGCAGTTTTAATATAGTAATAGTTATAGATAGGGCTTTTAAAGAGTTAGACGGTTAAATATCTTTATGCATTAATGTAATGGAATTTTTCTGTAGTTTTGTGCGTTGCTGGTGATCGGAACTGTGCTCTGTACTTCTAGTATTATGGCAATGCTTAAGTTTATATAATACCGCGGTATCAAAACACATGAAATGGAAAATATCTGTCGTAGTTTATTCCATCCTTTTGATATAATTCTGATAAAATTGTGCTTCATACTGACATTAATTTGTTAATATATTTTTTCTTTTGAATGTTAAATAGGTTTCAGTTATGATTTTCACCACAGCACCAACATTTGCATGATTGACGACGACCTAGTCGGCGTGGATGGCCTAATCCGGAAGCTGACCGGAAAAGGATTTCATTGCCTGGGTACACTGACGATTTTACAGTAGTCGTCAGAGGGCGGTTTCCAAAGCTTTCTGTTGGAGCGTATGCAAACCGTTTTAACAGGTGGGACAAAGTGTATTATAAACAAGAGCGACTATCAGTCAACGCCCAGAAAACATAAGTTGTCACGTTAACTAGAAAAAGAACGCTAGAAGGGCTATAACCACTAGTATATGTAGAGGTGAGAGGATTCCATACGCAAAGAGGCGAAATACCTGGGAGTATGGTTGATCAAGGCACACATGGAATTCACATATCCAAAAATTGACTAGGCAAGCCACCATCGCCCTGGGCAGGTGCAGGAGGCTTCTGTGAAAGAATTGGGGCCTTAAGCCCCAAGATGACTCTGTTGGTTGTACACAAGGTAATTAGACCCATGTTTACGTATGGGAGCAGTAGCATGGTGGCCAAAGGCGCGGGCAAGCGGGGCGGCCAAAGACGTAAGTCGGCGGCAAAGCGTTGGCGTGTCTGTGTGCCACGGGGGCGATGAGTTGGACCCCTACCGCCGCATTGGAGTAATTCTGAACACTGCCACCAATACATATTTTTGTACAAGGAGCCGCAAGGTCCACAGTACATGACTCTTACATAGTCAGAGTACCGATAAGTAAATCGCACGGGGCTGACTATAAAAAACTGCTAGATCGAACTCAAGGAGGCACCTCTTTTAGGAATGCCATGTGATGCCATGGTTCGAACCCCTACTAGATAAGGAAAAATCAGGTTATAATACCATATAAGAAAGGCTGGGAGACAGGTATTCCTGTAAGAGCGAACTCAAATTGGTATACAAACTGCTCCAAAACAGACTACGGCGTTGGAGCTGGACTATACGCAAAGAGGCCCAAAAAGGCTCTTTCGGTAAGCTTCAGCAAAGACATAACGGTGTTTCAAGCTGAGGTTGCTGCAATCCATCATTGTGTCCGAGAGATAGAAAGATGTACCGCACCCGGTCAAAGCGTCGCTAATCTTTCTCCGACAGCCCAGTCCACACTTAAAGCGATTAGCTCCTCAAGCGTGGACTCTTAAGCTGATTTGGGACTGTGTAAGCGCCCTAAGATGAGGTGGGCACCCAACGGAAAGTAACCCTAGCCTGGGTCCTAGCCACTCGGGTCGTGAGAGGAAATGAGGCGGCGGATGAGCTGGCCAGGCAAAGATCGTTAAGGCCATTCGTTGGAGCTGGTCCTTCTTTCGGCACTACCAAATCGCAAATTAGGAAAACCATCAATGAATGGATACATAATCAGTCTAGAGAGTGGTAGCTAAAATCACTGGGATAGAGACAGCCAAAGAGTTTCCTAAAGAGAGGCCCCCTGAATTATACTGCTGGATCTACTGGAATAAAGATAGGAAGACTAGTCAAAATGCATAGTAGGTCGTTTGACTGGTCACTGCAGACATTAATAGCATNAAATTGCCGACGAGTCTACTGATTCAACAACGATGGAGATATATGTCTACACGACGCCGCCTCCCAAAGTGATCAAGAAGATCTAAATACCCCTAACGACAAAATTATACACTGGGAGGCGCGGCTACAGTGGACAATAGAAATGTAAGAAACTGCTACAAAAAGTAGCAGCTTTTTTGATATGAATAGCTGCCACAAACTGCTAACGGTTGTTAGCTGCTACAAAATAGCAGTTTGCTTCACAGTAACTCATCACTATCGTGAAATAATATTTTTTTACAGAACTTTGTACATGTAATTAGCTTACACAATTTGAATTAAAAGGGAATAACTAGAATGCGTTTTATTAAAAATAGTTGTGAGAATACTTAATAAACAAGAAACAACAAAGTACCTAATAGTTTAGCGTGTATTATGCGGAACTGTTGGCAGAAGTGGAAAAAACGATAAAATCGGAGATTGAACCAAACCATTTCTAACCTATTTTCAAATTTTAAACACCATATGTTGTATATTCATCTTTTTCCAAAATGGATTAAGAAAGGAGTACGAGTACCACTGTACTAGCGATCGCACCTCTGTTCGATAGAATGCAGGAAATGAAAAAGGAAATGTTGTAGAGAAAACAGTAGTAAGACTCTGCTGCAATTAACTTTGCCTTCTGTTTTATTGCGTACGTGTGCATTTATGTGTGCATTTGTTTTTGGAGTCTACATAAAAAGTATTTTTAAATGGCATTTTGCCTCATTTTTTTTTGTACCACGACTAAGCCTTTTTAAATTATTTAGCCCCTAGAAATCATGGAAAAGAAGCAATTGTAACTGTAAATAAGATAAATATATACGTGCATACAGCTTAACTTGTTCAGTTTTCCAAGGCATTCCCAAATAATCTTGAAACTGATTATACAGGGTATTCCACGTAACTGGTTCATTAAAAGTTTATGATGTTCTATTATTTACTTATATTTGAGATTTTGACACCATTATCTCTTCGATTGGAACTATAAATGCAAAATACCTTAACCAAAATATCACTTCCGGTTGACCGGAAATGGATGTCAACTTTGTTATTTTAATAGAATGATATAATTTTTTATTCATTTTGGATTCTACAACTATAAATACGTCAGTTTCATTAGCTATTCCTACAGCTACATGTTGCCGTTTTTGAGTTATTTAAGTTTTTCTTTTTTTTTAGTCATAATCATTGCATCATTGAGAAATTAATATCTCGGTCAATACTGCAAGTAGAGACTCCAAATTTGCTATGTTATGAATGTAGATATAACTCTAAGAAATGGTACAGACACTTTACATTCTAACATACAGGGTGTTCAAAACTTAGGAACAAAGTGACATATTTTCAAATGCAGGAAACTCATTTTTTTAATAGAACACCCTGTATTTTAATTCGGAATTAAGAAGTAAATATCATCCCTATCACTTTATATGAGCATTCCCTATACCTATCTTTAATAGATTATAAGATATGAGCGATCTTTTGTTGAACAGACTAAGCATTCTTTTTTTTAAATAGAACACCTGTATTTTAATTCGGAATTAAGAAGTAAATATCATCCCCTATCACTTTATATCAGCATTCCCTATACCTATCTTTAATAGATTTTGAGATATGAACGACTTTTTGTTAAACAGACTACAAACACGCAAAGATAGGGCTACTTAGTCTGTTAACAAAAAGTCGTTCATATCTCAAAATCTATTAAAGATAGGTATAGGAATGCTGATATAGAATGATAGGGGATGATATTTACTTCTAATTCCGAATTAAAATACAGGGTGTCTATTTAAAAAAAAAGAATACTTAGTCTGTTCAACAAACGGTTGCTCATATCTTAAAATCTATTAAGATAGGTATAGGAATGCTTATATAAGTGATAGGGGATGATATTTACTTGCTAATTCCGAATTAAAATACAGGGTGTTCTATTTAAAAAAATTGAGTTTCCTGCATTTGAAAATATGTCACTTTGTTCCTCAGTTTTGAACACCCTGTATGTTAGAATGTAAAGTGTGCTTACCGTTTCTTAAAGTTATATCTAAATTCATAACATAGCAAATTTGGAGTCTCTACTTGCAGTATTAACCGAGATATTAATTTTCTCAATGATGCAATGATTATGACTAAAAAAAAAGAAAAACTTAAATAACTCAAAAACGGCAACATGATAGCTAATGAAACCTGACGTATTTATAGTTGTAGAATCAAAAATGAATAAAAAATTATATCATTCTATTTAAAATAAGAAAGTTGACATCCACTTCCGGTCAACCGGAAGCGATATTTTGGTTAAGGTATTTTACATTTATAGTACCAATCGAACAGATACTGATGCCAAAATCTCAAATATAAGTAAATAATAGAACATCATAAACTTTTAATGAACCAGTTACGTGGAATACCCTGTATACGCCTATGCGATGGCTACTTGACTATCACATTCTGCTAATCTCTTGTTCGTCGCTATCTTCTCTGACAGTCAGTCTATACTTAGAGCGATTAGTTCCGTTAGTGTGGTTTGGGACTGCGTAAGTGCCTAAATGAGGTGAACACCCAAGGAAATTAACTTTGGCCTGGGTTCCTAGCCACTCGGGCGTGAGAGGAATTAGGCGGCGTAACAGCAAATTAAAAATCTATCAATGAATGAATACATAATCAGTTCAGAGAGTGGTGGCAAAAATCACCGGGACAGAGACAGGCAAAAGAGTTCCCAAAGGAACAGAGGATGAATTTGATGAATTTACCATGGATCTACTGAATAAAGATAGGAAGACTATCAGAATGATAGTAGATCTGCTGACTGGTCACTGTAGACTAAATATGCATATGTACAACATAAGCCTAGTAATAGACGTAATCTGCAGATTCTGCAAGGGAGGAAGAAACACCAGTCCATGTGTTGTGGCAATGTGAAGGCCTGGCGAGAACAAGGTTTCTAGTAATGGCGTGGAGAACTCCACAGCTAGCAGCTACACAAAGAAACCGCTCTCGAAGATGGCAAGCTCAGTCAAAAGGGCAAAATTAGAAAGCGTCTTCTAGAAAAAAGGGGGAGAATAAATTGAAAGGTCGTAGTGAAGCAGTCTATAGGCCACCCCAAACTTAATTTAATCTAATCTAATTTCTTGTTCTGTAGTAAGCAATTTTCTCATCGAATATTTCTTTTAATATTGCTATATCGACATTTGGAAACATTTTAGCACAAAAATGGTTCAAATTCTAGTTATGATTAGCTATCACAAATGACGTTCTAGCTAGAATCACCTACACTTCAGTTCCGTTTACCGTTTTACATCTATCTATTTGATGTCATCTCTATTCTGTTTTGAGATATTTTTGTTCCGTGCCATTCGCTCTTGCTGTTAAACTTTAAATTTTCTCACAAAGTTCAATATTTTTTCGTTTAACATCCCATCAATGGCAACAATTGAGAAGGTTCTCATTGCCTCACAATCATATGTATACACAGAGTAATATTTGTACCCTAGAGAGGTTAATTCCTGCTGTAGCTAAACCAGGTCTTCTGCTCCAAACCATGACTCATAAGCGAAGATTGATGAACACATCAAAAGTGCTTTGGATTGCATTCCTAGTTTTTCATATCAAAGCTTTTACACATCATTAGGGATTTTTTGGTTAGTTACTTCAGCTTGTGCTTATTTAGTGAAGTTTATTATGTAGAATAAGGCTTAGATATTTCATTTTCATCATATAATCTATGCCCTGATCATCTAATTTTACGGTTAACTATTTTTCCAGTTACTTTATTCTTAAATCCACACATTTCACTAACTCTTTTTCTGACTATAATTCGTACTACATTTATTGTATAATATCGTATCTTTTTAGGAGCATGTCATGCAGATGACATCAGTTTTCTGTTCAAAATTTCTTAATCGATTCGTTCGATCCTGAAAGCGACGAAGGAAAGACTATTCTACGTATGGTTGCATGGTGGACCAATTTCGCTAAATATGGGGATCCTAACCCACGCCAGCTTGTGAAGATAATAGATGTGCACTGGGAGCCTATTAAAACAATCAAATGAACTATTTGGAGATCGACAATGAGTTGAAAATCGGCGAAAATCCAGACGGCGACAGAATGCAATTTTGGGACGAGATTTACAAGATTTCGCGACAAAATACCATAATACATAAACTATAAATGAAATATAACTTTGATATTTTTGTAACTACAATAAAAGTTGCAAAAATAATGGTGTTTATTATATCCAAATATATCATTGTCTTTTTTTGCATATACATGACCTGTTCCTCTATTTCGATAAGATAGTTTATCAACTAAACACTTGGGAATAAAACATGAATATAATTTATAATGTTACGTCAGTAATCATCGGTCATCAATAAACTAACAACGTCAAAATACAAAATTCAGAACTTCAGACCCCCCTGTGCACCATAAAAAAACCCATTTCGCTAAACAAATAGTCAAATTGTGAGTAAGAGGAACACCTCATTCATACCTAAGCTTATCTCCTAACTATGTATCTTATCATACAAGCATTAATAAATATAATTATTGACATGTACCTAATCCCAAATCTTTCTGTAAAATTTAGTGCAGTAACAAAGAAAATGGTTGAACCTATAGTAGATACATGTTATGGTAGAGTACTTGGAAAAACGTTGACAGATATTAAGGGCGGTACATTCTATGGCTTTCAAGGAATACCTTATGCTAAACCACCATTAGGAGATTTGAGATTTAAGGTAGGTCATTAAGTACGATATAGTAATCCTCATCTAAGCTAAATTGTAACAGCTTATCAACTTACATATATAGTTTTTTACGTATTGTATGTTAAATGTTCGTTTGAATCCTGTACCAACATCAACACCAATATAATTAAATTAATTATAATCACCTGATATCCACTTGATGTCGTTCTATGATAAAGAATTGGAAAAGATATCAGATGCATTCAAACATATAATAACCCGAGCAAATATGCACCGCTTCAGTTCGCTCTTGTGTAGTCAATTGCATGTCAGTGGCCCAGCCATAATATCAATTTACTTTTTGACATGTAAGAATGAAGTGACAACCTTAATGTCATTTTTAAAATATACCTATCTGATTCCTATAGGCGAAAGATATGGGCTTAAAAAATGTGAAAATGTTTAATATATTTGAAATAATGTTTTCTAATAATTGTTATTGTTAAAAAAAAAAAACAAGATCAGTAGCAAAAGATTGCACTTTATTTCAGACTTACTTGATACGTTGCACCTACAATATAATGAAATCTGGAACTTAGGATCCGATTCTTTAACAAATTATAGGAACAATGACTTAATATATATTTTTAGTATGTTACACGATGGGGAACGCGTAATATAACATTTAATTTTCATATTTGAGAGTAAACTCAATTCAAAAAAATTATAAATATCAGATTATGTTATAGACGTCACAACTTTTCTGGCTTCTCGCCAATAAAAAAACTGGTGAATTTTGCATAGGTCTAGTGTCATATATATCAGGTATGTACTATTTAATGATTGCATATGCATAACATGTTCATGTTAGTGTTTAAGGGACATTTAAGTGTGATTATTAATTTAAAAATTGTTTGTGCATAAACTGTCGCATTGTAATAATCACATTAAGTATTAAACAGTCCGAGGTAAGTTTTAGCAGACTACTATTATCTGTAGGGTTTATACAAACAAATTTTTTATACAGGCAAATTATACTAAATTCTTTAAAATTGCTACTGACGACAATTTACCATCTAATGATGACATTATGATTATAGAACATTCGTTAACAAAGCTAAATTTTGGAAATGCAGAATTAAGAAATGTAAAAACAACGCAATTGTATAAATGTAATTCCAATTAAATAAACACAACATCACAGTTCTTAAAGTACTTAATAGAACTCCTTAAATAGCGCACTATTTTTGAAAATTAATAAACAATAACAAGTTGCAAAGGGAGTGTCATAATACTTTTATTTTTATTTAAAGGCACCCACGACATTCTTTTTTAAAAAATATATCATTCAAACTGCCATCGCAGTTCATCTGGATTGATCGAATCCTGGTCACCCAATTTTCCTTGGCATGTTGAAAGTAGCTGCCAATAACGAACCGACGTTAGTTTTTAGGGCAGCAATTTTATTTTGGGGTTTGTCGCTATATATAAATAATCCAATGGAGACAAATTACAGGATCTGGGTGGCTAATTAATGTCGTTGCCTGGCCACATAACGAAGTTTTCGAACTTCACTGCATAAAGAAAAGATATCATATAGTAATCTTTGCTAATAAATTAAGAATATGAAGTGCAGTATGACGCCATACTTCCAGCAATATCTTTTTGACAACTACATATTTTTGAGATTCAATCTTGGGCATAAGAAATTGGTAATCTTCGTTTGATATTGATCACAGCAGTTGTACTTGTTGATCATCTTCTATTTAACAGCTCTACAGCCCAATCCGTGAACACATGGCATTGTCTATGATCTTAGGACTTCAATTCTTGGTGTTAAGTTTACTTTGTAGGAGGTAACACCTAGATTTTTATGCAAAATTCGGCAAATGGATGACGAACAATTGACAAGTTCTTAGGCACAATGCGGAATACTGTTTTGAGTGGCAGGAATATTTTCAATCGCTGTTGCATTTCTTTGATGTGCAGCACTTTTATGTTGTCTCCTCTATTCTGCATTAATTTACTTTTAATTAATATTCAATACGAAATTTCTTATTCATGCAGGGAATTTCAATGTTTTTATGTTTGTGATATAATTGTGTCATGGATAAGCAGTTCTATACAAAAACCTATACAATAATATCAAAAGTGAAAAGCATTACCAAACTGCCATAAAATGTTACTACATTTGACTGCACAAAGGGGAACTATTTTCAAGAAACAGGTACCACCAAATAAAAGAAACCTTTTATGTGGGTTTATATCGACAATATTTATAACTAACTAAAAATTTATTAGCAGTCGTTTTTCTTGCATTTAATTTTCCTTCTCTATATACCCATGCTTTTTGATTTTCAATTATTAAAAATGGTTAGTGTCCTTGCAAATGTTACTATTATTGCGCAAGCTATCAGATATGGAATGTCAAAAAAGGACAAAATGTGTTCTTTTTGCATTTTCTCTTTGAAAAAATAATTATATTTAAATTAAGTATTTTAAGGTAATATTGAACATCGCATAATAAGCTTTCTAGTGAAGAACCGACTTTTATTTTAAGAGCTTTTTTTTCTATTTTTCTCATACTTAAGTGGAAACTCGATACAAAGAGAATATTTCTAATGAACATTTAATACAATACTTCTGTTATCAAGCATCTAATGATTCAACGTAAGAATTTTAAGATTCCTTAATATATAAGGAAAATAAAGGAATGCCAAATATACTAGATATGTTTTTATAGGCACCTCAACCTCCAGACAAATGGACTGACGTTAGGGACGCGAGAAAAGAAGCTTCAGTATGCTATCAACGGCATCAAATCTTAAGAACGGTTATAGGATCAGAGGATTGTCTCTATCTCAATGTTTATACGCCACATGTGAGCTATTTTTGCCTCTTGTCTTTTTTTTTTCTAAACCATTCAGACTGATCTGAAACATTGGGCGGGTTTCATAATAAATGTCACTTTAGCACTTTAACAAAAGCCTGTGTATTATTTATGACAACTTTAAATTAAAGTAATTCTAAAGCTTTAAAGGGACATTATGAAAATCACCCATCCGATTTATGGTTTAAATAAATACAAACAAATTTTAGTTACCCACAGAAGGAGTGTCACAGAAACCAGTTATGTTTTGGATCCATGGTGGTGCATTCACAGGGGGGTCTGGAAATGCTGATCAATACGGTCCAGAACTGCTGATCACTGAAGATATTGTAATAGTGACTATAAATTATCGCGTGGGATTATTGGGTAGGCATTTCTGAATTATTATATACAAAACGTACCTAAATTTGAAATCTGTAGGTTTTCTTTC
Organism: Protaetia brevitarsis; assembly: GCA_004143645.1. NCBI lineage: Eukaryota > Metazoa > Arthropoda > Insecta > Coleoptera > Scarabaeidae > Protaetia > Protaetia brevitarsis. The sequence goes on from RXPK01000088.1 coordinate 4,712,322, forward strand.
CTTGGATGACATAGAATTAAATGTACCTGGTAATGCTGGGTTGAAAGACATGGTTTTCGCGCTAAAGTGGGTTCAGCAAAACATTATGTATTTCAACGGAGATCCTGGTAACGTCACTATTTTTGGTGAAAGCGCTGGTGCTGTGTCTGTTCATCTACTAATGATATCACCAATGTCGGAAGGTTAGTTTAAACAATAACAAATTTTGGAGAAACTCAAAATTATCAGTATTGTAAAATTTTAGGCTTATTTCACAAAGCTATAGCTCAAAGTGGTTGCGCTTTAAATCATTGGTCAATCGCAGAGTTTAACATCAAAAAATTGTGCCAAATATTAAGTCTTACAACCAACGACAAAAAAGTAATGTTGGACTTCTTACAAAAATTATCAGTAGAAGAGTTACACAAAGGACAAGAGTTGTTGCAAGAGGTTCATACATTACTTAAATCAGGAATCCTCCAACTGACACGAATTAATTTTAGGCCTACGGTATTAGCAGGATTCGCCCAATAGGTCCTGTGATAGAAAAAGATAATCCTCAAGCATTTTTAAGCGAATTCCCTCTTAGAATGGTCAAAGAGGGTCGCTACCACAAAGTACCGTTGATCATAGGCTATAATAATAGAGAAGGAATGTTCTTCGATATGGTTGAAGATCGTATGAATACTAATATGATGGTGAGGGATTTCGAAACTGTCGTACCAAAGTGCTTCAATTTGGAGAAAGGCAGCGAGAAATCGAAAGAGGTGGCGGGAAAAATAAAAGAGTTTTTCTATGGAGATGATGAAGTAACGGCTGAAAATAAGGATAAATATTATCAAGTGTGTATCTAAACATAGATGAACCTTTGGTGAATTTGGACATTAACGTAATATTTGAAATTAAAAGTTGTTTTCATTAAAAAAAAACAATTCATTGATAGTATTTCCCCAAAAAAAGGGAGTTAATTTGAGATAAGTAATGTTATATGAGTGGATTTTTAAGAATAGTTTCAATTAATATCCAAATTCACCAAAGAAATGAAACATATGTATCAATCTCTTTTTTTGAATTTTTACCACTAATTACCAAGGGATACCACTAATTTACGTTTTCTTATTAGTTATATCAGTTACAAATACAGATTAGATGTCGTAAATGTGGAATGCATAAAGTGTGTTACAAGAAAAAGCAATTTTTGAGATAAAGATTTGAGTATAACTGTTCATTCTGAACACATATAGTACTTAGAATAGGTAGCCTCGTGTAGTACCTTTTTTAGGTGGCGCACGGGGTTGGGATGATTTGTAATAATTTAGTTTTCATAAATAAAGAGTGTATGCCACTGAAAAAAAAATTGTGTTTGATAGATCTCAAGTTGATTTTAAAAGGTGCTCAAACTTTCTATAGTACATAGTCCCTAATAAAAAAAAACCTATATAATGCATACTTTTTGATACAAGTTGTATTTATGTACAGTGGTGGTCTCAATTAATGTATCTTCCTCTATAGTAAAAAAATATTTTGTTGTATTATATTTATATATATAAATTAATGTATGCAAACAATAATAAGTTTCCATATATGCTTTCTAAGTAAGATTTATACCTGTGCAAACCGATAAAAGCCGAACTGGCTACGATTTCCAGGGACTGTAGCTTTGACAGCTTCTTTGTCATAAGCAGAGACATTAATAGAGTGGTCAGACGTGTCTGCTAACACGGGTCACACTCGCCTCGCGCTATGCAAAACGTTTAGCCATAGTATATCTTCAAGGCAGTAAAATCACTTCCTCCGATTCGTGTGTCTAGTATCTAGTATCAGCGTTAGTCGAGTCTTGATGCGAGATAGTACAATTATACATTATCTGGCCTGGCTGGTAGTCGAGTGGCTTGCACGCTTGGCTATCAGTGCGGAGTCCGGGGTTCAAATCTCGCTCTGGTCAATTACGATAATCGGTTTTTCCGGGGTCGTAATGTTGATTAGGAGGGAGATTTGCTCTGAGGGGGCCTGATAAGCTAATCATATAGCTTAGGCGTTACCACCCCTTTTTAAAAAAAAAAAATGTAATACAATGTCGGGCGTAGAAAATCCCAGAAAACGATTATTGTTTCATAATGTAGAAAAGTATATCGATGAATTCCAGAATTTACATAATGGTGATGCCAAAATAGTTTGTACAGCGTGCGATAAACAGTTATTGTGTTGGCACAAATCGGACTACACATTGGTGGTGGTGCATTTGATACGTTATCTACTTATAAAGATATTATTTTAATTATGCGTGTTACATCCGTAGATGTTGAACGGTCTTTTTCAAAATATAAGCGATTTAATGAGAAAAATCTTAAAACACTTAATGCTACACTTTTCAGCAATCGTATACCATTTCTGCTACTTAAATAAGGCAAGGGGCTTATAAATAATATTTATAATTAATAAATAATTTTGTTCTTGACTAGAGTTGACCACTCTAGACATGAATTAAGACCACCACTGTACGTATACATAAGACATCTTGTTTCTTTCTATACTTGAATAGTCTCTTTCATCGTAACACCCTAAAAGCTATTATTAATATATTTAATTATAATAGGTATACATATTTTTATGCATCTGGACGTATAAAGATTAATGGTCTAGAAAACAGCATAGCCTTGCCTGAAAAGCCCAGGCACAAATTTGAATCTAGAAAAAGATTATACTAAAACACTATTAATATTGTAATAATCATTTTTAAAGCTGGAAACAGATTTTGTCTTTCTACGTGATATCTACGAGACAATACGACTTCAAAAAGCCGAATCGCCGACAACACCTTTGTATATGTACAGATTTTCCGTCGATGCAAAGTTGAACTTCTTTAAGAGAATTGGCAAATTAACGGCGCCAGGTTTGTATAACTCACAAGAAAATCATCAAAATGTTTCTTTTATTGTAATTTCCTTGTAAGGTGCTGCACATGGAGACGAAATGGGGTATCTGTTCAAAATGTCTTTTACCCCTAACAAACTTGACGCGACCACGGTGGAGGGTAAAATCATTTATAGAATGATCAAATTTTGGACTAGTTTCGCTAGAACCGGAGATCCGAATCCTGAAACATCGGACCAATTAATAAACGTAAAGTGGGAACCGGTAATGGGCGATGAAATTCACTTTTTGGATATAGGACAAGAGCTAATCAGCGGTATTAACCCAGACTTTGAAAGAATAGCGTTCTGGAATCAACTGTATGAAGAGTATGAATGTATTGTCGATCATTGAATACTATAACATAATATCTACTGTAACATGAGGTTTTACAAAAATTCATAATAGAAAAAAGACGATAATACCTCAAAAGTTTTATTTCATTTCACCACATATATCTCTCTCAATTACAATTCTTCTTTACGTACATAATATACAGGATGCGGCACTACGAGTTCCTTTGTGGGAGCCGTTTGACATGAAACCATCCAAAATACTGCACTTTCTTGGCTTTTTGCAAATGCATAATCTTCATTTTCTTTTACTCCTTTAATCATATTCGGTCATTCTAATATCCAGCTGCCGTGTGTTAATCTGTACTTACAGGTCTCTGGTGGGTTCACGTTCACACAAGGTATATGTATTCGTAAACTATGTTATCCTATTCTACTGCCTGGGGTGGTGACTCTCTAGTCTCTAGTATTAATTTTCTGTAGATGCATTTCCATTGTGCAATGTCTTGTTAGAAGGCCTAATACTGCGTAAAGATGATTCCTACTAAGGTGAGTTAGTCCTTCATGTCCCTATGTGTCATTTGAATTTTTTGAAATTTGTGATGTCCTATTTTGCCTCTTGTATTATCACTAAATGGAGAGAAGTTTCTTCTCTAGTTTCTTTTGTGATCGCTGTACTAGTTTTCATAATTTCACTTATTCCTAAATACGCAAGCATCTGTATCTTGTTTTCAGTAATAACAGCTAACTGACTGCTGCATTTTGTTCATCATGCTAGAGATGCCCATCGTGATGTATGCCTAATCACATGCTTAGTCAACCATTGTGTTAGCTTTTGCTTTCAAATAGCTTTATTGTTATATTCATATTTGTAATTGATAATAATCATGAATGGAAAATTACACCTGACAAATGATATCTGGGTTTTTGGTGTTTATCTCCGTACTAATTTGAGGTATTTCCATAGAACAAAAATTAAAAACTTTATTTTATTTCCTGTCTGCCTTTCTATAAGTTTCATAAAATCAATAAATTTTGAAGGTACATGACTTATATTTTTAACAAAATACACAAATCTATTAGAAGTGCTATCATCTTTGAAAAGCACAAAACAGTTCTCATCTCTTTTAATGTATGATAGTTTACGTGTTCCATAACAGACATTTTAAATAACATTTTGTAAGAGTGATTTGATAACTTCACCCCTTTAGCAATCAACGGTTGTTACATCCTTCAATCTTTTGATCATCGAAAAAGACTGTAATTTTTGTCGTTTACAGCTCCTATTGAGAATAGGTTTTTCCTTAAATTTGGAACATAAAGTGTATTTTCAAGTATGCGCGGTTGCCATTCACCATTTATCGCGGCCATCAAACTTACAGTGCTAATTCCTTCTGCTTTAACAAATGAATTATCTCCTATTTGAATAGATACATCGGCTACAGATTTTAGAGAGATAAACCACTCTATGAAATGTCATGTGCTTTGACACAGCACTATCTGCGTGCCAAATATGTTCAGAGCCATTGATTGAAATATTTTTAATTTTCGCACTAAGAGCTTGACTGTTTTTTGCGAATTTTTCTTACTTTGTAATTTTCTGCATTCTAATTTAAAGTGACCTTTCTTGTGGCAGGACTCTCCATTTTTCTTATTAACACTCTTTTAGGTGTTATTATCATCACTGCTACTATTTAGTATTTTGGATTGGTTACCTTCATTGCTGCAAATGCTGTTGGAACTTCCTTATTTTCTGCTAATCTTTGCTCTTCCTTTAGCGATCTTGCTGTGAGCTTGTGAAATGTTTGCTTTGTTTGCTTCATCATATAAATCGCATGCAGTAATAAAGAATCTGTATTTTTGCGGTAAATTGCCTAACGTTTTCGCAATCTTATCAATTTCTTTTACCTTCTCTCGAATATCCGCTAAACTTTGGGCAAATGATTCAATTTTACTACTGTATCCGTCTCAGACATGCTATAATTGAAAAATTGCTGTTTTAAAGAAATTTTATTCACTGCTGCCTTTTGCTCATGTATGGTTTTTAACCGCTTCCACATGTCTGCTGCATTTTGTCATGTTATTACAATTTGCAACTGGTTAAATTCCATTGATGTAGACAACATCAACATGGCTTTTGCGTTCCTGTCGTCCCATTCCTTTTGCTTTTCTGCATCGTCGCTTGGACGCTCTATTTTGCCACTGACGAGGTCAATTAATCTTTCGGCACGAAAAATAATTTCCATTTGAAATTTTCTTAACTGAAAATTCTCTCCTCCAAACTTGTGTATATTATAGCTTTTCAATTTATCTATCTTTTGCCTCAGTCGGTCCCACAAAACGTAATACTGATGGACGGAGATAGCTGACCTTGATGTGATAAATCAGTTGTTGACTATTGTACTTCCGAGTTTACACACAATAGAGCGTATTAGTACTGGCCCCATAACCTATTGAATCGGCTATGAAATTTTATGTATTTATTAATATAAATACATTACATAATAATACAACTACCAAAAGTTAACTAACAAGTATTATTTTTTATGTCAACTAAAATCCATACCAACAGTTTTGATACAAAAGCAACAAAACAAGTTAGATATAATTAACACCATGGTATCAACTATTCTTTAGCTATCCCAATTAGTGAATCGTATTTGTTGCAACTAATTTTGCGTATTATGGGATTTGGGACTAGATTCTCGATATTTCACGTTCTTACATCATGCTGATCTGATTGTATATGCGAAAAATGATTTCAAATTCACCATATAATACAAACAGTGTGACGCTTGAATTCCTTATCACTACTTATCCAACATTATTTTTAAATAGATAACTAATTATACTGTTCACATCAGAAAATACATTTTAGAGCAGTCCATTATATAAGATTATATGTATAATACTAATAATATTTAGAAATATGGAGCCAATACAAGTTCGTATTCAACAAGGATTATTAAGAGGAAAAACTGACGTGGATTTAAATGGACGTCCATACTTTGCGTTTTTAGGCATACCATACGCTAAACCGCCCATTGCTAATCTTAGGTTCCAGGTATTAAGTTAGTCTATCAGTTGCCGTCACAACTTCTGACAAAATGGAATGTTGAATTTATATCAAAAGTAATATCGTTATTCCATAGCCACCGGAAGCTCCAGATTCGTGGTTAGATGTACGAGATGCAACAGCAGATGGAAATCCATGCTACTCCAGAGATTTCATACCTCGTACTATTGTCGGTTCAGAGGACTGTCTTTACTTGAACGTATATACACCAGAAGTACAACCAGTCAAAATTAATAAGGTCGTTTTAGGTTTCAATTAAAACAATTTTCAGCTACCTAAAGAAGAGAAAATGGATCTTAAACCTGTCATGGTATATATCCATGGTGGCGCATTTACCTCTGGATCGAATAGTTCCGAAATACTGAATCCCCACTTCTTGTTAACAGATGACGTGGTACTTGTAACTATAAACTACAGACTAGGTCTTTTAGGTAAACGCTAATTTCAGTGAAAATATTATAATTCTAGAAACGAAATGAATTTAATGGCTGGAAAATACCGTAGGTTTCTTGGCGTTTGAAGATCCAAAGCTAAAAATTAGCGGAAACGCTGGTTTGAAAGATATGGTGATGGCTTTGAAGTGGGTGCAATCCAATATAGCAAAATTTAGCGGTGATTCAAATAATGTGACAATATTTGGCAACAGTGCAGGCGCAGCAGCTGTTCATTTCCTGGTGCTATCAAAAATGGCAAAAGGTAACATCTTGCGAAATTTTTACATTTATAATGCAAAACGTGGTTTTTGTAAAGGTTTGTTTCACAAGGCGATAGCGCAAAGTGGTTCCGCACTAAATTGTTGGGCTTTGGCAAAGCCCTCGGCGATTCAATTAGCGCAAATATTAAATTGCCCTTACACGGACGAGACAGATATTTTACAGTACCTACAAGAATTGCCTGTTCAAAAAATTTTGGAAGGTCAAGATAAGATTATCGACGTATCGATTCTTGTTTGATTTCTCACACGTCAGCTGTCATTTAACGCTTATATTGTAGGAATTTCATGCCGGCTTTGTTCGTTCGATCGGACCAATTATCGAGAAGATTGAAACCGGCGAGGGCTTCTTGGTTGAGAATCCCCTAGATCTTATTTCACGCGGTGATTATAATCAAGTACCTATGATTTTTGGGTATACTTCTAGAGAAGGCATGTTTCTTGAAATGCTAGAGAAAAAATGGAATAGTAGTATGATAATAAACGATTTTGAGAACGTAATACCAAATCAATTCCACCTAGCGAAAGGAAGTGAGTTATCTAAAGAAATAGCCCATAAAATAAAAGAGTTTTATTTTGGAAGCGACCCATCATCATATAAGGACAAACAAAAGCATTGTTTGGTAAAATTTTAAAGATGCAGGTGATGAAGGCATTACCTAAGCAATTTTATTCTAGCTTCATTCCGATACTTTGTTTACATTCCACATTTACAACAGCGCAAAAGCTCAAGCTAATTCCTCCAAAGAACCCGTGTATCTTTACAGATTTTCTCTTGATGCTAGACTGAATTTTTATAAGAAGACTGGAGACCTTGAACTTCCAGGTAAAATGAACAGATGCTTGTGAACTAAATATATACTAACAACTACCCCTGCCTAGGTGCTTCACATGCAGATGAATTGGGATATCTATTTAAAACGCCGATAACTCCAGAGGATTTAGACCCAAATGGTATAGAATTGAAAACGGTTCGTAGAATGGTAAGGTTATGGACCAATTTTGCGAAGACTGGCAATCCAAATCCTGTGGAGAAAATACTGTGGAAACCAATATCCAGGGAAGAAGTAAATTTTTTGAATGTTGAAGAAGAATTAGTTACTGGAGTTAATCCCGATGAGAAGAGAATGAAGTTTTGGGACAATGTTTCTGAAACAATTTTAAAAAATTAAAAATTATATACTACGTGATTTATTTAGTACTTTATGGTGCAAACCGCGAAACTCATTCATTATTTTAACGTTGAAATAGAGTTAGACAACTTTCTCTTAGAGAAACTAGAAGAATTTTTATAAAAAGCAATTTTGAAAGTTTTAGAATTTTCTTGAAACCCAGTGTTTAACAGTTAATATGGTGGGACACGTCTGTAATATTTGGATACGAAGATAACAGATAATATAACGTGAATCTTTAATTGCTGAAGAAACTTACATTTGAGAAATAGAAGAGTAATATGCTTCTGTATGATAGTTGTCACTTGCATTATTGATTGATTAGGTTTATATTGAAATATGTGTAAACGTTTCTAACCTATTCTTCTCTTCAATTCCTATTCACCACGATATGTAAATGTTCACTGTCTCCACATTCACATATGGAATTATTATAGAAAGTAGGCTAGATGTCTTTTTGGAACTTGGAATTGCTTAGCAAATGGAGTACATTTTTTTAAAGAACCTTCATACCGATGATACACATAATATTTTTGGGAATCGATGGTGCTCAATAGAAATATTTTATTAACCTACATACCTTTCCAACTCTTTATTGGAAGAGTATCCACTGCTCATCAGCTTCTCGTTCCCCATTTCGAAGCTATGCCTCCAATATAAATTTATGTTGTTCCAGTGTAAATGGCATTTTGCCAAAAAAACATGTTATGTTGTCAACGCAAAATGACGGCGTAGTCTTGAAAAAGGCTGTATGTGAAAATTAACAAACAATAATATATAATGACGAAATAAGCAAAATTCATACATGAAACGTACGGCTGTGTGGAACAAAATCTGAGGAAGTGTATTACTAATTTCACTACAATGATTGGATGAAAATATTGATTTGCGTATCGCGGAAAATAGTGTAGAATTAGGACAATCATTCTCGATCTTAGTGTGTAACTATGGAAGTGCATCACTGAAAATCATTGTGATAAAGCATGTAATGGGAATTAGTTTCTGGATACAAAATTAATAGTTAGGAGATTAGTCAAACTAATCCGATGGAAAGAAGCAAATTTTGGAAAGGCACTTCCAAAGTAGTTTGCAATAAATTAGGATTGTATACGTAAAATTAGTTTTGAGTACTTATCTTTGAAGACTTATTTAGGTACATCTGTTATAAAAACTAAGACCTTTTTGTGTTTGTTCACCTGTCTACTGCTATTTAATATTTTAGATAAGCATGATCATGAAGAAGTTAAAGAAATGCCTAACTTTACACGCTGCCTGTTACTTATTGATTACCAAAACAGAGACCAAAATTTGTATTGACAATGACATGTAAATATTGTCATCATAATTGTGGTTGTTACTTTTGGGAGTGACAGATCTCAAGTAAAAAAGAAACGGTTCTAAAATGAATAGTTATCAAGCGATTTACAGTGTTGAAGTTAATAGAGAATAAGATATACAATTAGCATAGGTGTGACTTCGCACAATCAATAACTAAAATGTGACGTTGGTTGATTTATATCAATAGTATCTTCGTGTAGAGTAAATAAAATAATAAAACAGTTTTACTATTGTTGTCATGATTTTGCAAGTTCTACTGCAATAAATAGCTATAAATTATGTGTACCCGCCATTCACATGTTGAAAAGGAGATTATATTGGTCTAAAGTTCACCACCGGTTCAAATTAGATCCGCTGTTACAAAAATACCCAACGTTTAGAATAGTAAACGACTAGAACTGTGACACTTCATAACCTGATACCTTAAAATATAATGAAACGCTTTTTTTTATGAAGTTCGATGGCAGTTAAAAGTTTTAGCATAAAAGATATTAAAAAACTACTACAACATGGAAGTATTTATAATCTTACAACTTCGCGACACAACAGCACCACAAGAGACGATCCAATTGTAGAAACACGACAGGGTATTGTACAAGGGACTTCAGGAAAAGACTATGATGGACGGAGATTTTACAAATTTTTGGGAATACCTTATGCTAAAGCTCCTATTGGAAGTTTGCGTTTTAAGGTATGTACTCAAACCCATCCAGAGCAATTAAATAAATATATTATTGCAAAAACTTTGAAAAACATGATATATGTATATATATTTTTTTAGTTAGGTTGGTAGATTTAAAAAATGTTCTAAATGTGCGTCTAGTTTTGTTGAAATTACATATATTTGGCAAAATTAAGTTTTAGGGGCTAAATAACATACATACATCGATATACGTACTAAATTCTACTAAAATGTGGAAAAATATTTAGATAGTAATTTCTAGAGACCGGATTATATGCAAAGAAAAACTCGAATATATGCACATATATATGCATCGATTTTTGAGAAAATATGCATAAACCTAGGACATATATGCAAAAAATTGCGACAATATGCAAAATTTTTACATAAATAAATAAGAGCAGAAATTTAAACATTATTTTTATTGCACAAATTTTTTCACAACATATTTATAAAACAATTTATAATTAAATGTTTTTCAAAATTGCGTAAAAGAAAGTTTTGTCTTCTATCAGAATACATATGTTTCGAAATAGAAAAGCTTCTTTCAACATCCATAGATGTAATTGGTGCATTTTTTAACTTTGCAATACATTCGAAACTAAAATTAGTCGAAATCGTTTACTGTTTCACCTTCCAAAATTTTCTTAACTTTCTTCAATTTCAAATACCCCGCATTTTTATTTATCACTTTTTTTAAATTTATCGTATATAGAATTACCTATTGTATCCTTAACCTTCTTACATAGCATATCAAATTCATCTACTATTTCGACTGATTCCGAGAGCATCCCTTGCGTTTCTAGTTTACGACTGGAACTTAAAACAAAGCTATAATTTGACTTAATATACAAAAGGTTTTGTAGCAATTCTGTTGATGTTATTATCTTTTTACAGTTTTCTAGAGCAACACAGTCAGCAGTGATTTCAAGACTTACATTTTTTATTCCTTCAAAATTATCGACGAAAAAAATTACAGCCTCTAACCATGTACCCCATCTCGTAATAATCGGTTCAGGAGGCAACTTACCACCGGGAAGTCGCTCCTTATAAAATTGGATTCGTAAAGGTGCTTTTAAAAATACTTTTTTGACATTGCTAATTAAATCATTAATCAAAGGGAATTGATTCCTAATGTCTTCGGCTACACGATTGAACCCATGAGCTAAACAAGTGGTATGAATAATGTTACTATAAAAAATGTTTAAATTTTACGGGGCTTTTATCATGTATGGTGCAGCGTTGGACAACATTAGTAACATGTTTTCACAAGGTATACTTCCAGGTAAAAGGAAATTTGATAAACCTTCTTGAACGAATTGTGCAATTGTCACATTATTTGTTTTTTGAAGTTCTTTACAATAAATTAAATATGATTTACCTACAATATCTTCATGAAGAATTCCTATTAACAAACGGCCACACTTATCCGTACTCTCATCTACCATGATATAAATAAAATTATTCCCGATCAATTGTTGAATTTCTGTTATTGTTTGCTGGTAACAAGATGTGACATAATTTTTCGTAAGGTACTTTCGTCAGGTATATTATGTTTACCAATATTTTTGCAGAAATGATTTCAAATTAACATTGTTTAATCTTGCTAATGGTATGTTAGACGAAATTAATGCGTTACACAGATCCGTATTATATTCTTCTTGTTCTGAGTTTCGTGAAGTTGATGCGACACATTGACGTATAGATTGCTGCACACATGCGGATCGCTTTAGTTTTTCACATTTTCCAATATGTGATGGAGTTTTAGCGTGTTGATCAATCAGGTATTTTCTCTCAAAAGACACCTACAACAACAATTCTCATTTTATATCAAAAGTTAAAGAATTTAAAAACAATTGTAAAGCTTTTAGTAAAATTAAACTTACCAACTTACTGCAGGCTCGACAAAATATTTTGTCGCCATCCTTTATCAGTTCAGGATATGGCTTAATCCATAAAGGAATTTTGTTCGCTATACTCATTGTATGTACGCACAGTATTTAAAAACGTAACACAATTACATGCTGTTTCGCTCAAAGATATTCAATGAATGAATAGTTTATTTGGGAATTAATATTAATTAAACGTATTTACCACATCCCTTCTGCTAGGCGAAATTAAACACGTGCAGTAGGAAAAAGTGTTAGAGAAACCAATGTAAAACATTTATCGTTCTGAGAATTGTCGGTTGTCGATCCATATTAGGAATTACTAGGAATTTTTACTAATAGAAAGGATAAGAAAAAGCTTAAATATGCAACTTTTTGTAAAAATATGCATAAAAATGCCTAAATATCCAATCACTAATTAGCGCTAATTAAGTTCAATTAGTGTAATACGTCTACATATAGACTATAATTAAATATATGCAAAAAATAAAATATGCACTTTGCATATAATCGGGTCTCTAGTAGTGATGTAACAAATACGTAATTTTACACATTCGCGAATGCGAATGTGAATATGTGCACTAGACATTCGCGAATATTAACTTTTTAACTTTACTAGCGTCATCTATTAGTTTTCAGTTTACAACTATACGAACATTTGCATTAAGCACACGCAGAGAATTAAATTTCTCCATCACCGAAGCGAAACCAGCCAAGTACAACCGAATCGTTTCGACTTTTTACGTCTTATTCTTATCAATTCAAGTTTAGTTTTGAGGTTATTGATGGTTATTTTAATGTAAACTGCAAATTTGTGCTCAAAAGGTTGTTTTAGGATTTCAATGAATTTGAATATTAGTTTTTTTTTTTCTAAATTATCCATTTTAACAGGTAAAAGTTACCTGTTAAAATAATAGATAGAGAAACTAGTGATGTAGCGAATATTCGCTACATCACTAGTCTCTAGTAATTTCACTAATTCAGTTGTTAAAGGCATTTTAACTTTGTCTTGTCTGCCTGATTGTGTTCTTTATTTCTTTAATGGCTTTAGTCACTAATTGTGTGATATTAAATTTTCTTATTATATTTTTAAACTTTTATTCCTAGCAAGCATTAGTCTATTTTCGGTATTATTATATTTTTTACAACGATATTTAAAACAAACATATATTCTTGCTGGTAGGTTTTAATTTATCTTGAATTATAACTTTTGCCATTTTCTTTTTCTTTGCAAACAGAACAAAGCATTCTTTTACTGAAACCAAGTGCTTGTTTCCTTAATCATGAAAAAAAATCATATTTTCAATTTGCTTTTCTTTTTACGAATAGGTTTCGCCCTTTTGTCTTCCTTGTAAGATTCTATATTCTAATTTTACAAATAGTTCTTGTGTTATATGTAGCTTATTATAATAGCTGTTTTGTTTGTGCCCACATTTTCCGCCAAATTTAAATTATCCGCAATTATTCTTAGTTCAGTCTTAACTTTGAAACATAAAATACCTACCATTTTGTACTACATTAATAGTTATTTTAATACCTTTACGTTGAATTCACTAAAAATTGCGACGGCAAATTTAAATTTGGCACTTAGGGTACTTACAATAGACAACATAAATGACCGTAACATTAGCTTTTTTTATATAAAAACTGATCTGTTAAAAATAAATGCGTAATGTTAAAAAAAAACAGAGCGAAACTCAAGTGGCACAGAAAGATAATCAAAATTGATAAATAACAGAAACAGTGAATGTATCATTCAGTTATCAAATAATCAAATACCAATCTCCTAGAAAGTTTTGCATTAATTATGAAATTATTTATCTGTAACATAAGCCTCCACAAGCACCAGATACATGGGTAAACATTAGAAATGCAACAAAAGATGGTAAGGAATCCTACTCAAGAGATTTCTTCAGAGGGATCGTGGGCTCGGAAGATTGCTTGTTTCTCAATGTTTACACACCTGAAGTAATTGATTTAATAAATACGTTTTTCAAAAAGATTCTACATATAAAAACAATTACAGGTATCCAAACCTAGTGTAAAACTAAAACCAGTGATGGTATTCATACATGGCGGTGGCTTTGTTTCTGGATCGAGTAATTCGGAAATATACGGTCCAGAATTTTTGCTGACTGAAGATGTAATTGTTGTAACGCTAAATTACCGATTGGGCGTATTAGGTAATGAAATAAAAAAGTAAAGAAGAAACGAAAATGCCAAGGGCTATCATATCAAATATTTATAGGCTTCTTAGCATTTAACAATCCAGCTTTGAATGTGTCAGGAAATGCTGGTTGCAAAGATATCATAATGGCTTTAAAATGGGTACAACATAATATCAAAAATTTTGGTGGAGATCCTAATAATGTAACTGCATTCGGCCAAAGTGCTGGTGGAGCAATAGTACATTTATTGATGTTATCCCCTATGGCGAAAGGTGTAGATTGCCGTCAAATATTTAACGACCTAATATCAATTATGTAAAAGGTTTATTTCATAGGGTAATAGCTCAAAGCGGTTCCGCTTTAAATCCTTGGACGATGTGCAAGTCACCCTTAGAAGATCTGGTACAAATTTTGAATTGTCCTTACAAAAATGAGGAGGATATTTTAAGGTATCTTCAAGATATGCCTGTACACAAATTATTTCAGGGACAAGAAAAAATACGGGATGTAAGTTACAAAAAAAGTATAATATTATTACCTTAGATTTAGAACAACCTTCTTCAATTAAACTTCATATTATCTTTTAATTGAATGGTTTTTGATAAAACTGCTTGAGGTTTTGTAGAGATTATTTCCAAAATTTAGACGTTCCATTGGACCAGTCGTTGAGAATATATCTGTAGAAGATGGAGCATTTATTAATAGACAGCCCGTTCATATAATCACGGAAGGCTCATACAATAAAGTACCTCTCATGATGGGCTACACTTCAAGAGAAGCATTCTTTCTTACGGCAGGATCTCAGAAGTTATCCAAGAAAGATAAAATATATATAGATTTTGAAAGATATATCCCAAATTTTGTAGACGTCGATATTGGCAGCAAATTATCAAAAGATATTGCTGAGAAGTTGAGAAAATTTTACTTCGGCGATGTTGAACAGATCGTGGAAAATAGGGATAGGTACTATTTGGTATGGTTAAACTTCTATATTTATGAAAATTGTTTTCCTCTATATTATAATTATTTATAGCTGCAAGGTGATCCAATATTTGTTCGAGGAGTATACAGCAGTGTTAAAAACCACATATTAACCACAACACCAATATATCTATATAAATTTTCGGTTGACGCGTCCCTAAATATCTATAAGATATTACGCCAAGTAGATTTACCAGGTAGTGATACCAAATCGGTCAAAAGAAGTTCAAATATTATAACATCCTTTTATAATAGGTGCCGGCCATTGCGATGATTTGGGCTACCTCTTCAAAAGTCCTTTCGTCACTGACATACGTCCTAACAGTGTTGAGGATAAAACGATCAGGAGAATAGTAAAAATGTGGGCGAATTTTGCAAGAACTGGAAATCCAAATCCCGTTGAAGACGTAACTTGGAAACCTGTTTCCAGGGACGAATTTAACTTTTTCGAAATAGGCAGGCAGTTAGTCGGTGGTGTAAATCCGGATAAAGAAAGGATGGAGTTTTGGGATGAAATTTTCAAGTTGATATCACCAGATTCTAAGTTTTAATATTAGTCGTTCTGAGTTTAAAATAAATATGTTAAAGACTGTAGTGCGCATTTTATTCAGGAGAAGAAAATATATATTTATGACGATTTAGAGCAGTTCATAAATAGTCTACATCTATTGTATATTGCAAATTTAGCATTACTATCTCCAGTAATATTTACAAAGTAGGCACTACACGTAACACATAATTTTTAAATTGGACAAAACTACTGAATTTGTAACCAGAATACAAGAGCAAAACATGAACCTGTTGTCAATTTCTTCAATATGGTTTGAAATTGTGATTGCGTCTACTGCATGTATGGCTATATGCTTTGGGTTTCTTTTATATTCTAGTACGTTTACGTATGCATCATTCTATTCTTGTACACGTCACAGTGATACAGTGTTGGTCTTAATTAATATGTCCTCTTATGGTGTAGAGTTAGTAAAAAAAAATAGTAATGTATGTAAACGATAATAAGCTTCTATATATGCTCTGTAAGGAAGGTTGATAGGTACCTTTGCAGACTGACACAAAATCTAACTGTCTGTGACGTCCAAGGACCCTAGTTTTGATATTCGTTCTGCCATAACAGGAGACATTAAATAAGACCACCATTAAATTACGTAAATGAATTTTGTAGTAAGTGAGCATAGCAAAACTGGAAAAGGTAGTTGCCTTCTGTAAATTGAAAGTGGGGTTTTAGACATCTTTGTTCAAAATAAACTGAAGCGCCTACTACCTTATGAAAGGTCTTTGAAAAAGATCTGTGACAAAAGATATTCTTCCTAAATACGGAATTGATGCAAGAACTAACTTTGCTTATTCCGCCCCCGACTACTTTTCCTACCAAGGTAGTGTTCGTCCATAAAATATAGCTTGAAAAGATCAAATATACCTATTGACCGAGAATGCCAATTCTCATTGTTATGCTATTCTGTGAGATAACTGTAGTTCTCCATCAATCCTGCTTCCGACATGTTCAAATCTATACGCTAAAACTGCATTTTGATAAGCAACGAGCGAAATCACAGAATAAGCAGAAAGAACAAGGCGATCGCAGGATTTGTGCGGAGACCCCAAATCGCCAAATTGATTCAATGTGATCTAGGAACCTCTGCACAACGACAATAGTTTTTCTTATCCATTTATTTTCTTTAATTCTTGTCCTGTTGTATATAATAGATTTATTCGAAAATCCAAAGAAACTGCGACCATCGTTAACATCAGAATTTATCTTGCAAGAGCGAATGGCATAATAGCATGATGGCCATTGTCTTCTTTTACAGTTATTTTATTTAAACCTAACAATCTAATATATAACAAAGTATGTAAATATTATGGGTACTAACCTTACCTTTTACACAATGCAACTTATCAAGGTTTATTAATTGTTTTTAAAACTGTAATAGTTATTTAAAACTAATAAAATACGTAAATAAATAAATAAAATAAGCAAATCATGTAGATTAAACGGATGAGTAAACTAATTTATGTAGGTACCAATGTAAACAATAACAAACTGCCATGTTGGGAGGCCGTTGTTTGAAGTCAAGTTAGGCTTAGAAATTCAGACGCCGATGGCTCATCCACTGCTTTTACTCTTTATCCTTATTATTTAAACTCTGCAGAGTGCATTTGAGTGTAATTCATTATCTTATCTTTAAATTACTGTTGGTATTGTACGAACACATTAATTATTTGAAATTGATTAGACTATTGCAATTTATACAAGCAATACTAATGAGGGACCTACAACATAACGTTCGGTTCTAATAAAATAGATCTATGCAACTTTAAAATCATAGTTTCGGTCACAGTTGATTAAACTGCTTAGTTACGATGGATATCGTGGTTGAAGTGAACGAAGGAATTCTACGTGGAAAAGCGTCTTTGAATTACAAGAATGGACGTTTCTTTAGTTTCTTTGGGATACCGTATGCTCTACCGCCAATTGGGAATTTGCGTTTTAAGGTAAACAAAACCTATTAAAATACAGTTTTTGATAGGTCAAATCCGTTGTTGTAAGATCGAATTGTTGAGCGATATAATCGTAATATATAATTAAAATACTGATTGTGATTAGATGTCACTGGATTTATTATTTTACACAATACACATAATCGACGGCTCGCACGTAAACATAACCTTAACAAATCTGCACAATCGACGGCTGTACTCATTGACAACGAGAGGTCACTACAATAAGAAAATATTCACCCAGTTTTAGTTGCCTTTAGGTCGCCTGCGGCAGCAGTTGCAGCGCGCGAAATGTAAAGGCGAAATGTGGGAGCGAATCTAAAAAAAACTTTACAAAAGAAAAAGATTTATATCATTGATTTTATGTCATTAATATTAAATAGCAACATAAAAAAGTTCGAGCATTCGGAACTTTTTAATCTTTTATCTTGTCTGTTTGAGTGCTACATATTATCGATAGAACTCGTACGATCTAGCGTAGATAATAGAATAACGCTTCGAACAAATATACTTACATTTTCTTGGAAGATTTATGTTTATTTTTTTTAACAAATTAGTGATTTTCTTAAGAGTTTCGACTTTAATTTTCCTGCATAACCCTAAACTTTATTTACATTCGATATTTTCATTATGTTCATTATTTAATTTCTTCAATTAATTTGTTAGTCGAAATGCTAGCAAATTTAAAGTACTAGCACGACATTTTAAAAATAAATATATGTGCATGAACATCTAACACACATATTACTTCTTTGTACTGTGGTAATTTCTAGGTGTTTCCGTACCAATGCATACATATCTCCATACTTCATACTAAATCTGTCAGTCCTATCTCAATCAACGCCATTGATAAATCGTTGGTTTATATTCTTGTTATTTTATTCACATATTCAAGGTGTTGTGAATTGTGATAGAATAGTTGCCTAAATCCAAGTAAAAGATATGAAACACTTATTTTCTAAAAAAGAAAAATTAATCACATTATATAAATTGAAGTTAAATAAAATAATAATAAAATTAAAATATTAAATAAAATTAAGCAATCTTGAAGTTTATTTTGTTGACGTTTCGCAGATGTACATTTGCTTTTTCAAAATCCAAAATAAAATTACACAATGAAAATGAATCTTAAAATTTAGAAGAGATGTTTAAATTATTTAAATTAATTTAGAATTTACATTTCATTTTTTTAATTTTATCATTTACATTTCACGATGAAATGTAAATTTAAAGAAAAGATTTATAATAAATAACTTAAAAAAAAATGTAAATTCTAATTAATTTAAATTATTTCAACGTTTAGAAATTTTGATTTTAAGATTGAAAAATGAGAAAATAATATATGAATTATAAAAACAACAAAATTTCATTTTTTGACTCATCTCTTCTAAATTTTAAAATTAATTTTCATTTAATTTTGTTTTTAAAAAGCAAAATGTATATATCGGCGAAACATCAATAAAAAAAACTTCTAAATTATTTAGATCATTTTATTTCATTTCCGACAATATCAAGATAACTAAAAATTACATTATCAATCCAAAACGGAAAAGAAAAAACTTCAAAGAATAATACCTTTATGTCATTACAACACCTCTATTCGTATAATCTCCAATATTACATATTGTTATTGCAAATGCTTGCTCTAAATTAGTTTTTCAATTCCTAACGGATCTTTCCGACATTTTAAATTATACCGCATTGACGCAATCCAATGACGTCAAGTTCTTGAGATGTGTTTTTTACCAATGGGAGAAGATATTCCTCCTTTCCCATAGCTGGTGTATAGAAAATGAGTAGTTTCGATTTTGTAGGATATTTGTATTTACGATTTTGCTTAATATGTGCATAATCAACAATAAGTCCAATTATAACTGATTCATTAATATATGCAGGTTATAATGAACATAAGACCACACAGAAAACAATAGTTTTTATTTGTATGTATAGTGTATTTAGTACAGTATTATAAATGTTATTAAAATCTTAGCTCATTTTGAAACAGGTAATCTGCACAAAGCATTAGTTTTGTTGAACGTAGAACGTTAAATACAACTATTGCTACGTTCGAATTTCCACTCGCTAGAGGGGAGGAGATTTGTTGAGCACCCATAGACAAGGATAAATATATAGATAGAGCTTAGAGATGCGCAGTGTTCAGATCACATGGAGGCCGCCATTTTGATGTATGACAGGGTCGTGAAAAAACCATTTAAAGATAAAACAAGAACGTAATGGTAATATTTTAAAATAAATAAAATGCTCATACTTTCTTTTGACACTAGTATTATACTATATACATACAGGAAATTGTATTTTTTACTGCTAGAAAGACATTGTATTACTGTATAAGCTAATACACTAATACTTGGAATCTTAAGTTTTAGGTTATTTCATATTTCTGCGGTATAGTAATACACATTATGTCATATGACATTTCTGTATTGGTGGCTAAACAATATGTTTGTGTAATTTTTTTCTTATTAATTCGAGTTACAGTTCTTGCTTTAATTTCACCAAACTATGAAGCCCTATTTTACAATAACACTCAATGATCACTTTTGTTAATAAGATCGGATGTTCTTCAGGAAACTGTGATATGCTGAAATTACCAATACATATTCTTAATTTCTCGGATCAGTTGACTATTAATCCATCTGAAATAGAATACATGTCATGTCAATGTTTTGTGTCAACAGTGCAGAAATACCTTTATTCTTTCATTGCGACAGTGTATATTTATTTTCTCTCAGATTCTTTGAGCAGACGTTAACTGCAACAAGCACTCTTCACAAAGGAGAATGCAATAAAGTTATACCACATACCCATAACAAGTAGATTATAGTTGGCTCTTACTGATGGAAACTGATGTTGTCATCAGGGGATACCAATCTATGGATGCTTTTACATCCCGGTACACAGCAAGACATTCTACAACATAAACGCTAATTCACATCTAATTATTCACAGTAATAATACCACACACTTCACTAAATGTTCTTGGTTCTCTTAACACTTAAACTCTCTTAAAATATTTTAAAAAATGGTCCAACGAAATGAATTATTTACTAACAATGTATTATTCAATAATTCAACTACACTTTAATAAACTACTAATTACTAAACAACTTTAATCGAAAATAATAGTATAAATATAAAATGCTTAAATAATACGAAAATATAAACACGAATAACCTTAAAAACAATGCGTTTTATAAACCTCCCAAACAAAACTACTACAACAACAGCTGATCTATACATCAAAATGGCGGTTTCTACACAATCTGAAAGTTCGCGAATGCGCAATGGTCTAAACTCTTTCTAATAGTTATTTTCTTGTCTATGTGAGCACCTGACTTTAGATACAACGGAGTTGTACTGGAATAAAAGAACGTTCATCTGGTTGATTTTTGACATGTTTTAAATGTTTGTCTGACAGAAATTAATTTACGTAAAAACTGCTCACACAAACAAAACAAAAGGTCTATAGTATAAGTATGCTTTTGGTTAGTCTTTAACTTATTATTTTTGGCCCGATTCAATTCACAGTCTGTCAGAAATATAGTCAATTTTACACCGCTTGAATGCATGACCTTTATTTTTTGTCTTATCATGATGTGAAAAGAATAATGAGAATGGGATTTAGTGAAGACGTGTTAGATCACGCTTGTCGCTTACACCGAGACGTGTGCTTTATCTCTGGTCAAGAGATATCTTCTCCCACCATTATGAATCTGCGAGCTCCCGATCATAATCCCGAGCAGAAAAATCTACACCAAAAAATCTCAGATCTGTTATAAGAACGCCGCACGAGTTTGCTCTATGTGCTCTGATGGAAATAAAAGAACGCTTCACAGCTAGAAAAACATACCTTTATTATTTGACAGCCGAGATATATTTTGTCTATCTGTCATAGAACGCTCGTACATTTTTTCAAACATCTATTATAAGTATTATTAATTTATAGCGCCACTAGAAATCTATTATAAATTTAAAAATGCAGTAAATATGTCGCTTAATATTTAAAATAAATATAGAGTTTTGTATATTTATTGGAAAATTCATAAACATTGTTATTTGCTTACAACATTCCAAAAACAAAGTACATTTTAATACATTAAATTTTAAATAATAAGAAAGTTATAACGCATAATAGAAATTGAAGAGAATGGAATTGCGCGATCGAGGTTGTGCAGTGAAGAAACAGTGTACTGTGTAAAACTATTGGTGATGGCAATGCATAGAAGGGTTCCACAAGAAAGTATTCTTGATTCCCTACTTTATGTATAACATAATGCTTCATACAATTCTTCTGTATGTTATAACTAAATTTAGAAAGGAAAACATAATATTGTTAGAGAGCAAATAATTCAAGATTTCCGACGGTTTCATAGAGTCACTCAAAGTAATGAATATTATTTAACTCGTTGAATAATTCTTCTCCTGATACATCAGATTTATTTATTTTTATGTCGGTAACATGTTTTCCAGCTTCATACATTTTGCTAATCTATTTGATTTATCAAGTTTTTAAAAATTCAAAAAATCAAATATTTCACAGTTATTTTTAATTTCTCAATTTTTCATTTAATGCAGCAGTATCCAGAATAACAAAATAAAAATTATTTTAAATATTTCTTCAGATTTGGTGGGATTTTCATCTTTACTTCGTAACTAAATATTGGTTTTTTGCTTGTGGCCTCACAGGATTCATTGATGGAAGAGAAAGATCGCAATCAATGGTTACGGCAATTTTTGCTTCTTTTCGCATATCATTAAACCTGAACTTTCTTTATGAGGTAAAATCTTTTATGTACGCTTCAGTATTTTTAATAATGATGCAATTGCTGGTATAATGTTGCCTGGGAGTCTTGCATCACTTTACTGACTACGTTAATTTTACTTAATACGTTTGTACCGGAAAACTACAGTGCAAGCAAACTTAAAGATTTTATTTTTAGTAGCAAACTAATTGCCAGGTTTCGAGTATTATTGTCTTTTGTGGCGTCTGAATAAAGAGCATATATTTTATCCATATTACATCGTAACATTTTTAGAGCATCCATTCTACTGTCCCATGTAGTATTAGAAAGAGGTTTTAATTATGGTGCAGGAAATTCATTTTTAGCGCTTGCCATCATTGAGGCGATGCAAAAAAAAACATAATTCTTGCGCAATTCCAGAGAAATTTAACTTCTAAAGACGACTTAACAGCAACATTTATTACTAAATTTAAACTGTACGCAGCACATGACGTAAAAAAAGCTTTAGGATTTAAGTCTATTTTTTTTGCAAATGGTTATGACACCATTTCCCATTTGCTCCATTGTCATATCCTTGTCCCCTTAAATCGTTGAATCTATGTCATAAGCTTTTAAACAGTTAATTAAGGTATTTGCTAATTCTTGTCCTATCGAATCTGATAATAAGACAAAATCTAAGCGTGCTTTCTAATTTCCAATATTTTGGTTTCAGTATTTAACAAAACAAATCTTACAACAATAGCAAGGCCGATCTTTATGACTTACATCAGGTGTTGAATCCAATATGATGGCGAAATATTTTTTATAATTATATATATATTATTTTGGGCCTTATTGTGCCCTCTCCTGTTAGGCACCCGTGTACGCCACACCCCTTGCACACCCGCCACGGAACGGCCCTGTTTCCTAAATACTAATCAATACTTCCTGAAATGAACTATTTTTTTCGACTGAAGTATGTAAGAGTTCGTATTTGAATCGAGATTTTTGCTTGTTTCTACCTATGACTAATCAAACAGCAAAAATAACAATGCGTTCTTAATCGGAGAACAGTTTCAAATAGAATGAAAGCCCTATAACCTGTCTTTTTGTGCGTTAAAGTAAAACATTGAGGAGGGAACTGGCTTTTATTTTGCTTTATTTTTAATTTATTATATAATTAGTACCTTTGCAAAACTAAACTTTTACAGTATGTCAAATATGATACATATATAAAATAAACCGGATATACAAATAGAAAAAAAACTTATCTCTAAATGATAAGCGAAAAAACGCTGTTTATATATAAAAAAAAATGATAACTTTGCACTGGTTCAATATCCTGCTTTTTCCAATAAATATAATCTATTGACCCAATTATGCGAATATACACTATCATTGTGCAGATTTATGTCAAGGTAATTTTTACGGAAAACCTCATTTATACGTGTATTTATTCTAAATTATTTAAAAAAAAAAATGAATCAGTAACTTTATAATGTGTGATTTACGGCATTTCATAACTTTATTACTACGTATATGTAATAAATAGCAACAACAAATTATTGTTTAGTATATAATATCTAATATTAAATAGCACTGCAGTAATGCTAAACTAGTAAACCTTGTTAACAAAATTTTAAATTTATTTCTACTATCTTGTATTTATACGCGTTATGTTTTATTGGTGATGCTGTATTATGGTTTACTAGCGAAAAATATTTGAAATAACAAAAAAGAACACGTATACTATTAGTTCAAAGTGCTTAGCTACTTACAGATTTACTAATAAAAGTTATTTTATTTGTTATTATTTTAATTTATTTGCTCAATCAAGTTTGAAAGAGTTTAAGTAAAAAGCATATTTCTATTTTATATTATAATCACAAGAATTAATACCACAGGCGCCGCAGCCTCCAACGAAATGGATGGGAGTCATGGATGCAACGAAGAAAAAGGAGGGTTGCATTTCACGAAATACATTCACGCAAAACATCGAAGGTGGTGAAGATTGCCTTTTTCTAAATGTATATTCATCAATGGTATGTTAGTAGAGTAGATAGAAACCTCATATTCGTCTTTAATATTAATTTTACAGCGTTTTACAAAATCTGAGACTTTAAAACCTGTCATGGTTTGGGTACATGGGGGTGCATTTGTCATGGTTCACTAAAACTGACTTATACGGTCCTGAATATTTACTCACTGAAGATATAGTACTGATCACCGTAAGCTACAGACTTGTGACGCTTGGTACTTGGTTTTAAATTAAAAATTATATTAAGCTAGTGCGATTTCCTTTAAACTTATAGGTTTATATGTTTGGAAGATACTACACTTGGTGTGACAGGGAATAACGGCTTGAGAGATGTTTTAATGGCATTGAAATGGGTTCAGAAGAACATCAAAGCATTTTTAGGAGATGCCAATAATGTAACACTATTTGGTGAAAGCTCTGGTGGAGTCATGTGTCACTATTTGATGCTATCGCCGTTAGGAAAAGTACCTCATATTAGTTACATTGTATGGTGATCTTCACTGGAGTTTCAGGATTATTTCACAAATCATTTTGCAAAGTGGTAATGCCTCTATATTTGGTCAGAAGGTGCTAGGAACTCTGCTAGAGAATTAGCTAAGGTTTTAGGTCGGTTATCAGATAACGATAAGAAATTTTGGAATTTCTTCAGCAGCAGCCAGTTGACTTGCTTTTCGAGGCTCAGGAGAAAGTTAAAGCTGTACGATTAATTTAATTCAGTGAATTTTTCAAAAGCAACTTAATATTACAAATCTGCCTGTGATAGTAATAAGTAACTAAAAATAATAATTTAGATTATTTCTCCACATATTAAAAGGCATTTTTATCCAGTATTGAAAATTATTCCAACCTTGAAGCTCCAGTGATTAGTGAAAACCCATTTCGTATCATACTAAAAGGAGAATACAACAAAGTGCCCATGATAATTGGTTATACTTCTGACGAGGGACTCTTCTTTGACTATAAAATCAAGGCGATCACTAAACGCAATCAAACCGAGCCATTGATAACAGACTTTGAAAATTTGATACCGTTTCAATTGAACATAGGCAAAGGAACAGTTTTATCCAAGTATATTGCAAATGAAATAAAATCATTTTATTTCAACGGCCAGCTTCCAGTATTAAAGGACAGACAGAAAGTCTATGAGGTAAGCATTCAGATTTTACGATAAACAGATGTGCAGATATGCATTTTTCAGTTGTATGCCGATTTATATTTTATTCAACAAGCGCATAATACCGCCAGCATGCACTTTGAAAGTTTAAGTTATCCTATTTATTGTTTCAAGTTCTCAGTAGATGCTGGCTTCAATTTCTACAAAAAGTTGCATGGCGTTAATTTTCCAGGTGAAATTGTTTTGATTTTTCCGGAACTATGCTTAAATTAGGGAGATTTAAATTGTAGGTGCTTCACATTCGGATGACGTGTGTTATTTATTTAAAGTTGGTAGCCACGTAAAAGAGGTCGTTGAGAATAGTTGGAAGACATAACAATTCAGAGGATGGTGAAACTTTGGACTAACTTCGCGCGAACTGGAAATCCTAACAATCATGAATTGGACCAAATTATTTCGACAGAATGGAAGCCTATCAAAGCGGGAAAGTTATATTTCTTGAATATAGGCAAATATCTTACCATTGAAGACAGTCCTGATAAGGAAAAGGTGGAATTTTGGAATAATATTTATAAAATGTGTTCATATGTAAATAAATTATAGAAACTAGAGCTTCGCATATTTACAACAGATATGAAACACAATCTGCATTATGTTTCATATGCATGGTAGTGCGCGTTAATTCAATATTTCACGAAAACATGTCATTCTAGGGGAAGGGTCGATTAGGTGCAATATTCATTTCCTATTTAAGGCAAATAAGGAAAATATTATTGCCCTATATTATTTCTAATAAACATTTAAACATGTTAATTTAAGATCAATATTTATTTAATAAAATTATTATTTATTTATTTATTTATTTATTATTTATTGCCCAACAGATTTCTATCCAATTACAGGACAATCTTAATCAATATATAATTAAACTTAAATCTACTTAACAACTAATCTAAACTTATATAACCCTCATATGTATAAGTAACACGTATACATCTTAACATCTAATCACAAATAACGTATACTACATGAGCACATATTTAACAACGTGGTAAGAGGTGAGAAATGTATATCAGTATCATTATGGGACAAAGAATTGTACGTATTACATAATCGATACAGTGGAGATTTAATCATTATATTTGTTCTCGGTTTAGGACAATAAAACGTATAGTGAGATCTAGTTGAAGGCCGAGGAACGGCAAATTGAAGTAAGTTTAGTAGTTCTGGAGCGTCTATACGGTTATTAACTAAACTATGAAGAAACTTAATATCGGATCGATCACGACGCAGGTCCAGGGAGTCGATATTATACATTGCAAGTAAGGTTGTGTGGCTGAATCCCTGCACAGGGTAAACACCGTGCTGCTTGTAGTACAAATATTTTAAAAATCGTCGCTGCACTTGTTCCATAACCTGCATGTGGCTGATATACAAGGGGGACCAAATAACTGACGCGTACTCTAATTTAGAGCGAACAAAAGCAAAATAAACTAACAAAATGGGCTCTAACGTGGTGAAAGGCCTGGTAGTGCGAATAATGTATCCTAGCGTTTTTAGAGCAGCACTAGCCACAGCAGATATGTGATCGGCAAAGGATAACTTGGAGTCGAAGATTACGCCAAGATCCTTAAAACAAGTTGATCTAGGTACGATGATATCATTAATGTAGTATGTATGATGTATGGAGTGCTTTTTACGAGTGAAGCTCACAATATTACACTTGCTTACATTTATATTTAATCTATTATTAACACACCATGTCTGCAATTCACTCAACTGGTTCTGAAGATAGATGCAATCGTCAACGGTATCAATAATATGAAAAAGCTTTAAATCGTCGGCAAAAAGTAATTTTGAACAAGTCAGTATATCGCACACATCATTTATGTAAATTGTGAAAAGAAGGGGCCCTAAATTGGTACCTTGTGGTACACCAGAAGAAGGAGAGAAATCTTGAGATTCGTGACCCTCGCAAGCCACATAGTGCTTCCTCTGCGTCAGGTATGATTCGAAGAAGGCGACCATCGACGTGGATAGTCCCATTGCATCCAGCTTCCGCAGCAGTATGGAGTGATCGATACGATCAAAAGCCTTGCTCAGATCGGTGTAAATCACATCGATTTGCTTATTCTTATCTATGTTTTCGGAAATAAACTGGGTAATGACTGCTAAGTTGGTTACAGTTGATCGATTGCTAATAAATCCGTGCTGATAAATTGAAATGAATGGCTTAACTTGAGAATAAATACGGGGGTATAGGCACTTTTCGAAAACCTTCGCAAAGTTATTTATGATTGCAATTGGCGATAGTTTTCAATAATTGGCGGTCTCCCTTCTTGTATACAGGTACCAATTTTGCAATCTTCCAGAGATCCGGAAACGTAGTAGTTTTTAGAGACAAATTGAAAAGGAAGCACAATGGTTGGACCAATACATGGGCACAGTCTTTTAAAATAAAACTAGGTATTCCGTCATTCCCCATAGTGTAGTTATCCTTAAGTGATTTTAGGGCGACAAGGATTTCAGCTTCAGTAATATAATCCACGTTGATTGTTAAGGGATTCATAGAAGTGGATGTGTCTTGCATGAGAGGATCCGATCTGGGCAGGTAGACCGACTGAAAGTATTCTTTAAAAGCATTCACTATCGAGGAAGGGTTGTTAAAAGTTTCACCATCAGCGTTTAAGGTTGAAGTCGGAATGCCACTATTACTCTTCCTATTGTTAATATATTGCCAAAATCGATTAGTGTTCTTTGAGATGGCGGTCTGGGACTCCAGTATAAAGTTATTAAATAATAACTTCGAATCTACTTTAATTTTTTTACGCAACATCTTGTAATTCTCCAAATCTTGTGATGACTTGGATTTTCCATATCTCCGGCGATAGTATTCCTTCATGTCGATATCTCTAATATGTTCTTTTGTGTACCAGATCGGATAATGGGATCTCCTAATAGTTTTAAGTGGAACGTGCTCCTGTATGATGTTGTAAAGGGTATCATAAAACATAGCACATGCTTTGTTCACATCCGTTATGGCATGAAGAAATGACCAGTCGATATTTAAAAAAGTGCTATAGAGGTCGACGAAGTTTGCTTTTTTGAAATTATATGCTATCTTATCGGGATTACCAGTGATGTAGGGAGTACGCGCAATACTGCAGGAAAAAGAGACACTTAGGCTGGGATGATTAGAGTCCTCGTTAACCAGAGGTAGACATTCCCTCTGTACGGAGATATTTCTGTCACTAAGTACTAAATCTAACAATCGTCCACGAGAATTTAATATTGAGTTATATTGCTTTAGGTTTGAAAAATCTATAAAGTTATTTATTGAACAGCATTTGGTATCATTAATGGTAGGGTCATTAAAATGTGAAATATTAAAATCACCAAGTATAATAATATTCTTCTCCAACCTACTGTTAAATTCTTCAAAAGCAGACATAAAATTTTCAAAATCAATACCTGATACATCGGGTGGAATATATAATACATAAATAGTAAATAAACTATACTCTATTTTAACAGTACAGCCAACAATATCAATAATAGGAAATAATACTTTAATGCTACTAACATCTAGATGTTGATAAGTAATATCTGATTTGATTGCTATAAGCGCGCCTCCGCCACGTCTTCTATTAACCGCACTAAAGATGCGATCGGCTCTTATCACAGAGTATACCGGTGGGAATAGTTCAGAGTCATATACATCATCAGAGAGCCAAGTCTCAGTAATACAAACAATATCGTAACATTCACTACTAACACCACTATAAAAATCTAAAGTTTTAGTTCGTAAACCACGTGTATTTTGGTAATAAATGGTGACTTCTCTGTTGGGCATTTTCAGTTTAAAGTCTCGATTGTCGGAATTCCTTGTTTGTACCTAATACGTAAGTTGGTTTCACCATTCGCCACCCTCGAGCTCAGTTCGGCCTTTACACCTCTAAAGAATTCCATTTGACGACGTGTCTTATCCAAGGAGATATTAATGTGACGATACTCTTCTGACTCTCGAATATGTTTGCAATGTTTAACGACAGTGCGTACATCCTTGACGCTATTAAGCTTAACTCTGAGGGGTCTAGGGCGGTTATTGTTGCTGTTATAGCGTCCAAGACGACGAATTTCTATGTTTTCAATATCAATAGATATTGGCAGACATTCCAGAACGGAATGAGTAGCGTTCAAGTCAGAAGTATGTCGTTCGTTTGCGTCATTGGACTCAGGCTCAGCAACATTAAATAGAATAACATTTTGTTTACGAGTATTTCTTTCATCCAATTCAGCAAGTAGCTCTTCAAAAACTTTCCCCTCAATTTTGCAGGGTTGATTTAACGGTAAATCATTTTTCAAACTCAATATGGCTGCCTTTAGCTCATTAATATCACTACTTAGAACATTGCAATTACGACATGACCATGAGAGCCCCTTTTTCGTTTTGATTGTTCGAACTTCGGTTGCGGTTAAATCAACACATGTATGGATAAAGTTTTTTTTGCATACAGAACATCCAATTAATTTATGGTCATCAGCGGTATTGTTGCAACCACATTCGCATTTGCACATTGGCGTTTTAGTGGCGGATGACATAGTAATAATCTAGGATACGAAAAAGACAGATAGCAGGTTAGAGACGATGGGTGAAGGAGAACGACAAGGACACTCTTCACACCAAGGGGGCCTCTCCTGGTGACTAACTAAACGAACAATAAGGCCGCGGATAAACAGGACAGGAAAAAGAACTTTTATATTGAACCCTATATACGGAATCAAATAAAATTCCGGAAAAGAAAAGACATAGAAAAAGGAAAAACGGCGAACGCTTAAAAAAGAAACAAAAACTACAGTGAAGAGACTGGGAGATAGGAATTAAACAGTAAAAGTAGCAAAATACAAAACCACATCAGGAGCAGACATATATCAGATAGAAGAGCATAAAATTAGCTACAGAACGGTAGCAAAATCACTAAAAACTATAAGGTATGACTTACAGTAATAATCAAAAAGCACTTTAGGCAAATAAAACCGCACACTCACGTTATACTGTGTTGTTAAATTGTAAATTAAATAAAATACTTAACTACTGTATGTATATACTTTCGAAGAAGGTTTTTTAGCCTTAATTCTAAAAACGATGATACACATTTCCTAAAGCATGTGATCCATGCCATTAAAAAGCATTTTACATCTTAAATCTAATGAATAGTGGTAAATTATAATTAGGTTAAACATATAAAGAGGAAGTTCTGATCTTTTTTTTATTATTATATTCAAATTAAACGTTTCGACAATGTCATCTTCAGATCTACGTCGACATTTTAGTTATTCATAAGTTACCGATGCTGACCTGGAGCTAAAAGATTGGAAAAGTTTAGAACTTCTCCTTTAAAATTTAACCTAATGAAAAGCTACTTGCGTTTATACCTATCTTCCTCCACCATTTTCAAATGTTTTTTTGGATTTCAAATGGTGTTCTCTATATGGAACACATCTCCTGGATTCCAATTCACTGCCAATCGATAAAATTTTTGTATGCTATAATTTTCCTTATTTATCAAGTGGCTTACCGTTGGACCCGTCTGTCTTAGCCCAATACGCAATTGAGCTTCTGTACAATAGATTTTCTCTATATGATGCTTCTGCTACTATTTTGAGTTTTTGGAGCCTCCATTTCAGAGATAATGGGAATATTCGACTCTCCAAGATGTAGATAAAAAGCAATTTCTATTTTTCGTATGATCGCTAATAGCTCTGGGTAACAGGTGGTTTATGCCATCGAAATCGAACGGATTTTTTGGGACTTCTAGCGATAGGCCTGCGACATGTGTATTTATCTAAAGACCACCTTACGTGAAACCTATTTTTGAAAGCTAATAGAAGAAATAGGTAAAGAGTAAGTACATTTTGGACGAATTGTTTCTGCGGTTGAATTGTTTACGTGTGTCCTTCCATTCTTATGTGTGATTAAAAATCAGAGTAGGCTTTCTTCTTGTATAGCCCTGTATCAATATGACATCTAGCATGTAAAAAATCTCTACCGAAGGCTTGAACATCTTCGGATTCCGCTAAATTTTAGTGGGGATGATATATTACATCAATAGACACACGTTGCCAGTGCTTAAAGTGTGATAGTGTAATAGTTTTTGGCTTTTTTGACGGAACAAATAGATTAAATTGAATAATGTTGGGAAATATTTATAACTTCAGTAGTTGTCAATATGGCATGTATTCAAATGGATTGACATTTTGCTGTCACAATCTTGCTAATCGTAGAGTAGACTTTTTTCCCAAAGAAGTCCGGTCATAAGTCATCAAGCAGCTTGTGAGTATCTTTTGACCTTTCACTTAGAATTTCCAGAAACACATGGTATATATTTTGTCGTTGATAAAATAAAATGAACGATGATTGGTTTTTAATAAGTTTCGAAAATTTGAAGGTACAGAATAACATGCTTGTCGAAGCTTTCAAAAGTTGTTACAAATAACAATACAATAGTATTTTTTCGATATATTAAGGTTTTCTCTAAACTGTAATTTTGGTACATACTTCGTTTGAGAGTTTCATTTTTAATATTATTCTGTAATACTACTGAATGATAAAACCAACCGTTTAATGCCGTCACTTCGCTGGGGCTGGTATATCAATCATCAAGATAATATCATATCTGATGTGCTAAGGAAACTGTTTAAGAACATTTATCAAATATTCCAATTAATACATAAAAAAATATTGGATATAAAAAAGGAATACTAAACCCATCAACTTAAATAGCATCGACAGCACCAACAATACTTCAGTTAGAAGTGAATATTAATAATACGCAAAAATCTGCAGGATCTTCAAAAAAGAAAAGTAGGGCATTATATTCACTCCGAGAAAGTAGAACAAGAACATGAGCTCAAGCGCTTTTGGCGGGAGTTACCTAAGGAAATGAAAGATGTAATTGCACCAAGATCGCACCAAGCCTGCGGGAAGGTTGCATGTACTAGGCGAAAGTCACAAAGAGAATGAAAATACATACGAAAACGCCAGTACATGTTATAAACATTGTGTGGAGAAGAATCTTATGTCGTCCTAGCTTCAAAAGAAATGAGCTTGCACAATACAGGCATTAGGATGTAATATTTTCCTTTGAGGGCGACAGAATCGTTTTCGTAAATAAGAAGGAACCAAGAGATAAGTCGAAAATGCCTTTAAGGTAATTGAATACAAACAAAATAAAAGAAAGTATTGCATACATGCAGATTGTATATTACCTCCGATAAATTAAATATCGTGCAATCAATAAAAAAATTCCAAGAAATCATCCAAACTTTCCCTCTGGTAGGCAACGGCCCACCCCAATTCAATTAATAAGCAGAGATCCCATATCGCTTCTACCTGCCCAAAAACGCAGTGAGTCATTCGGGGAAGCGACAAACTTCGTTGTTGCTTCATTAAAATTGGGGTTGTTCGCTGTATTGTAAGCAGAGGGTTATATATTCTGATTAGCATTATGTCTGGGCTTCCACGACATGTTGTATGGCTGTAACAATAGATAAAATAACTAGGTGTAATTTGGTATAGATTTATATCTAACTAAATGCTAGGATTTTATATCTCGTTCGTAGTGAATTAAATTTGATAGCTGTGAATTAGATAATTAAGCGTGATTGTAAAAGGATAAATTATAAGGAGTGTATTGCAGGTTTTTGAGAGGTGATTCTTCCTTATAATTCCTCAATTGTTTATAACAGAGAAACAAAATTTCGGTGGTTTTTCTATTTTCATTTGTTAATTTATTAAAATAGGACTAGGGTGACTCACTGCTTCAATCGTAAGAGAGATTTACCTTAGCTATGAATATGTCGATGGAATCTTTTCTTGCACACACATAATAATGCGATAAATAAGAATATAGTGTGTTAATTAAATCTGCATATCTGTGAGTTATTGACTCTCCACTTACAGTGGCAGGCAGCAAAGATTTGGTTATCTGTATAATATAATCTTAAAATGCTTTTATTGGAAATGGAAAAAAAATACAATGATACCTATTTGCTTTCGGAAAATAACAATAATAACAGTAATATTAGTTCTTTAAAAGAAACGATAGACCAAAACAAAATAATTTATGTTCCAAGGTTACTAGTTTCGGTTGGCCACAGCCATCTTCACATCAATGTCAAATTAATTGACAATAATCCTATTGACGTTGATCTGAAGATGGTTGTTGCAAGCCGAAACTAGTAAACATATCTTAATATATACTTTTGAACAAAAGAACGAGTTTTCCACTCTTTCCACTCATACAAAATGAATTTGTTAATTAAAATGCTTTAGAATATGAAATTGATAGTTGATCGCCGTGTAGAATTTTGTGAAAGCATAAATTCATTGGTACCACTTTTCGCAGATTTGATTATTGCCAAACCTGGTTTGGGTTCAGTGCAAGTTATTCCAGAACCCTTTCTTACTAGTTGGCTTGCAATTTCCCTTGCTGGCTCTTATATGTACCTTTGTTGTGTTTGACCAGAGCTTCTAGATCATACAGACGTACCCAAATTAGTTTAGAAGATATCTTATTACAACCTTAAGAATAGTTTGACTGTTGTAGAAGATCCGCAATGCAGGCTTGTATTGCATTTCTTCCCTGTTTTTTCGATCCACATGCATACTGGTTTTGGGCTTGAAGCACTGGTTTCTGCGTAATTCTCCAATTATCCCAATGCAAAGCAACTTTGAAGGATTTGTTACAGGAGAGTTCGAGCATTGTATCCCTGTCCAGTTCCAAAGATAAGGTTTTTGATTAGAGCTGTTATTCTGGCATGCTCAGAAGTATTCTCCGGTCTCCACTATATTTCAGTGTGTATGCCCCCATTCTTACATTTCCCTTGTTCTAAATACTCAGAAGGGCTGGGTTTTCCATAGCGGCTGTTGGTGAGCTTTTTGTTACTTCAATGATACGTAGGCATGCAAAGTTATGAATCCTTTTGAGTTTTCTGATTGCATGCTTTTATATAACCATGGTCTCCAAATTAGGGAACCATAAGATAACATGAGCCTTACCACTGGTGTTTACAGCTAACACATTGTACGTCACTCAATTCTCCATGTTTTGCAATTTCTCTGGTTATTATTAGAGCTCTTTTAGATATGTATATTTGTATTTTTCCCATATGCGGGTTCCTCCAGGTTGGTTTTAATTCAAGGCCTATTCCTAAGAGTTTAACTTCATGATTGAATTGTATATTTTATTAGGAAGAGTTGATGGTTTTAGACCATCCAGTTTTTTACTTTATGTAAACGACACTAGAGTTGCTGATCCAGGAATAACCTTAAGGTTTTCCTTTATATACCACTCCTGCACAATTTTCAAAACTCTTTTGCATTAGTTCTGAAATAATGCCTATATTCTTTTCTCACTGTAAAACTACAATATCATCTTGACTATAGTAGCCACATTGTAAATGATTTTTGGAATAGTATTTTGAGGATAATTGATTTCTATTCACAATCCCTTATATAGATAAAAATTAATTTACAAATGGCGAAATGTTTCAGACGGTTAAATCTTCAGGCTTAAGAGTCAATAAAACAAAAGACTTAAGTCAAAGTATAGTAAAATTGGCTAAAATTGTTCAAAAATTTCATGATTTTTACTTAGTATTTTGAACAATTTTAGCAAATTTATTATACTTTGACTTAATCCTGTTTTTTTTTTACTCTTCGGCCTGAAGATTGGTGGTTTAAGCATTTAAAACATGTCGCCATTATTTCATTCTTAATAAGAAGAGTCTGTGAGATTTGGACCTAATTTTCGATTCACCTTTTACCGTAATTTTTCAATTCTTGGTTGGGTATAACTGTAGAATTTTGTTTATATTTACCAAAATAAATATCATGCCGATTTTTTACTGCTATAGTAAATTTTTCCATTTTTTCTTTTCTTCTAGTCTCAATATAGCTAATTGTGTGGAAAATTCCACCTGAGTTTAATAAGTACTGATGAAGAATAAACGACATGCGGCTGGTGAAAACTATTATTTTACTAATCACAATCAACGTCGTTAGAAGGATGGTAAAGGAAAAACAATTTAAAATGCTGCAGAAATCAGTTTAATACATTGAATTCAATTAATTCTACATTACCACTAAATGCGGAAATTGGGCAGATAATTAATTAAAAGAATCAGCACCTTCCCCACGAAATTAACATTCCGACTCATTAGTATGTCGTTGGCATTGGCCAATTGCTGAAACGTCGGAATTCCACTGCAGTGCGGAGAGTTACAGGGCCGCATAGTTGTTCCCATTGCTCGGCATTTCTGTCAATATTACAGTGGTTTGCAGTCGATTTTCAATTCGCATCACGTAAGTACGGTTTCGTGAGGATTTAAGCCAAAATTTTTATATGTCTCTTTTTAATCATAAAATATATTTATCCCATTGAAAAATGGATTATCAGCATTATGCAAATCTCTCCAATTCCAGTTGATAAATGCTAATTTAAGAATTATTTATTTTGTGCACATTCATGGATTAATTAACAACTCCTGCCCCAAACATTTTGTACCAAATTGGCATACTTCAAATTATAATTAGTTACGCATTGAAAGTTTCAATGTTATTACTTAATCATTTTATTCTACCTCTGAAGTTGCTTTTCGCTTAGAATTGTTGGCGCATATATTCAATTAAAAGTTTTAATTATTATTTGCGCATACAATACACAGACGCTCACATTTCGATTTTTTTTTTAAACACAAGATGTCTGGAGTCTGAAATCAATTTCAGCACTCCTAAGAAAAATAACTATATTATATTGATATATTAAAAGAAAATGCAAAGCTTTAGGCATTCTGGTGCTAGTTAATTGCTATTAGAAATCATATTTAACAAGAATGTAAAACAATTGTTTCTTTTTAATGAGTGTCCATATCCTAATATATTAAAAATAATATATCTCAATTCTGGGAAGGCTCAGTATTGGGCCGAAACGTTGCTGATAGAATTTTGACTTATAAAAATATAGGATCCGTCTGCAAACTAGATCATTTCTCAGAATTTATCTCTGGAGTTGGGTTGATTCCTGCTTATCCAACCCGTGATTTCCACCTCAAAATTTCTGTTGAAAAGGTATGTCGAAATCATGTGATTTGATGTCATTCCTAATAGGTGGCCTTCCACATAATGGACACTAGTATTGTGTTCCAATTCTGCACATCCGTCATTTGGTAGTTTTTGTAATGTAAGATACCTCATTCTTGCCTCTTACTTATTCATTATAACCAAATGTAGAGGAGGAAAGTTTAGAAGGTAAGCTATGCTGCTGTAGGAGTGATCTCTCATTGCTCCTGTTGTTCTTAAACATGCAAGCCTCTGCATCTAGCTAAGTTCTGTTGTAACAGTTTACTGCTGTATCTTTGTCCACTATACCAGAGCCGGACTAACCACCATGATGTATGCCCAGTACATTATATTAGGTCTTAATCCCCATGAGCTCTTCTAGCCAACACGGACTCCCTCCTGGGTTAATTCTCTAAAGCTGTTGATTCCAAGTAAGCTTCGGTCAAGAATGACACCAAAATACATATCTCACTTTTTCTGACAGTTTTATTTCTGCACTTCGGACTTTTGGGGATCCAACAATACCAAGTTCTTCCCTCTCGTGAATATTATTGTGGTCATTTTCCAAGTGGCGAGTATTATTTTATATTATATCGCAATTTGTAATTGAATCAGTTCGTGGTTATTGAGCTATAACTATATCTTTTCTGTTTATCTTATATTTCTGATAAGAATTCTTAACAAAGCTCATATCTGCTTGTTTATTGGTTGAAAAAGTGTAATAGAATGCGAGTTTTTCACAACACCTCCGAAAGAAGAAGCATTACAGAGGTGCCAAAAAAAAGTAAAATTTAAATGAAATATCTTTTTGAATACCAGAATGGGAAGCAGAATGAAATTTTTTATAAATCATTAAATTATTGTGTTTTATGATACTCGGAAAGAGAGTATTTAACTTTGTTAATAAATGCGATTGTCAGGAGAAGGTTCGCCCGCGGCACCGCAACAAACTTTATAATTTCTTACATCACTTATGTCTTAATACGATAATTCATATTGATTTCTTAATTGACCATTACATTTAATTATTTCTGTTTTTTTACCTGAAGAAGGCTAATTATGTGAGATAGATAATTTAAATGTAGTAAATAAATTACAATTCGGAAGTACTTATTTCAACACTTTAATCATCAACATTTTTTATGGTTTTCTAAAGTACTGCTGTGTACTGATTGAAGTAATTAAAAAATGCAAAACTGAATTTTAAATTGAAAAATAAAAATAAAATAACCTAGCTCAACGGCTAATATTTTAGAACACAAAAAAACTATTAACCTTAGAGTTACCCTCGCGAATTAAAACTTCTAATCTAACCACGAAAAGTACATTATGAGAGAATGAAATCTGATTTTCTTAAATACCCGAAAATTTGTAAAAGTTTAAATAATAAAAATAAAAGAACAGAATTTTCAATCCAACGACGTTAATTGACAGTCAAATTTATTTTTCAAAATGGGTAAAATTACAACTTGTGCAGAAAAAAACCGTGAACTGAAGGTTCTGGCCTAAAATAAAAACTCCACTTGACTCTAAATTAAAATAGGACAATGCTATTTCCTATGCAAAGCAAAAGTTTTGTTTGTTTAGGAAGATTATCCAAAATACACAACCTTTGAATTTCTAACCACGTGGTTTCACAAATTAAAATAAATTAAATGCAAGAACAATGCTTCTACTCACCCAACCGAGGTGATTGATAAATAAAAATGAAACAGCAATATTGAAAGCAGAAAAATAACTTTTAAACTATAATGAGAGAAAAAAAACTAAAAACATATCTTCCTAAACACAAAATAATAAACGATCTTATATCTATGAAGTGCACTTTTCAATATAATAACAATTACTACGATAAGAATTCTTTTATTGGCTATATAAAAGACAATTAATGCGAAATTTACAATATCAAAATGAAATACAAAAAGGCAACAAAGATATACAAAAATACGTCTACTCACGTCAATAGTCGAACAAGGAACTCCATAACAAAACTCTACAATTGTTTTTCTTACAAAAATCCCTCTCTCAAAAACGTACATATGTAATTTATTGAGTCGTATAAACAATACAACAATATTCAACAGAATCCGCATTAAATCTACACAAGCAAACACTAGACAAATAAATGAATGGAATAATTTAAAAAACTTAACAGTTGATTAAATAAATCATACAATTAACTCTTAAACTAAAATTTATACAAAAATTTCTAGGTCAATTGAAATCAAACGAACGGAGTAAACATATCAACAAAACTATGCAACTTAAAATACACTCAGCGGTAACGCGGGTTGTCTAACCACAGCAGTACGTTTACTCTTCCCTTTTTCCGTCGAATTGTGGAAAGAAATCATCTACTCGTTAAAAATATCACTTTCTTCTCCACAATGGTGTGAAAAGAAAATAATTTTAATGGAAAAACAGTTTTAATGGACGGTCTATTTCCGGTGTTGTTTAATTGTTTAAAATATTTAATTATTTAAAACATCTTTTGTATTATGGAAAAAAAATGATCTAAAGATATGTCATCTCCCTTTACCCCCCGTCCTCCCCCTTTGGTGTTTAAATAAAAGATTATTCGTTTAAAAACATTGTATTGTATATTCTGTAATACACATCACCTTTTAAAAGTTAATATTGGAAAATGTTAACATTGTAGTTGGTGTTAATTCCATTTGGAAACCACATTTCATTTCGTTGTTTTTAGAAGCAAATAATTTCTAATTGTAAGTTCTGGATTGGTGGATTTGAATTTGAAGTATAGGAAACAAAGAAATTATAGTTCGTTATTCAATCTTCAAAATTTATTATTATATTTACGACCGGTTTCGGACTAGGCCATCATCAGGTGTCCTGCACGAATATGAATGACAAATTATAGTATAAACTTAAATTTAAATGAATATATAAGGCTATAAGAAGAGCACTCACGGGTGATATAGTCTTTTTGACAATGTCTTTGAAATGTAGCAGTTGTCAATAAATTCTATTATTATTATTACATATTTAATTTAAATTTTCTTAAATTATAGTAGTTCTATATAAGGCCGGTTTTGCATTATACTCATTTAGTATGAAACTTTGATATAAATTTGCTATTAAATATTTCAAAGAGTATCATACAGAAAAATTTATTTGTAAATTTCGTACGAAATATTGTACTAAATATTTAGAACCTGTTCTATTTTCTCATTAATTTTACAAACGAAATATGCGTGCGCAATATGTGAATTGTTGGTTAAGTCCAATGGGATGGGTCGACGTTTGTCGTACTATACAGATCGCTCAATCTAAGTTGACATAGACAACGCAAAAATACACGATGTAGTTTGTAGTTGAGTCAAAGCATAAGGAAGTTCTGTTGTCTATCGTATATCGCTGTATCACCATCCATTTTAGAATAATGTCGTGGTCATGTCAGCAGGTTGAATTGTTGATTGAGTATTCAAAACTACCCTAGATAAAGTTAAAATTGATTGATTGTATAACAATTTGTTGAACATACTCAGTTTTATAATCTATAAAAAAAGATAGATACATACAAAAAATTGCATTTTATTTTAGAATTATATTTCATCCCTAACTTGTCTTGCAAAATTAGCAGATCTATTGCCACTTGGTCGTTGCACCGTACCAAAATTTCAACCCAAAATTTTAACATTTTCCTCTGCAACTTCATCTATATCGATGTAGCTTAAGTTTTTAGTAGAACACTAGAAATAAGCTATAAGCTTCACCATCTGAAGGTCTAAGTACTACTAGACTATTTGCGCCTTTATAATTGAAGAAGTAAAATCTATCAGATCCAGGTCTATCCACGTCCGTCAAGATCAATGAGGAAATTGCCAAAGTTCATCAAATCGTTCGACAATGGACCGTCAGTAATCCCAAATTTAATAAATTTAGAATGCATCTTCCTTCAGGTCACATACTTATCCAATTTTTACATAATATTTTACGGGACTAGCTATCATAGTTACATTTAAAGATGATAGCCACAACAGCAATACTTCTTGGTCAGCTATTTTACGGTAATATTAATCCTTTTCATAACTTTTTCATACTAAATTTTTTACTTTAAATATCAAACAGACATATTCAAATATTTTGTACCAATTTTCAGATGTAATTTTTTTTTATGTATGACATGCAGGTAAATTTCTTTATAAATTCAAAATAAAATTTCATACTAAATTAAGTATAATGTAAAACGGGCCTAACTTATAAATTAATTGTAAGTTTATGTGAAACTTGCATTTGCGAAGATTTGTTCAAAATTGATTCAAAATATTGCATTCAGAATATGAGCTTAGATATCATTTTTCAGATTTTCCCGGTAAAAAAAGACTTAATCCCTTGTACCCACTGCATCGCTTATCTGATCCTAGTTACTGCAAACGCGCAGATAAAACGAAAATAAAAACAAACACGCACTCGTCCCGAATCCTTTCGTTGCCGCAAACAAAGCGCCTGATACTCTGTCGGCTCGCAAGTAATTAAGATCCCATTTAAAACCGCATCGATAAAACAGGGAACGATACGTGCTAGAGCACAAACAACGTTACGACCGCGAAAGGGTGGCGGATCGCTGCGATACACCTGGGTAGACCGTCACGATCAATATAGAACCGAGTGAGGGTGGTTCAGCTGTAGCGCGACGCTATGTGGGGACGCGGTGAAGGTCAAACTGGTCGGGTGTACATGTTTACGGTGCTAGCCGAAGTGGCGCCTCTGCCGCTTTTCCGTGCCGGAGAACTGGCGATTTTTTCGTGTTCCGTTTCCGCACGTTGGTTATATTTAAGAGTGGGGGTGGATAGAAATACCGTTCCGCCGGAACAGTCTGAGAGAATTGATTGCGCTGGTATTCAGGGCTATGTGAATAATTGTAGAGCATTTGTTATTTTCAGGATAATTTAAACTCTGTAGTAGTAGTAGTTTTCGCGCAAGTAATCGTTGTAGTCCTCTGAACTGCACATGTTAAAAATAAAGAACAAAAAGACAAGTAAAGTAAATATATAAAACTACTAATGATTTTTGCAGTCAAAAAGATATGCTTTATTTAAAGAAATTATTCTTTTGTAGGCTAGCAAATGAATATTTGGTTCAACGAAAAACAAAATATTTTGCTCAAATCATTTATTTGAATTGAAAAATGTTTAATATAACTCCAAAGGATTGCTAATAACTAACTAATTCAATTAACTCCATTCTATATATGTATTGCTATGGTATTGAAGGTATTGAATCTAAATTACAGGCATTTAGAACAGGTTTCCAAGCCAAATGAACAAGTAATTCAAAAGTGAGGCGTATGCTCAGTTGCCTACTTTACACGCGAATAATGAATTTGTTAAAGATAGTTAATTAAAATGGACAATATTAGCGTTAGGTGCTAATATTGCCTTTATATTATGTAAACTTTATTTTATATGTTAATTCAAGCTTACCTGGTATATTTTATGTATCTTGTAATATTTTCCTCGGAGAGATTTTTTTCATTCTTCGGGATGTTCTTTTGGTGAGGTTGGCGTATTCCCCTCAAACTAGAGAAAATAACGGTATTTTAATGTCGGTTAGCGATATCTTTCAAAATTGAGGTTGGCCGGCATGTTAGCGATAACAATCGAAGGCTGTTAACTGATAAATCTGGTTTGAATCTTCATGCTGTTGGTGGCCACAAGAGACGACGGTTGTATTAATTGCCTATAACGATATTTCACAATTTCAAAAAAATATCAAAGTTCCAAAAAGTGTTACCTAAAAAGGTATCGATACAATTCCTGAATAATTAAATCCTTACTGAGTACCTGAAATTTGTCAAGAATTTTCCTATAAAAATTTCCTACGAAGAATCCCGACCAGATTGCTTTTCCATGCCATTGACCGAGACGGGGGACCCGTTCCATTTGAAATTCCATCCCGCACCAGAGTTTACCAAGCGTCGTGTCCTCTTCAAGTTAGTATTCCCTTAAATTACCTC
The DNA here is from genome assembly GCA_004143645.1 of Protaetia brevitarsis. Classification (NCBI taxonomy): domain Eukaryota; kingdom Metazoa; phylum Arthropoda; class Insecta; order Coleoptera; family Scarabaeidae; genus Protaetia; species Protaetia brevitarsis. Next base: position 4,755,035 of record RXPK01000088.1, read on the forward strand.
ACCTAAAACAGAAAAGAATTAATCAGTCTCCTTTCTATATTAATCAGAAATTTTGATTTTTATAATTTATTTCACTATACGTTAATTTGGGGTTAGATTTATATCAACCGCCTTTTAGTTAGTTATTTTAGGAATTTTAATATTTAAGGGTTGTAAATAAAAATCACTGAGTTCGGTCTGTGATAAAATAGCTATCTTTAACAAATATCGATAATCACAGATGATCGTTTGCTTTAAAATTTAGTATATTGCTGTTTACGGGTAGATGGCGCCGTTATTTGAATGAAATTAAATTTAAATATGACATTTCCATAACCTCATAGTCAAATTAATATTAATATTTTGATTGGAAAGAAATATATTTCTCGTGTAATGTTTGTTTCTGCATTGATTTAAAAATGTGACACAACGCATTTATATGCACAGGTTTTATCACACTGAGAGAAGAAAATGCATTTCGTTAACCAAAAGTATTTTAGTGAGGAGGTAGAACTATCGACTATTTTGTTACAGTTCAAAATGGTTTATTGGGTAAGCAGTCATATACATACATAGTAGATCATTTCATTTTTAGTGTCCAAACTTTCCCAATTATAATTATTGGTTTATGGGAGCAATATGTTGGAGCATTAAATTTTTAATTTTTGTCTAATACTCTAACTAACTATAATTGCGAAAGCTTAAACACTAAAAATTGAATGATCTTATTGTAAATGACTGCTTACCCAATAAACCATTTTTAACAAAAGCATTTTGTTGGAAACATATTATTCTATTAACCAAATTTTTAATAAAATTGAATAAAGAATTAAGGTTACAAGTGAATAAAAAAATGTAGACAATATTTTGTCAGTTTAACAGTATACCATTTGTTAGCGGGGCCACCAACAAAATATTTCTTTTGGAAGAATTAAAATATTTTAAGTATATATACGAATTTTTCGTATAAAACATTATAGGTTGACTAGTAGCACTGACAACTCTTGATAAGGTGAAATACGTGTATGCTAATATTAACCTAGTGTTACACGCATTTTAATGTGACCTAATTAAATATGTAAATAAAAATTTTCTTATATTAACTAAATCATAATTGTTAGAGGACCGCCTCATAGTAGTATTTTGAAACTCTTTTCTAATTAGTTAAAAAAACTAATTTTATTGGTGTACTATATTACCCCGTCCGTAATATTTTAAATTATGCGTAGTTACTGCTTTAACAGTGGAAAAAATACACACGAAAAAGTTTAGGTAATTGTTCTTGGTAAAAATCATTTGTTTTTATAATTGTAATGCTGTAAAGTCCGTTACGCCTCTGCTACAATTTGAACATGGAATATCCGAAACAACTTCCATGTACGTTGGAATTAATTCAGCATTATTTCTTGTTTAAAAACTCACACACACACTAAAGACAATCATATAATTTTATAAATACGGTTTGCCAATAGCAAAGTGAATTATCCTGGATTGAATTGGATATTTCAAAAGCCAGAAAGAAATGATTTAAATGATGATTTTTGATATGACGAATTTTTCTAAAAATACTATCTAATGAAGACCTGTGACCTTATCTTTTTTATAACATTACAAAATTCTACCTCTTGAAACAATATTTGATTTCAGCCACAAACGTACGTATATTTGCCTGCCTTTTTGATTTATAACCGCCTAATGAACTCCGAAATTTGCACGCGACAAGGCACAAGAGGAATGTACATATGTAATTTATACCTCGGTTCGTAATGAACGATCTCGTTGAGTTTCAGGTCTCAGATGGCTTAATGAACTTCGGAAGTACGTTGTTTTATGTTCGCTGATGATGTTGTTTCATGACGGCATTTGGTTGTGAAGGCAAAACTTAGTTTTCGGATGATGTATTGTTTTAGTGTTGAATCCAGCGCCGTTACGGGTAATTGTATAGGAACTAATTTGAGTTCTACTTGAATTTGGAACAGTCAAATTATGGAATAAACTCATATATTTTAATTATGACATTTTACAGGCTTGCTTCTATTTTCATGAACTCCACCATATTGTTGTATAAAAGTGAAAATTAATTAATAATCGTTATTGTTGTTGTAGAAACATATTTTCAAAGATCTAGCAACATCAATTACTTAGGATGCAATTCATTTCAGCATTTATCGTGTCTTTAAGAGTAATAATGTCTTCTCAAGGTTACAATAATCTTCACATTTTGGTAGATTTTATAAAATGGCGTCCATATAATAGAAGCATATTCAAAGTTCGAACACACAAAAGCAACATGCATAGATAGGAAGCATAGCCTCAATAGAGGTAAACTGTTTACTGGTTCTGATAATAAATTCCAAAGTTTTAATAGGCGATGACGAAATAACGGAAATGCGCTCGTCAAAGGCAAGTTTAGAGTCAAATGTGACTATTAAATCCTTGAAATGCTGTGTCAGCGTGGGATGACTTCATTGTTAATACGATAGTCATGAGTAATAATGCTGGATTTCCGAATATAATAAAAAACGTTACATTTGGAAAGGTTTATGGTATTTTATTGTCAGAACACCAAGTCTCGAGTATATGCAGTTGTTGTTGAAGTAGAACGCAGTCTTCAGAAGAAACAATTGTTAAATATAATTTTAGATCATATGAATATAACAAACGTCCATAGAACGTCCAGAACAGAGCCTAAATCTTTCATATAAATTAGAAACAAATGAGGACCTGGGTTACTACCTTGAAGTATCCCTGAAGTTGGAGAAAGGAATTGGGATTGATGGTCCAGGTGGGAAACATTTGCTTTCTGTTAAGAAGGTACGTAGCAAATAGGGATATAAGACGGAGTGAATTCGATAAATTCTAGTTCGAATAAAAGGATACGCCGTCTTATACGGTCGAATGCCTTCGAAAAATCGATGTAAATCACATCCGACCTGTGCGTTCCAAAGATTCCGGAATGAATTGAGTGATAATGGCTAAGTTGGTAACAGTGGATCGCTTGGAAATGAAACGATGTTGAAAATTCAGAGATGTGAGCCTTAAATTGTCTGTATATTTCGTTATATAAACACCTTTCGAATATCTTGACGAAATTAGGAATCACTATTATGGATCTGTAGATAGTACCCATCGAAGTATCACCTTTGTTGTGCGCAGGGCCAACTTAGTTATTTTCCAAAGATCTGGAAGATTAATGTTTTTATAGGCAAATTGCATAGATGATGCAAAGGAGTAACGAAAACCTGTGCACAATCTCGAAGGAAGAAACTGGGTATATTGTCATCACTCATGGTGTTTTAGCCTTTAAGAAAAGAAGGAAATATTTTTACATAGTTTTTTTTTTTGTCTGTTGTTAAATACTTTTGTTTTGTATTTCATTTCCAGCCAATAAATACTTTACATACATACATACATTTTAAGTAGATGAAACACTAATATGGATATTACACTCAGAAGGATGGTTGAATTAATTCAACACAAAATTTTATGTTAACTTTTATGTTGGTCCAAAACAAACAGATGTTGAAGAAACTATATTGCTTGATTAAAACTGTTAGAATTATTAATATCTAGTTATTCCCTGTGTTTGACGTATACATATATAGGTTGTTAAGGAAATTTAATTAGTGTTTATTTATAAAAATAGCTGTGCGTACAAAATTCTATCTGTCAGTTAAATTAAAACGAATATTAGTGTTTTATCAACGTATTTTTACTGTTATTATATCGCAGTAGAAGCGCAACTCTAAATAAAAACATATATTTTTTTTAAGTGATCGTAAAGCCTAAGCTTTCGCTTGTCAAACCCCCCTCAGAGCCAAATCTGTCTCCTAATCACCATTACCACCCCCGGAAAAAAACCGATTATCGTAACTGACCAGAGCGAGACTTGAACTCCGAACTGCGCACTGATAGCCTTGCATATAAGCTGACTATCAGCCAGGCATATTGCGTTAATGCTCTTGTTTTGGATTGACAATATTTAGTATTGTTTTATGTGTGAACATTTCAATTATGTTGCTGTAAAATACTGACTGCATTTTGTTAACTAAATATTGTTGAGTTAACCAAAATTATAATTCATATCGAAAAACTCAATGAAGTTAACCATTTTTTATTGCTTCTATAAAATTGCGTTCCATCAATAATAAAACGAAGGAACTTGCAGAAATAAAAATTACCTAATCCCAACGAACAAACATCTAAGAAACAATAACTAGCAAATAACTCTCATGCACATAATGTTCAACTTAGTACATAGAAATGTAGGTTCCAAATTGTATACATTCTGGATGAAGGCCAACAGTTATGCCTGAAACCGAAGCTGTGTACATACACATTACAGGATACGACATAATATGGGAGCTGGAAAAGAAATCGACGCACAAAGGCAACAATTGAAAGATTACATATTTGCACACCATTTCAGAGAAAAAATGTAAGTGGTATATCCTAGCTACCCAATTCTCAGGGTTATCCTGAAGACGGCAGGACATCCGCTGCTGGATGCTTACAATCCTACCAACTGTGGAAACAGCTTAAATATTATAGTAGTCCATCGATAAGAATCTCACGTCATGAACTAAATGTACCAATAGAATAAAAGAAGCTTACTAAACCTGCAAAATTGGAACTCCGTTGAACTGCTGATCTTTTATAGGGACACATGTTATACTCGTAATTTGAGTACAATTTTGCAAAATTGTTATCCTATTTAATAATAATAATAATAATTTATTAAGTTGCCCAACAGAGAAGGATCCAATTACAAGACAACATTGCTTTACAGAGATACATACATATGTAAAGTATACAAGACAATAAGTAAATAAGTGTGAATACCTAACTTATTACAAACAAAAACTGAAAAACTAAAACTAAACTAATATCTAAAAATCAAAGTTAACTTACAGATAATTAACACTATTGCTACAGTTTGCAATGATAGTTTTAAGAGAAGAGAAGTTAATGTCAATATCTCGATTCGTAAAAGAGTTGCAAGTAAGACACATTCGATAAATCGGTGACTTCAATAGCATGTTAGTTCACGGTGTGGAATTGTGAAAAGTATTGACACTTCTAGCTGATAATCGCGGAATATTAAAACGAATATGGCTAAGTAAGGTCGACGAATCCATGCCATTATTGAGCAAATTAAAAAGGAATTTAATATCAGCTTGATTACGACGAAGATCGAGAGGGCTAATGTCGAACATATTCAGAAGGCTTACATGACTGAAACCTTGCGGAGGATAAACATGGTGTTCTTTGTAATGTAAGTATTTTAAGAATCGGCGTTGAGCTTGCCGAAGAAGGTATATGTAACTTTTATATATAGGTGACCAGACAACGAATGCATACTCCAGTTTAGATCTGACGAAAGCATAATAAAGTGATAATACACAGTTAGTGTGAGAGAAATTTCTAGAAGTTCTAATAATGAAACCTAGCATTCTAAGAGCGTCGTTGAAGATATTATGATTAGTGAATGAAAGTTTAGTATCAAAAGTTATACCAAGATCTTTGGTAGAATCGTTCCGCTCCAAAATAACATTATCGTAATGATAATCATACATGATGGGTTTACATTTTCGAGAGTAAGTCATAACTTTGCACTTATTGACATTCATTGATAATTTATTAGTAATACACCAATCACGAACAGCATCAATTTGACTTTGGAGATAAATGCATTTGTCAACACTATCAACGGTTACAAATAATTTAAGGTCAAGAAGTGTTAAGGTTAATGTGAGAAGTTTAGGACAAGATACAACATTGCAAATATCATTAATAAAGATGAAAAATAATAGAGGGCCAACATTAGTTCCTTGAGGAACACCAGAAGTAGGATAGAAATGGAATAAGAATCAAAAAGGCGAAAAAGCGGAGAAGAGAAGCCAATGGCATCCAGTTTATAAAGAAGTAAAGTGTGATCAATGCGATCAAAAGTCTTCGTAAAATCCGTATACATATGTAACATCAGTTTGCTTATTATTATCGATATTGATAGATATAAGCTGAGTGATCTCCACTAAATTGGTAACAGTAGAGCGCTTACTGACGAAACCATGCTGGCTAGTGTTTATAAGAGAATGAACTTGTGGATAAATGTGAGAATAAATACATTTTTCAAAAATACTTACTATTCAAAAGTAATTCTAATTGTAAGTATTACATCTGGATCAATAAATTTCATTTTCATAATAAAATATGTATATGTGCATATAAAATATACATTTACTACATAATATTCAATTTACAAAATGCACAGCACAGCACACAGAAATTTTAGTACCACTCTCCGGAAATTACATAAACCCCAATTCATTTAATATTCAATGTCAACTTCTCCTTTACGGAACTTTCTTTCATTATAAATAAACAAAATCGTCCACAAAAGGCAGGTTATTATGCGCGCTAAAAGATATTACATACACACATTTTGGGTACCTTCCGGCCAAGCAAGCGATCGTTACTCGGAAATGGGGTTTTTGTTATGTGCCATTCCACGCTCAATGGAGCTGTGTGCGCTCCGCACTGAGATGCTTATTTTCAATTTCCCCGTTATTTTCAGTTATTACGCGCCATAGTACACAGTACTGCTTGCGGAGTTATCGTTTTGGTAGATTAAAATTTTAAGGATTGTCGGGAGCTTTCGCTGGTGGATTAGCGCACAGAATAGCGAGGGCGTTCAAAGGCAACCAGCCAAGTTTCCTGTTAGAAATTTCTCTTGGCGGAAAGGGTTCATTTTCTTTGTAAATAAGATGGTGCTTTTTCGTTTTTAAGGCGACATGAAGAGTCGGTGGAAAGTTGGTTTTAAGATTTAATGACTTTTGTAAATTTGAATGAAGATGGTGGTTATGTTGTATGAAATATGGCTCACTTTATTTTCTGCGATAAAGAAAGAGATATTTGAAGTTATTTTTCCTGAAAAGAAAATTGCGCTATCACAAGATAAACTTCAATAATTGATAAATATCCTATATCGCTTCATACATTATCTATAAGTTAGAAATACAAATAAAATCGACATAGAAATCCTACACTAAAGAACCGATTTGTTTGATGATACCAAATTTTGCTTAAGCTAAGTACATATTAAGTTAAATATGGACAAATCAATATTTGGTTATTTGAACCAAATTATTTATTCATTTATTTATTTGAAATAACGAAATATTTTGTTGGATTAACTAATTTTTCGCGATAAAATTTGCTTGAAATGAGTTTGTTGTCCTGAACAAATTGGGTTTTCAGTATATATTCTACCTCATTCGGTTGGAATATGTTGTTAGAAAACTAATAAGGCTGAATTTATCTCTTTCAATTTATATTACGAGTGATGAGAATTTTATAGAATATTTGAACGCGTACTAATAATAAGTACATATGTTTGGTGAGGAAATGATGACGCTCCCCAAACCAAGTATATGTAGAAAGGAACCGTTTTTGACATTGTCTGGTGTTGCTCAAGGGGAGTAACTTTCGTCCTTCTCTTTTTCTTATATTTGTAAGGTATGGTACACGTATTTAATTATTCTAGTTATTTCTTATATGCAGATGATTGCAAATTTTTTGGGGAAGTTAAATATTCTTTTGAACACACTGTATTATTAAGTTTTCACTTAATGTGGGTAGATGTACAATTATACAAAATTAAACCGAGCAAGTTTGTCCGACTATCAGATTTCTAACGAAAGTTTAGAACGAAGTAAGACTATATCTTGGAATTATTTCAGAGTCCTCCTTTTGAGCCGACACTTGACACTTTATTTGTGAAAAGCTAAATAATTGCAAAGCATCGTAACCCCGTGCTCCACCTAAAGGTAGTCTATTCTTAGTACTATATAGATTCCAGAACAATTGAAATGATCCTACTCTAATTAAATAATTTCCCTATGATTGTTAATATCAAAAATATAATACAGTAGTCTTGCGATGTGAATACTACTTCATGCGAAATGTGATTAATTCACATAATTGCGAGTCTGGCTTTATTAGGACAGGAATTTGGACTACCACGTCTGATACATCGTAAATTATGCTATATATATATATATATATATATATATATATGCTAAGTATTTTATTTTATTTTCTCTCTTTTGCCTCTGCCCTTTCTCTTTCGAAGTAACCAGAATATCCAGAACCAGGTTTCAGCAGCATAAAAAATATACTCTTTTTAAGCTGCTGATACCAATAAACAAAATATTAAAAAAAAATGTAATGATATGTTCGGTATCATCCGTAATTGGTTCCTAAAGAATAAACTTGTTGTTAATAATTCGGAAACTCAAATATTAGATTCCACCCTTATTAACAATAAGCAGAACAAATTGTTTACCTAAATCTTTCGTTGATTAATAATATTCTTAGCTTATTTAAATACTATAAAATCCTTAACGAATTTCCTAAATTAAAATTAGCTATAAGCATTTAGGATTTCATTGCATTCTTACTGATTGTCCTGTGCACTTTACATTACTTTTAATATATATATATTTGCGAATTGTTATTAATACTTTGACTAAAGCGACACACGTTGTTAAAATATAAATAATTAAAATGAATATACATTCTATATCATGCAACTTCTTACTACGAGGGATATTTGATAAGTTTTCGACCTTACGGATAGATGGCATCGACATATGTAAACTGTTATCGCGCAATGATAAGATCATTTGAAAGGGAAAAAGATTTAAGAAATAAAAGTGTATACGGTGAAGTCTCCCCTGCGTTTACAAGGGTTAAACATTGGGAGGCCGAGTACAAACGTCGTCGTACGCGCATTTTTGACGAGGCACGTTCCGGGCACTCAAGAACCGCTACAACTGACGAAATGGTCGATTTAGTGCATCAAAGTGTGATGGAAGATCGTCGATTGACTGTTATGGGTATTGGTAAGGCTTGTGAGATATTATCTGAACGGGTGCACAAGGTTTAAATCAAGATTTAGATATGAGAAAATTATTCGCGCGCTGGGTGCCACGTACGAATGGACATGTTGCATGAATGTCTTAGCCTTTATTAAAAGAATCCAGCAGAATTTTTGCGGCGATTGATAACCGTCGATCAAACTTGGATACACTATCATACGCCCGAAACCAAACAACAGTCAAAGCAGTCGATTGCGGTGGGAGAATCAATTCCAAAGAAGGCAAAGGTCGTTCTCTCTGCAGGAAAGTGATGGCGACAGTATTTTGGGATAAGCCGTGGAATAATTTTGATCGATTATCTTGCAAAGGGTATAATAATAAACGGACAGTACTACGCTGCATTGCTGGTTAAATTGAAGGCCACAATTAAGAAGAAACGTCAGCATTTGGCTAAGAAAAAAAATCTGTTTCACCAGCATAACGCTCGCAATGTCAAAATTGAACGAATTGAAGTTTGAATTGCTTCTGCACCTACCCTATTTTCCTGATCTAGCTCCCAGCGACTTTTTTCTATTTCCTAAATTGCAAAACTTTCTCGGGGGAAAAATATGCGTCAAATGCTGAGGTGGAAGTCGCTGTAAATCAGTATTTTTCAGTCGTTTTTGTGACGATTTGAAAGGATGGGAGAAGCGTTGCACCAAAAAGGCCGGCAACTCGTCAAATATCCCTGGTATATTACAATATAATTGAAAAAAATAAATCTGCTAGCAACTGAAAAAGACAGTTAATGCTGTTAAAACGTTTTGCAAATTAATTATTGTTTTATTTAGTCAAGCCGTAATCCAACCAGAACTTGTATTGAAAGGAACTAAATATTTTTACGAGATAAATCAATAGTAAAATGCTAACAATTTTCATTACGAGAGTGGATTGCTCATATGAGATATTGTCTTCCTTACTGGAGTTGATTGAAGAAAGAGAAACAAATGTAATACAAAGAGTAGAGTAGTCTCAATATAAGAAATGCATATTACGTCGTCATAATGTCAACGTAGGATACGCGAAATAAAGCTATCAACTGAACTGTTCAGTTATCCTGAAGAAGCTGTCAGTATGAACAGCGAAACGTCGAGCGAAAGTTTTGACACACGGCGAAACCCGCAAGAAGCTGTTAGTTATAGTTACACCGGCCGTGAAAGCCTACGCAGTGTTAAGTATTCTACTTATTTGATAAATTTATCAATTATAAATTTTGAGTCGTTCCTTCGTTGTGAAAGTATATTTTTTGTCTATCCTTTTATTATTTTATTTAACTGAATTAATAATTTTATATTATTAGCATTTCTTAATTACTACCATTTTAAATGTCAGACAACATTAAGTTTAATGACAATATACAATATTTAACTCGAATGCAGTGTTAAGTTAATTGAGAAATTGTTAATTGAACAATTATTTTTGAACTTATGTTTGCTTTGCAACTTATAGGGAGAAGTATATTTTTCACGTCGCATTTTGTGCGTTTTCTTTTCCTTAAAGTATTTCTATAACCGGAACATTCAACATAACGTGTCCAACTGCAATACGAAAATTAAATAACCTAAGCTAACAGCGACGGAAAGAACTCCCAACAACATTGTTTCGAGTGAAAAGTTCACAACAGTGTGCGTAATACGTGAAAGTGCCGCAAGGGTTCCAGTCCGTTCTAGTGTATCCTTTTAAGTACCCCGTACGTGTGTCTAGTGTGCGCCGGACGCTTAGTGGGGTGGGGTAAAGAGCGAAGCGCCCCCTGTGACAGTCTGCCGCAGACATCGGCGTCGCTGTCCCTCTGCAGCCCTCTGTACACGCCTCACTATTCCATATACCTATATGTATTGCGCATAGGCGGAAAGCTCTCCCCGAAAGCTATCAAAGCTGCTTTCCGCTCGATACTCGGGAAGCTCGGTGCCATTGGCTCGATTCCTGGCAGTATTTTAACGGTGGCCAGACGGCATAGAATATGCCGGTCACCTAGTGTCTGATGTAACTTGCTCAATCCTCATATTTTGTAGAGTAGTGGGTCCGGGGGGCCAAAATAATGGTAACCGAAAATGGGCAGGTAAGCTATTCTTATTCATAGAAGAGATCGTAATAAGAAGTTTGCATCATCGCCTAAATTAATTTCTTATAAAGAAATTAGATTGACTTAAATGTCATTGAAGGCCGAAGAAACTTCTTATATGCAAACTAACTATTAAGTTGTGATACTTTTTCTGAACATTCCAGATATTGATTTCCTAATATTAGAATAGTATAGATAAATATAGTTGACTTAAACATTTTCCCGTTATATAACCGTGTAAGGAGTAATAAGAAACTCTAATGACAAGTTACTTAAAACGAAGAAGTTATATTTTCAAGAAAAATATTGCATTATGGATTTCATTCATTATCTTCGAATGCTTAAAAAATATTTGATTGGTTTTACCATCAACATTTCAACCTGTATAAATATCATATAGCACCACAAAAGAAAGTTGCAACGCTATAATGTAAAAACATTTTGAAGAAATGTTATTATTTCCGAAAGCGTTTAATTTTAAATTGATTAATCGATTGTGCTAAACATAGAATATAGTTCACGTAGTTAGGCATATAAAAGGTAGCGCGAAATGAAGAAATTGCGGGTATAAAAAGATTTCATGCTAAATTACGGCTAAATAAGTTTGGATCAATATTAATAGCGTCTATTTGTTGGCTCATTCAGTAAAAATGTTGCTTTAAAATTGCTTGACTACCATACGGCATAGTGACAGAGAATTTAATACCTTATTTCTCTGTTGTTTAATAGCAGGGATTGTTTTATTTAAATCTGTTAGGATTTCTATGTGAGAAAGAAGCAGTGTCTAACGTTTCCACCAGACTTTATTGTCTCCTTCAGAAAATATAGTAATAACAAATTATTAACATTCAAGTATTAGAAAACTGGCATAATTCGATAAGTATAGTGGTTGGTTTCCCTGTGTGTTCTTTCGAATGAACATTAATGCTTAATCATGACAACACAATAAAAAAAAATTGTAGTTTAAGCAAGGATTTCACCCATTCTGGATTGAATTTCCGGAACAGAATAAATCCATTGCAAATACTTTATTTAAATAAAGCGAAATCTTTAAATTAGGCTTTGTTCAGAAACGTTTAGCCAAGAACAAGAGATTAATACTTCACAAAATTTTATTGGTTTTAATGCAACTAAATGCTTCAACTACATTTTAATGCAAGTATAGAGACAATATTTTTTATTAAAAGGGTTTGATTAAGATTAGATTAGATTAGGATTGAGGAAGCTATAAGGACCTATTTTACCACGACCATTTCAAATTTATCATGAGCCCCTTTATCCTGGAAGTTGCTTTCTTAATGAGATCTATCATCTTTTATAGCAGATTTTTTACGTAGCCATCAGCTCTGGACTTCTCCGAGCGCAGTTGTAAAAACTGTATTTTTGAAAATACACGAACGTGGACTGTTTCTTCTTCTTCCTGTTGGCAGAACCTACAACTAGTGTCATCTATCAGGCTATTATTGCTTTCCCGTCTGTACTCAGTAGGTTTTCAATGAATACAGGCCTTTTTTATTTCGCTAAGAAGTGTTTTGCCTGTCTTCGTCCTGCTGATTTTTGCTACCACTTCTAACAGTTATTGTGTATCTACATTGTAACTAGTGACTTGGCAATGCCGATGGAAGAGCCAACTGTAACGAGTAGTTGGAGCTGGCTTTTACATCTAGTTCCCTAAAGAACTATTTTGCCTATCTCTGGCCTGCTGATTTTTGCCACCATTTCTATGAGTTATGTGTATCCAGTCGTTGACTTTGTAACTTTCGATTTGGTAATGCCGAAGGAAAAGCCAACTCCAACGAGAAGCATTCACGATTCTGGTTTGGCTCAGATCATTGTTAATTTGCATTAGGAGTCCGCTTCACTTAGGATGCTTACACAATCTCAAACCAGAATTAATACTTGCGGAATTGATAGCCATTTTTCTGTTTCTCTGACGAAGTAATGAATTGTGGCAACCTCAGCCTACAACATTGTCGTGTTTCTGCTGATTTTTCTTTTATTCTTGTGGAAGCCGTCTGGGATGGAGACTTCTTAAATATTCGATCCACTTTCCTTTTTGCATTTGATCTCCGATTTCCTGTAATTTTCTGAATTATACCAACTGTTTCATTATCCTGGTACTCTGCACTAGTATGTGTAGGTCTCTTCATAACCTAATACTTTCTATAAAAGTTATATTTTTAAACCACCTGGCATCACTATGAGAGAAGTCTTCTTTAGTCTTTCTTCTAGTAAACTTTGATAGTCGGTACCTCGCAATTTGTCTATTGGTGTTTGGCTCTATACAAGTCTACAATCTGCAGACCTAGGATTTTCTTACATACAAATGTGTAGTACAGCGTCCGCATACTACTTAGCATTTTGGTTGGCCGTGTCAGCTGCACCTTTGGCCATCACACTATATGTTATCATGAATGTATGATGCATTGCACTTAAGTCTTTGATTGAAGCATAGTCCAAAGTGTATTACTTCTTTGACAAATTGAAATTCAGTAATTTTAAACCTTCTAGCGCTGCTTTTCTTACGAATGTACCAACCTGTATCTTCACAATTTTGTTAATACCCTGTAAAGCTATCTGATGGCAAATGGTGCAATTATAACCCATTGCTGAAATTCGATCAAATAAACACAACATATGTTGTTTCGCGTTTATTGTAATATCCTGTATGTAATAATAACTACATAAGTTGAAAGGCTTCATCGTTTAAAAGTTATTTTGAGTTAATTATTAATCCACTGTAATTATGCTTTTATTTTCCATTTAATTGACAGCTAACTATTAGTTTTATTTGTCGAAATTCTACTGATATTGAAATCTTCGCAAGTCACACATTTGTCCAACCACCAATTGAAAATAGCTCTACTAATCTCGGAAAGGTTTTACGAAAATGGATTTTGCGACACAATACGTTATGGATTATGATGGATAGTTGGTGCGCATACAAACATTTGAGTTGGCGAGCTTTTCTCGATGCTTTTACGTGAGTAAACTGTAATGTGGTCGATAACAACGCCTGGAACTCTGTTATACAATTCTGTACATACTCAGTTCTAATATTAACTTTGATGCGTCAAGGTCAGACAAAATTTATTGGAGGCGTTTTATTTATATCTTCTTATCGGAGAAGATGAGTTTAATTTCAATTACTTTATTTGCTTTAATAGCTGATTTTATTTGTGAAATAGAAAGCGTGATTTGGTTTTAGCGTTGTTTAAATCTTGTTTTCAATAATTTAGTAGATCCCAAATGTTTAGTATTTGAAGACAAAATAATATACCGTGGTTTTTGGAGAAAATTTGATCTTAGGAAAAAGGGTTTAACATCAACAAAATAATAAAAGCAATTTTTAGTAGTGGATTTGCTAGTACACTAATAATATTAAGCAAAGGAAATCTGTACTTTAATACGTTTTATATTCCCAAACATCCTTCCAATAACATTTATTTTTAATATAAAACGTGTTTCCAGTCGAATTTAACCAATTTAATAACTAATATAAATGTTTATTTTCATATTTATATAATACGTGATTCACAGGCAATTAATCATACTTTTGGTTATCATCAGAAGGTATTGATCACCCTTTCTCGCTTGTCAGCCTTTTGTTCACGAAATACGTGATCGTTAATATTCTTTTCGTCCTGACGTCAGCGCTTAATAAACAGTTTTTTTTTCTTCTTTCGATTTCCATTTAATGGCTGTTTTTATTACCGCGGACTGTACATATCCCCGTTGTGACACAATTGGCTATGTGCCAGAACGGTGCTAATACAACTAGAGAGATTTTACAGTACTGGCATATGCACGGAGTTTTCGGAATTTTCAACGAGTTGATTTGAAAAATTACAACGTCTGCTTTTCAACATATTCATACATTGTGAATGCAGTGTAGCGTATTTAGTGTATATGCAGATAGAATTATTCAATTGCGTGGCTTTGCTGAACAGCATTATTTGCATAGAAATTGTATTTACTAAATTTTTTTTCGGAGTAAATCTTCTATAGTTTTCCCTTTTATAATTTACATTTTTGATGCACAAAGCAATCATGTGAACATATTTATAATCGTTAATCCCGGAACATTTAGCGAAATCCTTTAGGGTGGTTACATTCAGTTAATAATGGCTTTACAATCTAGCTCAACTCACATTATTTTTGTAAATTAGACTACTAACAATAAATATAAATAAAGTCAAGCGGTGAAATGAACAAAATAACTCATTACTCCTTGTCAGAAGTAAATGCGCGAATTTGAGGTTATGATTGAAGTAACTGTCAATTAAATGTTCTATCATGCATTCTAGCAAACATATGTACCATCTTTAGCAAATTAAATTCGAATATAAGCTCCACAGATCTTCGATTATTAATACAATCGAAGCTACAGCGGGCTGAAATAATAATTAAAAATCATTTTCAAACAATTCTGAATTATGCATTGCTCAGTACACAGTACTTCTAGTTTCGGTTGCATAAATAATCGAAGATTTGCGGAGTTCAATTCGTATTTAATTTGTTAAAGATGGTACAACGTGCATATTCTTTCATTTTGTCATGCCCACACACTGACAGATTTAGATTTTGATGAAATTGGCAAGACTGAAAAAGTACCTATCTTAGTGTAAGAATAAAACAATTTTTCATCGGTCCCTTAATTTCGGAGTACAGCCTGTTCTAAATATGTACGATTTTTAATTTCTTGGAAATATCTCGCAAGTTATGGCAGAGATTTTCTTATTGTGTAGGAGATATTCTGAAGCATTCTGAAAAGTCTCGGGAATGACTCAAAACATGTCGAAAAAAGGGATTGGGTGCCTCATATCGTATTTCTGTTTTCATTTGTCAAGATAGATTATAAAAAATATAGCATCTCCTATTATTATTTTTTTGCAAAAATAATAATGTCAATTATTGACGTTATATTATAAACTATACATATAACCTATACTATGTAATTTTCTCGGATAGATAAAAAAATAATTATCAAAGATATTAGGGTGTATGAGGTACATTAATACTGCTACTAACAATATTTCACAATGTTATAACATTGTAAAACCAATCTTAAATACATACTTCATTCTTGAGATTATGTAATTTGTTTCAAATTATCTTTTTTAAAAGATGGAAGAAGAAGAGGGTATACTCTTTCTAAAGATTCACATATATTCTAATTTTGAAATATCAGGAACTATGACAGATAATGCAAAGACACTTTTTTAGAAGAAGATTTAAAGTTTCTAGAATGTAATTTTTATTTATTCTTTATTTAACGGAAATATAGCGTATTGCATAGCCTCTAGGTGAATGTAAATCATTTTCTAGAATTTATTTGTTTTTTTTTTAAATAAAAAATAAAGTACATTATCACAGTCTTTGAGATAACGTAAATTACTATCGAAAACAGTAATTAACATTTTACTGGTTATATATTTTTTTATCGTTTACGTTTTTTATTTGTCAAAAATAAATTATGAAAGTTGTGAGGCTACCCTATTACCTATTTAATATTTTTCAAAAATAATTTACATCATCTTAGAGACTTGCTTAAACATTTGCTATTATTTCTTTAACCGGTTTTAATCCAATATTTATTTTTCCTTTTAATTCTTTCGACATGTCGGTTTTATTTTTATGCATTAATACTACAAACCTTATGTTTTGGAATTGAACTTTATCAGATTTTTAAAATGATTAAAACTAAAGACTGTCAATAAAAAAATACCTCATTCCTTATTTACAGCCTTTAGTTTTGCGATGACTTCATTTGGGTCGTACTTGTACCAAAAAGCGTCCATTATGTCAATGAATTTCTTTTCAATTAATTATCTTGCTATCTTAAATTCCATATTTAAAAAATTAAAAATAACTAACAGTGGAGAGTGATTAATTGAAAAAATATTGACGCGTATCTTTTGGTACAAATACTGCTCAATTCAATTCATACTTTCAATCGTAAATCAATTAATTTAAAAATTTCAGTCCATAAAATACATATTAGTATACGAATCTCTACGCTATCAAATTTCTTTTCTTTTATAAAAAAAAATATTAAAACACTAAAAATAGAATAACAATTTCTGTTTAGGCATGAAGCTATATCCATTCATTAAAATAGGTAGTTTCTTAATCTCGAATATGTGCTTTAAACGTATCCTGTATTCTAATAAGAAAATTAATTACCGAAATGCCAGTCAGGTCATTTTGCTTACTTGAGAAATTTGCTACACTTCACATATAAACTAATTTTCCGCATCTAAGAAATCAAATCTAAAATTATTGGGTCAATTCGAAATTGAAGTAGATTGAACCGTAATCCATTAATCTAATAAAGAAAGTTCGGCCGGGAGGAAACTTGTGCACTTACAGCGCTTCCTGAATCGAATCCTATCTTGAGCGTGGATAATTTATGAATCTTCCGTTCCTATTTTGTCACACAAATTACATCAGGAACTTTAGAAAGGTCATAGGTTAGTCTAGCGAGCTTCTATTTTGATTTCGAGCTAATTGGGACGGTTGCTATTCGCGATAACAGCTGTGACCTTTCCAAGTAAAAATTCGAAAGAATATTGAAGCTATTGACAAAAACATATATATAATGTATTTCACTAATAATAATAATTGTAATTATTATTTTGTGTGCACACCTGTTTATAAATCCAGTATATGTTGGGTGTTAATAAATTTGCAGCGTAGCGCTGCTAATTAGATATATACGTTCATCGTACGGTAACTGTATAATTTTAATGTAGTTTCCTTGGTATCGATACTAATTCAAGGGTGAGAATTCAATGTAGCTCATATTAAATAAATGACTGGGGGTTAATGGAAACATGGTAGTTGTTCATAAAAATCTTTAAAAAATGTTTTGCTTTTTCGTGAATTGAAATAAATCTCTTCGAAATTGAAAGGGATCTTCTATGTGGCTTTTGTATTTACTATTGGGCTGAAAGTATACTAACGAAACATTAAGATTTTTCGTCATTGGAAGAAGTTCGCCGAATTAGCATGCCTTGGTACCTTATCTTTTGTGGAATTGTACATGTCTTTGCTGTTTTGACTGTCACGATGTACCTTAGATGGTTTTAAGGAGATTTTTCCCTGGATTTCCTAATACCCGCGTTGTACTTTTAATGTAGATGTCTTTTTTCGTCATGTTTGGTTTGTCACTTCGAGGAAATTTCATTTTGAAATACTTTGATGTGTGTACTACCTTATCTTGGAGGTAGTTCTTATAATTCTGTTTAAAGGTTTGTGTAAATAAGTATTTAGCATTTCCTTAAGCTTGAGGTTATTTATTAAATTTGTAAATGACAGTTTAAATTGAGTTTAAATATGTATAAGTTGGTAGGCATCGTTAGTGAAATTCATTATATGAGATAGCCGGAGATTTTAATGTTGTCTTTATTTTAAATTGGAATTTAATAAGCCAAAATATACTGGATAGTATCTGATCGTTGATTTAAATGTTGAAAATAAGTGTACTCACCTTGAGTAAGAGTCCTTACGCTCCTTAAATGTTTTCGATATACACTTAACCGCAAAATTAACGCACCACTTATATATTTCGATTTATTATAATTACAGTCAAAATTATCATACATTTTGAAAAACATATTAAGAATAGAATACACACACAGAATTATTTCGATAATAACAATAAGTTTGACTTAAATGAATTGTAGGAAATAAACAAAAACTGAAAATATGACTTCTTTAACAAAATCATGTAAAATGATCATTATTATTACGAACACAAAGATAACTTCTTTTGAACCGTATTTAGGTTATCAGTAACTAGTGTTACCAGCTCTGGCTGTTATTGTAGCCTGACATCGTCGTGGCATACTTTCAATTAGAGATCTGATGGTTTCTTGAGGGATATCGTCCCATACGCGAATAAGACTTTGTCGCAGCTCGTCTAAGCTGTTAGGTTGTGGATGCTGACTTCTAATCCTCCGTTCCATTATGTCCCAAAGATGCTCGATTGGGTTCAGGTCTGGACTACAGGCTGGCCACTCGAGGATTTGAATATTAACGTAATTTAAATATTCAGTAACAATATGTGCCGCATGTGGCCTCGCATTATCCTGCATAAGAATGAACCCATCGCCAATGTAAGGTGCAAAAGGTATCACAAAAGGTTCTAAAATGTCTGTTATGTATCGTTCAGAATTCAGACGTCCACCATCAACGATAAAAAGTTCCGTGCGAGCTGTTAAAGATATTCCACTCCATACCATTACTGAACCGCCTCCGTATAATGTGGTTTCTCGAATGTTACATGCGGAATATCTTTCATTTGGTCTTCTGTACACTCTTGGACGACGATCAGAACTTACAAGGCAAAACCGTGACTCATCCGTAAATAACACCTGCTCCCAATGATGGATTTCCCAATCCATATGCCTTCTTGCAAAAGCCAATCTGTTTCTCGGTGGTTTGCAGATAATCTGGGACCAGTAGCTGCTGCCCGAGGTCGTAAATTTTGAGTACGAAGTCTTCTTCTTATGGTATCTTGACTAACAGCAGTGCCATGAACCGCGCTTAGTTGTATTTGGAGGCTTCGTGCAGTAGTGAACCGTTCCCTAAGTGCTCGAAGCATCAAAATCGATCCTCCACCGCATTTGTAGCTCGTGGCCTGCTTGGCCACGTCGTCTAGCGTAATCGTTGGTCTCTACAAATCTGTGCAGAACCCTACCGACCGTTGTATGAGCCACGCCAAATCTTCTACCAAGTTCGCGATTTGTTAGTCCTTCATTGGACAATAGTTACAATTTGAACACATTCATCACATTTAAATTTCGTCTAGCACGTTCCATCGCAACACATATGTATTCCACGAATGACAGTTATCTTATCAATTGGTAAAACAATTAAAAAACAATGCCTACTTTTATTTTAGAAGTGAGGCTTATTTACTTGAAAAACAAGCCCCTCATGAAAAGCTGCTATGATTTCAAAATTAAATAAAGAATACAGACAAAAACCTACAAAAGGCGTAATAATGAACAAATTATTATAACTAATATTAATGAATCGGAAAATATATAATATTTCTTGAAATAAAACCAAAAGTCAGAGTGGTGCGTTAATTTTGCGGTTAAGTGAATTATTATCCAATAAATTGTACATGTTATCAACATTTACACTGTCTTTATTAATAAAAGCTGAATATACATTAATTAACCATAAATTCAATACTAAACGAAGCAAAAGTTTTATATTAGACAAGTTATTGATTTAGAAGACACATCACGTGCAACCTTTCGGCTATCTAGTTGCTACTGATAAACCAATATAAACTACTCATTGCTTAATAGTGGTGAATTCGGAACATATGTTTAAGGTTTTAGCCATATAGCGAAGGGGATTGTATTTGTGAATATTAGCTAACATAAAAGGATAGGTATCTGTAAAGAAAAGGCAGATTAAAGAATAAAAAATTATATTTGTTATTAAGTAAAATATTACCCGGGTAATCCTTTATAAAAATCACAATAATAAATATTGGAAAAGCGTATATATTTAAAGAAAATTGATGAGATTTTGAATAGCATTTAAATTGAAGTTTTACCATTAAATTAATTCGTCTTTACAATTTAATTCTGTGGTAAATTGCGCGAAGCGACATGGGTATAACATGCTGTTAGTTTCAAAACTTTATATTGAACTCTTGGTAATATTGGGTAGATACGCTAGCAACTTTCAAATTGGATATTGGGTTCAAAAGTTCAAAAGTTTTTGAATGCCTCGCTTCGAATACTGGTATTATAATAACTTTTAAATCTTTCAGGCACTTTTCCATCGTTTTAGCTCATGTTGCCTCTCTTTAGTGTTACAAGAAAGTTTTAATAGATTTTTTTTTCACACTTATATACTGTTTCGACAAATGCCATTAATTCGAATTTGAAATGTCGCACACCTTGGAATCTCCTAGGAAACACAAATGTAAATAATTTTGACAAAAAATAAACATATCAAAAATCATATTTACGCATTCATTTTAAATCCGGCTCGAAGGACCAAAAAATAATGTTGAGCACAATGGCTTTATGGTATGTTTCACCACCTACGTGTCTTAAATCCGTATAGGTTATATTGATAAAATTCTTCGGCGACAATTAGTGATGTAAAGTCTTAAATATTTAAAGATTTTTTTTTACGTGAGTAAATATGATTTTTGATATGTTTATTTACTTGTCGAAATTATTTACATTTGTATTTCCCAGGAGATTATAAGGTGTGCGTCGACATTTCAAATTCAAATTAATCTCCTTCTTAGTTTTTCATTCGAGATGCATATTCTGTTTTGATCTTTTTATTGTTACTACTAATATATAGCTTCGACAATGCGAACGAATTCGTTCGCATATGCCAAAACGACTCACGATTCATACGTTTTTCTATTTTATCTTTCAAATGTTTCATCGTCTAGATCCAACAGCCTTTTCATTCATGTAATTCGGCAATGATGTGTGATTCACCTGCGTAATTTCTTAAAAGATTAGTATTAGTATAAAATATACAAATTAAATTGCTTTACATGTGTAACGTTCCCAACATTTTCTAAAGATAATATCACAATTATCGATGTCTATTGCCGTGTTTTTTTGCTTCCACCTTTTCTACCTTGCCTGTTATTGTTAATGTCAATAATTCAACTAAATATGGAACAATCACGATAGTTAAAGGTGTGGATCTGATAAATACGATGGCATTCATCTCCCATGACCTAATACAGTATATACACACGCAGCTGCTCACGTAATATATGTTATGCCATTTCGTAAAATAAATTACGATCCAATAAACGAATAATGTCTCCCGATGTACTATAATAAAGAAAAATACCAAACGAGAAATGATTCCGAAGACCTATAAACCATTTCTCTGCGACCTTTCATATACGTGACACCGCAATACACATCGATCTAAATCACCCTTAATAAAAGAGTTATAAATACCCCCGTTCGAAAAGAGCTGTCAGTTATGCCAAGTTGATTTTTCCAATGTTTATTGTGTTCGATGCGAGCTAGTATTGGGGTAGTATTTAGCTGTCGGTTTACGAATCAATAGTTTGATGACATCACTTTCTATTTACGGGCTATATTTTGGGGCTGTAAGAAGCAAGTACTGGGGTTCACGTTTTGTATGGGGATATATTTCGAGCTAGATAAAATTGTTTGTTTCTATGAATGTAATAATACAAGTTGATATGGAGATACCGAGTAAATAAGTGGTAATATCTGAGTTGGGTCGGATATATCACAAGATTGTTGGTATCTTGCATAATTTAAGTGTCCTCATATATACGTATATAGGTATGCTTGTAATTTATATAAATATTGTCAAGGCCACAGCATTTATGTTATTGCCTGTAATATCTTTGTTACTCTGAGAAAAAAGATTATTTCCCGCAAAGAAAAACATTTCTTTAGAATAAATTATTTCTCAGTAAAAAAGTTTATTTGATTTAAATTCAATAACTTAAGGCTAATGTTGCTGCTTTCTGTGAAATGGCTAAATTATTTCTTTAAAAGAATTTCTTTTATCAAAATAAATTATTTTGATGCCAAAGAAATAATTGTTTGGATATATGATATCAAATATAAATTCAGTATGAATTGCCGAAAGAAACTATTTCTTTTGTAGAAATGCAGTACCTATAGTTACAGGCAAAGTGATTTCAGTTTTATATGGAAATTGTATTATCTGCGATCGCTTTTAATTCGGCCTTAAGGTAATTTACCACCACATGTATACTACGTATACAATTCTAGGCTTTGAAGTAACCAATTAGAAAATAGAACTTATTCTGTTATTTTTTGTTTTCGGTATCGTTTAGAATAACATGCACACTGGGAAAAAAGATTATTTTCCATAAAAAAATACATATCTTTGAAAGAAATTATGTCACATAAAGAAACTTTATATGAATTAGATATAAGTAACTTAAAATTGATGTTAATGCTTTCTTTGAAGCGATCAAATCATTTTTTTTAAATAATATCTTTTATTCAAATATTAAAAATTGTAAAGGACGATATCACATTAACATTATTGACAAGCATTTACAAAACAGCAACTCTAAAGATCGAGGAGCATGTTATTTAAATATTCACGATAAAGGTAAAGCAAAACGATTTTTTATTAAATTTGAAATTTTTGTCAAGTTAAAATATACGTATAGGTCAATGGTTATTGATGCTTGAAGTATTTTTTTGTCTATCTCATTAAACAGTTTTTCGAAAAATATAAATAAACACACATCACGCATCTTTACGTTGTTCCTATCGGTCCATAGCAGAATTAGATGAAATCATGAACATATCAAGACTTCCTTTAAGCAGTATTGAGGATCATTCAACTTCTATAACAATGCACGATAAGTATAGTATAACGTATCGTTTCATATTAATATTTAAGTTACCTGTTGGTGATATGCTTCCAGGAAACTAATATTTGGAGGACATTCGGTCACTGTAATCCATTACTAAACAGCAACAGCGCCTCATGCCTAAAGCAACCATCATAAACTCATTCACTTTTAATACCAACATTTAGACTTTCTAACTTACTCGTGCTGAAAAAAGCTTCATAAGAATCTCTTCACTACTACACATGTGTTTTATATCAAATAACTAAATATAAAATAATTAATCTAATGATAAGCACTACTATCAAACAATCTGAAAAAAAAGAAATTCTTAACAGAACTAAAATATGTATTAATTATAGAAATCAAATAATAATAATTGGCTTTTAAAGAGATAAGTTTGGAAATGACAAAATGGTAATTCAACAGCATAAAGGGTTGTCATAACCAAAACAATACAATAATAACAATGGCGGCTGCTGTTAGTGGTGGGTATAATTGAAGGACGAAAAAGGCATCATTCGATTATTGACGATCACTCGATAATTTGATTATGACGTTTGAATTATGAATGATCATTTCTTAATCGATCTTTCGATTATGAGTGATAATCGATTATGAACGATCTACATGAATGACTTTGATTGGAATGATGAGGAATAATACAAAGTAAAGGAAATGAGAACCGACAAAAAGGTCATTATATTAACAAGAAAAGGAAGTGAGGGCCTTAAAAAAGTCATATTAACAATATAGAAAAATTATGCACAAAAAAAGGAAGTGAAGATCTAAAAAAAATCTGATAATCGAATGTCATTTCGATTAGTACATTCAAGTTATTCGAAATCATTTCGATTAGCCAGCATTCGCTTGTAAAACACGTGTTTTATTTTATTTTGCATTCAGTGTCATCTGGTGACTCGGATCCTCCAACAAATTGTACTCACAATATAACTAAAATTGATAATAATGCTCTCGCCATGACAATAATGTGCTTCATATGCATTCTTAAAATCAAAATCCACAAAAAAATATAACAAAAAAATAAGCGATTTTATGGTCTTGACAACAAAAATCCACCATAGCTCAACGAGGTCTTATATGCAACAACATATAAATTATTCTATTTAAAAAAAGAACAGCATTTTCTCATGCAAGACGTAAACAGGTCAACTACATCAACATAATTCCATGCAATCGTTGAAAAGGGGCTGAATTATCTACGTTGCACTTATGCATATTAAACGAACACGAATCCTACTTAACATACGGCATTGTTAGCATGCTTCAACTTCAAATAAATTGCAACATAGTGCTGGATGCGCATAGTATTTTCGCGTGAATTTTCCGGGTTGTCGTGCCACGTTGGCAGTGCCAAAGGTCGATAAACTCCAAGTGTATTCCTCGCTTGCATGCTGGAACGCCTTTTTGAATGTCATCCAAGTTTTTGTCTTATTTTGTAGGGTGTCAGCGTATCTTGCGAAATTTTCAGCTGCTGAAGTAATAAGTGCATACGTATTGCTATGTACTGATTGTAATAAATGAATTTGCACAATGAATTTTAAAATTAAAAAGAAAATTAAAATAGCTAGCTCAAACGGAAAATTTTTTAAAAGGGCGCAAAAGAACAAATAATCTCAAGGTTACCCTCGCGAATTAAAACTTGAATCTAACCACGAAAAGTAAATTGTGAGTGAATGAAATCGGACTTTCTTAATTACCCCAAAAATTGAAAAGGTTCAATTAAAATAAAATAACAGAATTTTTAACCCAAAAATGCTAAGTAACAATCAAAATTTAATTTTTTAATGGTTTTAAATTACAAAATGGCAGAAAAAAAACCGTGAACTGAAGGTTCTGGCCAAAAAATAAAAACTGCACTTGATTCTAAATTACAATAGGACAATGCTATTTCCTATACAAAGCAAAAGATTTGGTTGTTCAGGAAGATAATCCTAATTCTACCAATAGAATCTACGTGGTTTCAACAGAATAAAATAAATTCGTGGACAAACACGCAAAATTATACAAAAATGAAAACTAAATGCAAGAACAAAGCTTCTACTCACCCAAACCGAGGTGATTGATAATTAAACACGAATCAGCAAAATAGAAAAACGAAAAATTTAACTCTTTAATCTATAATGAGAGAATTTCAACTAAAAACGTATCTTCCTGCACAAACATAATAAATGATCTTATATCTATAATGTGCACACATCAATATAATAACAATTATTATAAAGCGAATTCCTTGATGGATAGAATAAAAGACAATTTATGCGAATTAAATTACGATATCAAAATGAAATACGTATTATATACTCAACATGATCTTTTAAAAACATTTTAAATTTAGTTGTGGTTGAATGTCTCTCAACTGCGACGGAAACTTATTATATAATAATTTCTCAAACAGTTGATAATTGTGAACTGGAATGCTCAGATAATCACAAAAGTGCAGTAAGCTGAATTTGGTACTATTCAATTTGGTAAATACAGCAGCACGCACAAGGACATCCAATGCTGGCAATGTAAGAATTCTATGCTTAATGACTTACAATAGTCACAAGATTTCAAACAACAAACAATGAGTCTGACCTTTTTCTGTAAGATAAAAAAATAGTAATTTGCTATATTAATAAAATTTCAAATTTAAATTGAACTACAAATAGTCGTAAATGGGGTGGGGGCTTCATTTCAACTGGTATTGATGGCATCCCTACTATTTTTTTTGGAAAATGTGTAGATAAATTTGAGAAACCTATAAGTCATATAATAAACTCTTTATTTTCGCCTACTTGCTCTTCGCTATTCATAAAAAGGGGTGTCTTAACGACATAAACAATTGCAGACCTATTAGTCTACCAAAAGCTTTTTCCAAAGTAATTGAAAAAAAAATGCTGTATCCATGACACAGCCTTGTCGCGGTTTACCAGCTATCTCTCAAATCCTAAACAAACTGCATTCATAAAAGCTAATAACAAAACAGCTTACTCAAATGAAAAGATCATTAGACAAGGTGTGCCGCAAGGGAGCATTCTCGGTCCTTTCTTATCTTTGATATATTTTAATGATCTGCATAATATTCCAAATCACTTAAATCAATTAACAAATAACTATGCTGATGACTAATGATACTACAGTTTTATCAAAGGGCAATTCCATGAGCGAAACTTACGATACAGGAAGTATTTATATCAAAAATATTGAAGAAATGCTAACCACTTAAAACTTAATCATCATAAAACTAAAGTTTTTTTTGGCATTCACTACTGGGATTTCTTATCCTTGCAGAGAATTTTAACGTTTTCGTGTTTGTAGAATTTTGTGAATGCGTTGCTGCTGGATTTGTCACTTCTATATACGTTGATGTATTTAAATAGCAAAACACACAAAACCCTTTTCTTTGTATTTCTTATATTTACATAGTGAGATATTTACAAATGTATTGTCGCTTGAAATGTCAGAACAGAACTGCCTATTACAATATGGTTTTGAAATAGTAGTCCCTTATTACACTGACCATTTTCCCTTGGTCGGGTTACAAAAGTGATAGCGTGTGGTGTACAAAGGAACTCTAGTGGCCGTAAATTACAAATGAAGAGGGTGTCTGACAGAATAAAGAAAGAATCGAAAAAGGGAAAGATGTCTTCACTATTAACTTCTTAGAACTGAAGGAACTTAAATCTAAATATGGGGACGTAACAAAACTAAACTACGGAGTCGGGTTAGGACAAAACAAATGTATATAATTCTATTCTAAATACAACAATTGTGACACAATTATTGTAATTCCACACAAAAGCCTGTATAAAAATGCTACTGTGGAATGTCAAACTACGAGTCGCACCACTAACCTGACATAAAATGTCACCACAAACAGTGTCACAAAGTGGAAAACAGTGTTATAAACTGGAAATTTTCCGGCAAAACAGTTATATAAAGTGCTCATTGTATGTGCGAAATCGAAAAATATTTTTTTCAGGTGTTGTCACGTTGTCGCTTTTGGCTTGAAATTTCGCTGATTACAGAAATTTTTCTAAAGTCAGTCTTTAGAAATCTTCTGAAGAAGCTGACAGTATGGTCAGCGAAACGCCAAGTTAAAAAAAAACAATAACGCGGCAGCACCCAAAAGATATATGTACACTTCTCACAGGAAAAATCGGGACACCAGCAATTCAGAATTTGAAAATTTCTTGATTGTAAATTCAACTTTCGGAGGACGTATTCTCTTATCATAGCCATAAATCACTTAATTATGTATATTACTGCGATCAAAGGTAACGACTAGAAATTTAAACAGAAAAATAAATATATAGAGAGAAAAAGGTTTATGTATAGAATAAACAAATCGGAGTTTCGGTGGCGGCGTTCCCTTTAGAAATACCAATGAAAAAAAAATACATAACAACGAAAAGAACTCTTGAATAGACGGCTTCATTTAGAAATATATATGTATTTAACATGTTTGATGTTATGTAAGATAATTCTTTTTTAAGAAAACATGTGGCGATGGGATTTTATTATTTAATATTATGTTACTTGTTAGTGCTGCTTTGATATTAGTTACTTATTCGATTTATGCTCGCGAGTATTAGTTTAGCAATAGACAATATGTCAGTCAGCCTCCTCAGTTTTGGGATAATGTGATTTTCACAGATTTATTGACTACACTATTATTGATGTATTAATTACTATTGTTGGTTAATATTCTTAAATATTGTATTACTATAAAGTTTCCTTCTATCTATAAAAAAATTACCGAAACCAGGTTTAAGATTATTTATAAAATTCATAAATAAAGCAATTAAGTTCGCAAAGAAATTATTTATTTTATGAACCCTCCGTTTATTGTATTTTCAGGAAATATATTTTAGCTATCGCCTGTGTAATCTGACGTCGTTGATCTTTTTTCTTGAGATATGGCCAAAGGCCAACACTGGGTCTCTTTACAAACTGTCTTTATGTAGCACAGGTTTATTAACAATTATTTAAAATATTATTGGATTTATAATACATAACAAACATTGTAAGAAAGCATATTGTTCGTCAATCTCATTTAGTGCTAAAATATTTATTTTTGAATTTGATACATTTAATACTTTTTTGTTGCTACTGCCTGAAGCTGTGTTACACACCAAAAGTGTAGCTATATTTCAATAAAATAGAACGACATTAGATTACACAGGCGAGTTAAGATATATTTCTTGAAGATACAATAAACGGAGGGTTAATAAAATAAATAATTTCTTTGCGAAATTAATTGCTGTAAAAATGTTGTAAATAATCTTAAACTGTTTTTGGTAATTTTTTAAAACATAGAAAAATATTTTATAGTAATATAATATTTAAGAATACTACACAACAACAATAATGAATACATCAATAATAGTGTAATTAATTAATGTGAAAATCACACTGTTCAAAAGCTTAGGAGGCTGATTGACATATTGTCTATTGCGAAAGTATTAATTTCGGGCATAAATCAAACTAAGTAACTAACATCATAGTAACAGGTAATATAATTTTCTTAAAAAAAGAATTATCTCTACATAACATCAAACAAATTAAATACATATATGTGTATTTCTAAATGGTGCCGTCTACTCAAGAGGCCTTTTATTTGTTATGTATTTTTTTTGCATTAATATTTCCGTATTCGGTATTTCTCAGGAAACACCGCCACCAAAATTCCAATGTGTTTATTTAATGTACAAACCTTTTTCTCTATATATATTTATATTTCTGTTTAAATTTCTAGTCGTTACCTTTGATCGCAGTAATATACATAATTAAGTGATTTATTGCTATAAGTGAATACGTCCTCCGAAAGTTGCATTTACAATAAAGAAATTTTAAAATTTAGGATTGCTGGTGTCCAGATTTTTCCTGTGAGAAGTGTACTTTATATTATGGTTGTGAAAGCCTACAGTCAACTATTATCTGTATGCTGTTATTATTATTATTATTATTAAGATATTTTTGTCTACTTTTCGGAATTTTCTGAGAGAATTTAAAAAGGATTTTTAAGAAGAAATTTTTGTCATTCAAAGTCACCCCATCAAATGAGAAATACGTACAAAGGACTCTTTTCACTCCTTCATATTGCAGCTTCTATTTTACACGCATAATAACCCGTATTGTGCCGTCGCGAAACACGCATGGGGCGCACCCAGTAGCAGGTTCACGAGTACCCTCTTCGGATTGACACAAAGGCCAAGTCCATTAGGATCGGTTCCTCCTAAAGGTCAAACTGGTCGTCGACGGTCCCGATTACCTCTTTTCATACACTCCAGGGCGGTAAACAGGCCGGGTGCCGAGTGTGCGATAACGACGAATGTCCCGCTAACGGCCGGGGGTGCAGACCGAACGTAGACGCGCCGTCGCGACGCTCATATTGACCGTCTACGTCACAAGGCGTCGCCGCGGTACGCGCGCTACGCCGTCGTCAGGCCGCGGGGGGCATTTGCGTTAGAATCTTTTGCGTTCGCATCATCTCATCGTACTAGATTTAGCGTTTTTGAGTGTGAAAAGTCCTAGCCGTCGTTGGTTTTCGTTATTCCGCCTATACGTTTGTGTGTGTCCTTGTTACGTCATTTCGTCTATGTTCATATCACATTGAGCGCGCGTAGTTTAGCTCCTATAGACTTAAGCCGTCAGTGTATTATATGTATATATCGTACCTAAGATGAAATTTCCGTGCCTATTGTCAAGTTAAAAGCGACAATTATATTTATTTCTCACGTTCCAACATGACGCTAATCGTTGTATATGTGATGCCCTAGAAATAATAGCAACTACTTAATATCGGTATTAACCTTGATATACTAAGCCTTAAAAGTAAATTTATTCATACCTGTTGGATTTCACAACATGAAACGGTTACTCTCTATCGATATCGTTTAAACGAGGCAATAGCCTTAAGGACTGTATCAAAGCACTATGAGAGTTAAATAATGCCTTTGTGTTTTAAATTTTTTCGAATGGTAAGTTAGATGTTCTGCTAGATTGTATCTGTGTGATTATTTGTTAATATTAAAAGAATAACTGAGAAGGATTATATTTAAATTTTGCTTATACTTTGCATTGCATTCTAAAGGAGTGTGCAAAATGTGTTTGGTATCAAATTAGCGTATGGCTGTGAAATGGTTGCTCTAGAGTTAATAATAAAGAATTTATTGATGATATTTGCAATTTTTCGCACGTTCTGTTTAGCAGAAAATGATATCAGGTTAAGGAAATTGCCTGTAGCTTTTCACACTTCAGAAAATAGCATAAAAATAACGTTCAGAAACCTAAATATAAGATATTCTTTTCAATTATGACGATACAGGATCTTCCAAATTACAGTTTACAATAGAAATTTAATTAAAGTTTTAATTCCTTAGACTTGAGAACTTTCATGTAGAAATTATGCAAACAGGTAAATCAAACTTACACGTGCGAATACAATATACACGAGGTACAATAAAGAACCTAATACCGATGTCACAGTTTTTCAAAAGAAGTAGACCAATAGAAAAACAATTATCCCATACAATGCTTTAATAAGAAAGAAAAATTAAACATAATTCTTCGTCAATTGCTAATGCATATAATAAAAATAAATGTGTTTGAAATATAGTTAACGATACAGTAAATGTCAGTAAAGATAAACGTTGATCAATAACGATACAATCGTCCATGATACTTATGAGCTTGTAGAATTATTGAGTGAGCATTTAACAATTTTAACAAATGAAAAGACATAGATTTCCCTCCTTTACCAAGTTATAGTAATATATGTATACCTCTTTCTAACAGATGCTAATGAAATCTATAACATTATTATGAATATTTCTACCAAATGTCAGCGCGTATGGATGAAGTGCTTATGGGAGTTATCAAGTATGTAGCTGATTCATTAAAAATCCTTTTGTTTATTTGGTGAATCTCTTCCTTAGTTAGCTAAGTAAGACCAATTTATAAAAAAAAAAAAAAAAAAAGTAATATATTCGCGTTTATACGATTATTTTCATTATTTTTACAATGTCAGTTTGGCTACCTAAAAACGAAATCTAAGAATAAATGATGCTTTATATCATGTTGTACAAAATATTTATAATAAGCTGGATAATAAGTTGAGAACGGCCGATTGTTCCATCTGTCTAAAGCTATTGACACAATGAATCAAAAAACAAATTTGATTAGAAAAATTTGAGCAATACGGAATTAGACGGCCAAGCTTGGGGTGAATCGAATCTTACCTGAAGGATTGCCCTAGAGTGTGGTAATCTGTCAGAACTATAGAGCGATATTTTTGCAGAAAACAATTAGTAATACTGGTGTGCTACAAGGGTCAGGGCTAGGTCCCCAATTATTTTTAATATTTGTAAATGATATGAATTCATAATAATTTCAGTACCAGTGAGGTCTGCTAATTTGTCAATGATACTTTAATTGTTTTTTTTCTGCGGGAGTATTATCGGAACTATCTGAAAAAGGCACTGATGCTAAATCACTGTTAACGTGGACGCAACAAAACTGTTTAATATTGAATGTTGAAAAAACAAGCTTGGAACATTAGAAAGTAAATGCGGTTTAATGGATATACACATAATAAATTGATTGAAGATTGTTTTAGAGATGCACATTCTTTTAGATAATTTATTTATAGAAGTGTATTGGAGATTGCTTAGCAAAATAATAAATGAAACTTGCTTAGTCCAAATTCCGACGTAATACGCTTAAAAAATATATTATAATGGAAAAATACAATACTGTAAAGGAAGAACAAAAATTTTTAAATGTCAATTTATTGGGCAAATTTATTTATGTGATTTTCAATGTTCTATGGAAAAAAATCGTTAGATTTTCAGAAAGAAATGCAATTCATACATTAATGAGGTTTTAATATAATGAATTATATATGTTTCTTTTTTCAAAAACACAGACTTTTTATTAAATTTTATATTTAAGTGGAACGGAAATAAAATTGAACACGTGAACACGAAATTGACATTTTCATACCGAATAATTGATATTATTGAAAGATATTTTAAAAATATAATTTAGATGTCACGGAAACAATATTTTCACAAGAAGTTATCTTTTTGCTAATATCCAATTAATACCATGACTAAAAGCTGTTTTTAAACTGATTTTAACAATTTTAATATCACAGAAACAAGCTTGAGAAGATTTTGAAATTTGCTAATATCTAATTGATGTTATAAGTAATGAAATATATAAACACTAGAACGCGCTTTTGGATGTTTGCAGTGAATGTGGCAAATTCCTGTGTAGATGCTGAATAAACTACACCTCCATGTTGTACACTCTCAAAAGCAACAAATGTCATTTTTTGACATATTAAGGTTTTGAAAGAAAGGAAACATGCACCAGTTGAAAAAGCTTTACGTTAAAAGGTAGCAGTTCTGGTGTGAGTTATCCTAATTATCTCTAAAATATAATTTTGGCATATACCTCGTTTGACACTTCCATTTGTGACATTATTCTGTATACTACTGAATGATAAAACTAATGATTTAAATAAATGTTTATATAAAATCAATGCATGTAAATAATTAAGCTTCAATCCAATTCTTTTTGCAGATATAAGATTGAAAATTATGTAATTCTTGATAGTTTTAGCTTAGGCTTTATCTTCCTAATGTGGTCGTCTTACTAGCAATAAGAAATGATTGATAAATTGCGAATTGGAGGATTTATTTGCAGAATATTATTAAGTATAGTAAATATGGAATATGGCAATGCATTATGAGCACATTATTATATAACAACAAATAAAAGATGTGAATGGCGAAATTCCGTATAAATCCAATCTCACCATTGGCATTCTGCTACAATCAAAAATGGCGGCTGGCTGTCCAGAGGACCATTACCAAGTACACAGCGTGTGTTTCTGTATTTTACATAATTCGTTAGTAACGGATTCAAAGATATTTTTTTAGATGATTTATACAGTGCGCTCGTAAATTGTACATCCCTCCTAATAACTTAAAAAAAATGAAATAAAGCAATGAAACAAAAACTATGTCAACATAGAGACAATTTGTGGTATTTTTACTACAGGAATATGTTCCCGCATTGAAGAATGCTCATTCGGAAGATATCTTTATGACAATTATGATAAAGAATAATAATTTTAGAAGTTTACTAACTTATCCGAAATAACTTAGTTTTAAGGAAAGATCATCTGCTCTCATACGTAACAAATGTCATTTTTAAGCAGATAGGTCGATATGCGATGTCGTATTTTGTTAAAGTGACATTAGAGTTGACACCTAATTGTCGTCTGTCATTAAAGTAAGTTGGATTTTCCGAGTTATCAGTTTAGTTCTGTGCTGTGATGTGGAGGCGCTGAAATGTTGTTATCGCTATGAAGTATTTTACAAGTTAAATGATGCTGTATTCCTTTTCCAAATTTATTATATTTAATTTGTTCCCATTAAACCGTGATTAATTATATTCTCCTGCCATCCAACTAACCGCCACCAAAAATCCTTTTTGCTGTAGATCTACCGTTTCTAAATTCGGTTTTGCTTACATCTACCGTATCGTCTAGACGCAGTATGTGTTTACGTTAAGCGGATTATTACCAATCCATTAACTTCTTTACTCGGTTAAAATAATGGCGTGTTTAAAAATAATTCACAAGCTCACCTACCTGCGGAAAATAAATTGAACAAGTTACGTGAATGAAATTTTGTAAAAATTGTAATTAATTCATTTTTAGTTCAATTTTCTTCAACTGAAACTAAAGCATTACCTATATTTATCACTTTATGCTGATGAAGAATTATTTCTAACACCTACATTAAGTATAGTAATAAGTAAGAATAAATATTAATTTCCACATCGTCTGTGTTCGTTAGTGGTTTATGGAATTTTCCACCTCAGCTCCCAGAATTTTGAATCCAATCGTAAAGCCTATATCTTTCCAGCACCATTAATAAATTTTCTGCGTGGCTTTTTATCCCCATTCCGAATTCCGACTGCTGAACCTCGAAATACATTCACCAGTGGGAATATATTTCACCGATTCCAATCGAGGGCCGATCGATATGAACACATCGCCTGCCTTTTCCAGGACGAAACGGAGTCCGTATAACTCTAACTCTCCCTCTTATTGGTAATCCTCGTGATGTAGGGTTCCTGGAATGCTGACGGTTTTCGTGTCCCGGACGCAATGAGACGGAGACACAATGGCAAACGTCGCTTGAATACTGAATACAATGTGCGTATTATGCTATAGTACTCTTCGTTCTGGGATATTCACCCTTGATCGGAAGCTGAAGGTGGTTCGTTGTTCACAGTGCCCTGGTGCAAATATACGGCATACTGAGCTGACTTGGAGATTTAGTATGATCTTGTTCGTAACATTATTGAAAAATTATGCCTGTTCACTGCAAGATCTTTGCAAAATAACTATCCCTATTTATTCTTTCAAACTTCCATAAATGTAGTCCTCTCCATCTTTTTTTAGAATACATTTGGTAATCCTAAACTGCTATATGTTTATGTTCAACAATAATACATTGTCACTGTTGTCTGTGAGGTTCATACAGCGAACAGAACAAGACAAAAAATTATATGCTCGCTGTATTTAGCGACTATGCACGACTTTAGTGATACGGTGAAACTTATGGACACATGTCAATTTAGATACATCAGAGAAAACGCTTCACAGCCATTGTTCTAACGTTGGTTTTGACGATTGGTGGGAGGCTAAGAACAATAGAGAATAATCAAGCGTTATAATGCAAGAGCCAGCAACAAAAAAGTACCTTAGCATTTGTATAAAATAATAACAGGTACATAACACTCAATCGCACTTGAGCGTTCATCCAAGAAAAAGTGTGGAGATGCCTATGACGATGTATACGCTGAGAAAAAGATTTTCTTTGTCGTTAATAAATATTTATTACCTAAATAAATTATTCTTTTAAATATTTGCAAAGAAGCTACTAAGAAAAAAATTATTTGAATTAAATAGTCTTTTTACAAGCATATATTTCCTTTCTTATGAAATAATATAGCCTTAAGCAAAGATTGCACACTTGTAATCCGTGCATAATTGCCGTCCTGCCGACCTTTCAAGATCTAATATCGATGTATGTTCGGTTAAACGCTCGAACTTGCATTTCTTCTTAGCTTAATTGGTAAAGCCCTCGTCCGGAAAACGAGAGGATGCAGGTTCGAATCCTGCGTGAAGAGAAAATTTGTTTTTGGGAAAAATTCCTCCTAATAATTACAGTTAATAGCAGAAATACATTAATTTGATAATACAGCCTTAACTTGAAAACAATCCATACTAGTCACAAATTAAGGTTTCTGTATTGGAATAGTAAAGCATGTTTGCTCAAATAAGTCTAGGGTTTTATTAAAGTGAAATTATATTCAGAATGGCTAAAATAATTTAATGGGTAAAACAAATGGAGGACTAAATACAAACAGCCAAGATGATGCAGATACCAAGAGACCTCAGGTCAGACGGCTCCCACAACAAACAATTTTTTTTTTTTGCTTAGTTTAACAATATTATGGAAATTATAACACAATCCAGGTTATTGCCGAAGGTGCCCTTTCGCCCTGTATTGGATTGAATTTACAGGCGCATCATCGTGCGAAGCGAGTTATGAGTCACCATTCTGATGATCACAATCTATAAAGATATTTATCTGAAAATAGATAAATATTTAATGGTTGGTTTAATTGTAGTGAAATAGAAGACTTGCCATCTTTCGATAACGCAATATATTCATTGTGTTTGCTACTGTATGGGTAAAAACTTTGCTAAATAATGTTTAGATCAAGGCACGTATTTGAAAAAATGGTGAGGGTTAGTTTGGGAAAAGTAAATTTGACATTGTAATTGTATTAAACTAATATAATCCTTATTTGCTAACAGATAGATCGATAGATAGAGATAATTTTATTTCAAACAGTCACAAACAAAAAGTCGGTTGAAATAAGTCAAGGAATTAACAAACCAAAAAAAAATGACGTATTAAATTATATGTATTATATATTAATTTTAAAAAAACGTAATATTAGCAGAAACAGAAAAAATTAAATAAAATACTGGCTGACTTTGTTAATTGAACTTATTTTTTAAGTGTATTTATTAGATTTGTTAAATCGATAAAATAGATGTAACAAAATACGATCAAATCCATTTTCCATGTTAAATATTTAGTTTTCAATTTTAGTTAGTTTAGTTTATTTAATTTGTCGTTCCTTTAGTGTGCCTTCAACGAAATATCAATTTTGACGTTTTAAATAATCTCACATTGTCGATATTGACCGAAACATATTTGATAAAAAAAGTTTTCTATTCATGCATATATGTAGAACTATGATTTTTTTCTGGAAGTCCCCATACTATTAACATTATCCTTTACAAGCCATTTTACCCATTGTAACCATTTACTGACATAACTGTGTATCTATCTTCATAGAAA
This sequence comes from Protaetia brevitarsis, assembly GCA_004143645.1. Classification (NCBI taxonomy): domain Eukaryota; kingdom Metazoa; phylum Arthropoda; class Insecta; order Coleoptera; family Scarabaeidae; genus Protaetia; species Protaetia brevitarsis. Next base: position 4,791,848 of record RXPK01000088.1, read on the forward strand.
TAGTAAAAATTGTTTAACTATATGTTGTTTCAAATGACCCCTAGGACAAAAATAACAGAAATAATAGTATATTGCAAACCAAGGGAGGAAAGTGCTCTATTGCAGACCGCCGGCAAAAATTATATAATTGCCCAAGGCCTGCAATAGCACTTTCCTCACGTGGTTTGTCCAATTTTAACTGAATGTCTAAAAATAATAAAGACATACCTGTGAGTGACATGATAGGCATGATAGTAGGCTTGATCTGTCTAATATTTGTTGAGAACTGTTGAGTTAGCATCGTTTTAAAAGTGTTTAATAATAGTTTAATTGAAATTTAAAACCTAATAATTTAGCAATTACTCATAAATGTACTGATGTCATCTATCAATAATGTCACATATTATAAGATGTACAGTTTCATCATGACAATGTCACTTACTTTTCCTTCCTAGGGAGGTAAAGTACAACTTTCCTCTCTAGGGAGAAAAAGTATAACTGTCCTCCTGCTGGGAAAAAAAATTGTTTATTTCAAGGCTATGAAACCTACACATTGTATTCAGTGATAGGTTACCTAATGGCCTAATCCATACTGATCAAAGTCCATAATTTAAATAATATAATTTTGACATAAAACTAGTTTAATTTTGTCTATAGTTATACTGAATTCGTATGAAATAAAGTTTTATTTAAGCAAATTATATTTGACATCATATATCGAAACAAATACTTTTAGCTGCTACGTTCATTTATTTGAATAAAATAATTTCTCTTAAAGAAATATTTTGATCGTTTCAAAGAAAGCAGAATAGAATATGGATCTTAAGTTATCATATTTCATTTCTCACGTGAAATATTTTGTTAAAGGTAAATAAGATGACATTTGGAAATAAGAAAACAAGTCACGTTATTAAGTAATATTTGTGTTCTATAACGTAGTAGGTAATATCGAAAAAAATAAGAGAAACAATGTTTATCTCAATAAATGTACCACTAGATGTAAGTACAGCAAGAGAAAAAAGTTTCCGCCTAGCTTGGTAATAAAGAACGGGGATATCTATTGCCGCCAACCGAAAAAAAAAGTACTGAAATTCTTTTCATTTATTTTATTCAATAAAGCCCGTTATTGAGAATATATCCCGCATAAATTGTGTTTACGTCATATTTTTTTTTTACTGCCAAGCTACGCGGAAACTTTTTTCTCTTGCTGTACCTTATGCTTGTTACATCATAAGGTTCAAAAATAAAATATCCAAAATTAAAGATTTTTGCAATACTTTATATTTAACTCTTTTATAATATAAATAACAATAAAACAAAATAACAACAAAAAAAAAAACGGGGTTTTTTTTTTTTGATTTTAAGCCACTAAACAACAAAAAATATCTCTTTTTGCTTTACGACATCATTTTGCCTTCGTTGTTCTTGATATGCAATTTTCTTTTTAGAAATATTAATTTATAGCAAGAAGAAAAAATATTATAGTGCATTTACCGCAACATAGCAATACGTAGCTTATAAGGCACCATGTGCTGCTGTAAAACTCTATAATCTAGGAATTTTCTATTTGCAGCGTTTAACAGTTTGATCTGATATTAAACATCGCTTTTAAAATTATGAAAGCAATCCACTAATTATTTCGCCAATTTCAGAAAAAAAACAGTTGTTGAGGAGGGATTTTTTGGTTATCTATTACTATGCTACACGCTATAGTTTTCGATATATCTGTGCATGCAGTTACCCAGGTAGTGATAATGACGTAAAATGACGTTTAATAGACATCAATATTATGTGATATTCTCGTCTGTTAAACGTCACTTCACGTCATTCTGCTACCTAGATGTTTTAATTCAAAAATTTAAAAAAATAAAAAATCTCGACAAATAAAAAGTATACACACACATCAACATCCTCCTGCACGACTTAAACAAACCTCATCTATTGACAACTAGCATCGAGTTTATAAATATATTTATAAAACCGCACGTTCACGTTTCACCGCATTAAAAGAAAGTTATTTTCGTATTTGACGTTTTGCTATTTTGCTTGGTTTACCCGTAACGTGTGTAACAGGATCGTTCGGCAAACAGATGCCATTACGGAAACGATTCAATTCCATTTGAAAATACGACGCCGTCCGTATAACACAAAAGCCCTCATTTAGATTCGTTTGCGTCAGCTGTTATGTGCGAAGGTAAACGAGAATAGCGCCCTATTTCCCATCAAACAATCTACTTTCGCACCCAAATATTCTAGGAGGGTTGTAATCAGAAAATCAAAACGCGAATTGAACAGCTCACAATCGAAATGTAGCCTTATACTTAGGATTAGCAAAATTTCTAGGGGCTTTCCCTATTTTCCCCTATACATGAAACCGTATCCAATCATCCTACGTGAGCCTGGGTTCGAAAAAATTGATTAAGCTCGCTATATGTCGAGTTAATCCGTGAAGTCGCACGCTCAACGTCAGGTGGATCTCGTTCGATAGGTTTTGTTCGAGCGGCACAATGAATGGGGTCCACACTTGCCTATTGGGGTGGCAAGTGCGCGTTTCGATTCTTTTGGGGGTAAATAGTAAATGAGGCACTGACTCACGCGCTCGGTGGAGGAGCTAATGGCCGTGACACGTGTCCAGGGAAACCTTCGTATGCACGAAATTCAAACAAAATTTGTACGATATTAGCTAGTTCGGTGTAAGCACTGAATTGTGGTGGTCGTGTTTGTATTGAAGGAGTGACAAATCGCTTTCGGGTATCTCTGATTTATCTATTGGTTGATCGGAAGTAATTTTCACGATGAAAATGGTGAGTTCGAAGGGTTTTAATAAACCAATTTTTATTTTTACGCATATTGGCCGAAAAATGTTCAACAGCTTCATCAGTAATAATAATAATAAGATTTGTGCGACAGAAAATGCCACTAACAGGACAAAATAATATTATATATAGTAACTAAAAACTAAGCTTAAACTATGTTAATGTAGTAAATGTTAGAAAAAAATAGTCGAAATTAGAATTGGAATTGCTAGAACTGGTTGCCATCGGAGAAGGTTCGCTTGCGATGCCCCAATTTATTCATCCTCTGACTATTACAAGTAAAATCTGCCTGATGAAGGTTTGTTAAAACCGAAATCGGTTGTAGAAAAAAATTTAGTGAATAATAAATTAATTAGGAAGTGCTACATAGTTTATACGTCTAAAAAAATAATTGTTCAAAGTATTAAATAAAAAATTCTAAGACAGTTTATTAACGTTGACTGCCACGTGTGTAAGAGGTACTTGCTTGAGTACATATGATCTTGCAAAAGGTACCTTAATGACATTAAAACAACGAGTGTATTCTACAGGTACACAAATTGCCGTGAAGATGGCGCTTCTCCTATTTCACTACACTAGCTTCCCATACTCGATATAAGTTTTCTATATGATGACGGACCTAACAATCAAATATTTATTACTTGCCAGATAAATATTTCTTAGGAACTGTTATCAAAACAGTTTCTCATTGCATACGTGCCCTTGATTTTTGAGAATCAACAATTGCCGGTTTTGATATCGATTTTGTTCAAAGTTTTTCATAATGAAGAAATTTCTTACCTAAACCATTATTTGTTTCTATTAATTTTTTTCTTAGGACCTAACAAATATTTGTTACTACTATTTAACAGAAATAATTTAAGATTAATGCATATTTATTAACGACAAAGAAATAATTCTCAATGTAGGAAAAGTTACACTAAATTTATAATGATGCACTAGAGGTGTATAGACTTTATCATTTGTGAAGGGTATTTTTTACACTACTGTTTACACTAGGTTCGGGTACATTTTTAACACTATTTAGAGTGGATCTCCCTGTACAAATGCTAGTGCATTTCTAGTGTTAAATACTGTAAAAATTAACTTCCAATTATAATCTACTCCACCAGGTGAATAAACACGATCAATTTTAAATGATAAATATTTAAGAAATCTCCTTTGGATTTTTTCAATTGCCATTTTCTGAACGGTGTAGTGTGGGTACCAGACTAGAGAGGCATATTCAAGCTTGGGTCTAACAATAGTGTTAAATAAAGTTTTTAAAACAGTAGGCCTAGTAAGTAAACAGTCTCCAAGGACGAAGCAAAAATCTCAAAGTTTTGGGAGCAGAACTTACAACTCCGCTAAAATGATTGTTAAATTTTAAAGCTGAATCAGAGTGCACCCCTAGATCCTTATAAGTGGAATGCCGAGGAATTGGTATCCCATCAATAGCGTAAGGATACATTATAAAAGTATTGCCTTTCATATAGGATACAATGGCGGATTTGCTTACATTAAGGTGCAATTGATTTTGATCACACCACTGATACTGTGATGTTTAACTTGTTTTGAAGTAGAACACGGTTAGATATAGATGAAACTCTGATATAAATGTTTAGGTCATTAGCATAAGAAGCGAAATTACTGACAAGTGAAGTTAATAAATTGTTTATGTAAATAGTAAATAAAAGGGTCCCAGATGGGATCTCTGCGGGACACCTGCAGCAACAATAAACGAACGAAAGTTAAAGCCTTTGTAATAAATAAGACTAAGCAAAATTCGTAACTTAAAGCGTAAAACCATATATAGTTTGATAACTTTGCAATCAATAAAGTAGCGTTAATAGTGTGGAACGCCTTTGTGAAATCTGTATAAATAACATCGACTTGTTGATGATTATCTAGAGCCTAATAAACTGTGTCATACTGCAATTAAATCAGTTATGGTTGATCTTCCAGGTATGAATCAGTGTTGGTTTATTGACAGATATGATTTGATCATACAACTGATTATATGTTGTAGAATGCAATTTACATATGTCTTAGTACAATTATGATTGCATGAGAGTTGTGCGCTATTCAAGTGATGCTTGGCTATAGCATATAAGTATGAGAAGAAAATGTATTTAAAATAATAATTGAAAAGAAAGAAGAAGATGGATTACCTACGGCTAGTTATGAAAGATTTTGTCAAAGTTTATTGATTATTTTATTGTTATATGTCTTAATTTCATATATCGACCGTATACCTAAAACTTTTTTAGCAGATAGGTAAAATGTTAATGCCTTTTCTTTTAGTGATTTCAGTTTTATCAAAAAATAATCAGTTGTGTAGCACTTATATTGTGTGGTTATATTTCAAACTTTTCGCGCCATCAAAGTTTGAAACTATGGCAAACCTTTTACACAAACAATACACAGAACCATTGCTGTTTACTACTAGATCAACAAAATACAGCTTACCAGTTAAATTAGAAAAGCAGAACTGGCAATATTAGATATTAGGAACGTATTATTTGCGCCAATGGAAAACCATCCACAGCATCCAGATGTATTTTTAGAACTATTTAATATTCCCCATGATTTTGTCAATTTTTATTATCAATCTCAAGCTGTTTAACTTTTTCCAGGCGATATGATCGGTTTTAGTTTTTCTAATGATGTTTTCGAACAGCAAGAAGCTCCACCTTATTTTATTTACTTCATCTGTTGAAAAAAAAATTCAGAAGTTCCGTTACATATTCGTACTTTGCTTCCGGCCTGTTTGATTTGGTTTTTTGATCGCTTGTGTCAACTGTTCATTTTTATTTTCCAGACTTTTCCATATTTTAATTATCTTTATGGTACTAAAAGTTTCTTTGGAGTTTATGAAGTATACGTATGTGTATAACCTTCTCAGTTACTTGTTCTACGATAAAGCTATATTGCTGTATACTTTGACCTGAGTAGTAATTACTTTGGATATCTTTGGATTTTATCAAAAATTTCTTCCTGTGTTATTATTATAATTAGATGAAATATTGCCAAATACACAATTGAACAAATTGTTCTGCTAGGTGACGCGTAATTTTTCTTTATTATCAGTATCCCTTCTTCCTCATTCATTACTATTAAATCAACAAAAATGCAATTTTTTCACATTAGTTGATGACATTTTCATCCCAAAACCCCAAACCTTATCTAATGGAATGTGCCAGAAAGGTGGATTGCTTCCATTAATCTTACAGCAGCTAAGTGTGAAAACACTAAACTAATTCCGTTGAGTGAAAGCCCTTAATTGACTACGGTCCTGGTTTAATTGGATTGCCTTATCTAACATCACCATTTCAATAAAGATTCATAGCAAACGGTAGGTACTGAATGACTTGAAAGGAAGATTAAAAGCAGTGATTTAATTTGCAGTAGGTGATAATAAAACACAGGCGATGTAATGTGAATTAGGGTTGCATCCTTCTTGTAGTGAATACGCAAAAAGTTAACACAATATACGCACGAGCTATCGCAACTACAAAGAGTTATATACATCGTCATAGGTATAAAGGACACTCTTCTGTTTGTAGTAGAGGTGGCTTCTACTGTATATGTACGTATATCGATGTCATCATTTTGCTTATTAATTTTGTTTAAAAAAAAATGGGAATATAGGTTCTGTGGAGATTAAGTGTTATTTCTTAATGTAATCAACGCGATACATAACATTAGTTTTCTCGCATAGTTATGAATATCTAAATTAAAAAATTAAGTTATAGCATAACATTTATTGATTGACGCGTTATATGTTAATTATAGAAACTTAATAAGGTAGTAGTAATTTGTACAGTATGCAGAAAATGTAAAACTTTTGCCAAATTGGTTTCATTAATAGATACTTCAATAGTAACAGTATGTACTACTGTGAGCCTAGGTAATATTGGTTGCATATATTCAGAGAGTAATATTAAGCATAGAAAAACTAAAGAAAAAATAACGTCTTTAAGATATACCTATAACGCATGTTCGTTTTAAGAATTTCAGGATATCATTAATTATTTTAATATTTACTGAAACCTAGATATTCTCCTTGCAGTGTATTATATCTTTTTGAATACTTTAATTAAATTTCTAAGACAAACAATTACTAAATGAAAAAATCGTTATTACTGTAGTATATATGTATCTTGTACATATTTGAAAAGGAGTACCGACCGGAACTTCGTTGAAGAATAAACTAAGCTGTATGGGTAATACGGTCTTTAAAATAAAACTGCTAAATAGCCTCAATATTTCGTCATATATTTATGACTTCCTCAGGAGGACATCTACAATATTATAAAAAATATGAACCAATAGTAATAAAATATTTAAAATAATACTTACAAAGTTCAAATATAATAATCAAATTAAACGCATTTTAAATTTAGAATTTTTAAAAGTCAAATAACACTTTTGTAAACAAGGTAATGTTACTATGTATTTTTTAAAATGTTGCAGTAAATATGATTGAGTTGATTTGTGTCTGTTTTGAAATTAATAGAATTTTGATTACTGTTAATATGAACCATTTCTAGAAATAACCGCTTTCTGTAATTACTTTCAACATCAAGAATTTTAGTATTATCATAATTAAAATTGTGGTCTAAATTTTGAAAATGTAAAGACAAGGCACATGAACGTTTACCTATACGACTATCACTTTTATGTTGGGTTATTCTATTCTTTAGCATTTGAGAAGTTTGACCAATATAACAACCTTGACAATCACGACAAGGAATATTATATACCAAATCACTTTGGTCCAGAATTGGTATCTTGTCTTTAGTATTTGTAAAGATTGTTCTTATGGTTGTTATATTATACTTCGCAATTTTGATATTATTAAAATCTTTAAAATGTTTAATTACTTTATTAGTTAAACCTTCTACGAAAGGTAATTTATAATATTTAAAAGTGGTAGTTGTATTAGTATTTATATGTTCATGTAAGGAATTTGGAGAGTAAATTAATTTTGAAAGAATATTTTTAGGGTAGCCGTTATTGGAAAAAATTTTAAATAACTTTTTTAAATTGTCGTTAAGAAATCTTGTGTCGCTAATTTGTGTAATTCTGTTTTTCATAGCAATCATAGTATTATATTTCTGATTTATAGGATGATTAGAGTACATATCCCTTAATTCTATTAATTGTAAGTTTACTCAAAATATTTTTCTTTTGTTTCAGTCCGACGGCAATACGTCCTTTCTGCGCGCTGCGCGTGCAGGCCACCTAGATAAGGTGCTAGAACATCTCAAGTCAAACATAGATATAAACACAAGCAATGCTGTAAGTATATTTTCTAAAATATATATATCAAATGTGAATTTTCTTGAGAAAAATACCCAAAATTGGGGCACTTATAACAGTACACACATTAAGTAATCGTCAGAAAGACTGATAGCACACTTGAAAACATATTTGAGAGTTCACTACACTGGATGCAAGTTTCAATGGCAAAGTTATCATCATCAGCGCTGAACTCAGCTTAGTGTTGCTGTTGGTTCTGACAACTTTGCTATTGAGACGTGCCTCTAGTGCATTGAAATTTGAGGTAAGGCGTTTTAAAATATGTAGTAAAAATGTTCAAGTTTCCGGTCTTTCTAGCGATTACTAATATTAGCCCAAAAGAATTCGAAATATTTATGTGAATGCATCTCTAGGAAATTTCGTTTATTCAATGGTGTTGAAAAAATTTAGAAATCCGTTAAATTTATATCTCAATAATGGGTCAATTTCAATTGAATACCCTTCCAATTTCCCGTACTTAAATTGCCAATACCAACCGCTCGATTGGAATTTGATAACATCCTTTCCGAGTTTTATAGGAGCTACACCTAATTGTTGACCGCAGAATTTTATTGTCTGATTTTATATAAACCAAACTGCTGCCCAATATACGTTCTACAGATGGGATGATGAAGCAGAATGGAAACTTATTTACCCGTTTATTTCGAGGGACAGCGCGGTTTGTTTTAACTGCCGCTCCTAAAATCGGTTTCGAGCGATAAAATTTTCGAATTGCTACCGGTTCAAGTTTAACGACGAAGTATTGTTTTGTCCAGCGATTGGTCTTTGTAATTACTAAGGTTTTGGCAGCGGATCGGGCAAACATGTTATTGATGGGCTTTACTTCTTTTGTATTTTTTTTTTTGTAATCTATGGTGGTCCGTGGTGGTAGGCAGTTACTAACGTTGAATTTTATTGTTAGTGTGTGATTAAAAATGAATATATGTACCTATAGGTACTTAGTTTAAAAACATTGAAATGAAGAGGGATTGCAAAATCATTAGAAAATCTGCTTCTTATTTTATGCATAAAAATCCCGAAGATTTAAAAGTAGAATTCGAATCAAAGTCTGGTGTATCAACTTCCGTATATCTTGCGTATGTAGTCAGCGAATAGATTATTTATTTGACATCTATGCAATGTTCTTCCGATGCACCTTATTCCATAAATCTTTATAGTTTCTAAAAGTTGGTTATTTAGGCGATGCTTTATTAAGATTTTTTTTGTAGAATTATGTCAAATATCTCCACAACAAACTTAAGCAGGTTAATACTGGAATATCCTCTGTATAATTTTGTGTAAAATTATATTTTTACTTTGAAAATCATGAGGGAAATGCCATTTATAAAACTATATGAACTGAGTGGATAAAGGTGTTGAAGACATTTTGCAGCTATGGCCAATCCCATCATGTTTTTATGTATACTTAAGGCGACGTAACCATGATAAATTGGCATATTAAATATTGCAATAGAAACGTTTAGGACAATTTACTAAAAGTGTTTTCTCATAAAATTACTAATTTGTTAAATAAAATTAATTCTTCAATTTATTATATTTCGAACGAATGATAATATCTATTTTGCTCTGTGTATTTATTATGACTTTGGATATACTAAGTATAGGTACAGCTCCTCCCACAAAAAAGTTAACAATCTGAATCGCGATTTTGATTATATATTCTCAGATTGAACTATACATACAACTGCGTTTATTGGAGGTAATTTTATTTATACCAACCGAAGAGTAGCCCACATACGTAATGTTTACTCGTATTTGATAAATTCATATTTTATGTCGGCTATTCATTTGGTAAATTGTCTATGAAAGTTGTTTTGACGACCTTGATTTATTATTATTAGTTTTCAAATAAGGGTATTCATTCAGTTTAAGACGCAACAAGTTTGCGGCAAAAACCACAAAGGGAAGCATTTGCGTTTATCTGCTATTCGCCTCTTATAACATATGTATAAACATATTTTTCATTGAAACTTCGCATAACTAAAGTACATTCAGTTACGGACAAATGTCATACGCACATTCTTTCATAATAAAATTAATAAAACATTTCAATTAAAATTTTGCTTAACTTTAATTATAAATATATAAATAGTTAGCTTTTCATTGCTTTTTAACAATATAATACTGAAAAATAAATTGGAATTAACTCTTGTCTGCGATTGTATATCTCGACACTAATATTAGGTCTCTCTTATATTTTTAATAGTAAAAAAATTAGAACACTGGATAGTTGAAATGAAAGCAGTAGCTGTTGCAGAAATCAAGGCATCCTTATAAATCTGATGATGCCATGTGTTTCAGCACGATAATTGTCCCGTGCAGAAGTCGCAAATTGTGCAAGAATGAATACGTTCCGCAAACATTTATTTAACAAGTGTTGACCTGGCCTCTAAATAGTCCGGACTTAAGTGCTATTGAAAATGTTTGAGCTACATTAAAGCATAATATGCATATATTTATACATATATAAAGACTTAATTCCAGAAAATGCAGATAAACTATGAGAAACTTCTAGGAAGTAATCGAAAATAATGCGGACTGAAGACATCGGATGCTTCAAGATTGAAGAAATGAATTTATGCAAATGTTATAATTAGATAAAACAGCAAAATAAATTTATAGTGAGAATATTTTGTTATTACAGTATCACATGTGTATATGTATGATAATATACGTTACTAGCAAAGTATGTCCTTGCATTTACTATTGAAAACTATATATTTTATCTATATTCAAATTCACATGTTGCTAAATGTTACAATTAAAAAATTACGAAAATGAAAGAAAGACACTTGTTTATTCACTATATTCCATATTGACCGTATATATGCGAAATAAGGTATACTAATAAATCAATAAGAACATTCAAAAACAGAAAATCTATTTTACCAAGGAATACATAAAAATATTATTTCAACGCGTGCTTGTTTATGTCTTAATAACAAAAACTAAATTATAAAAACAAGAAATAAATACACCACGATCATACATAACATCTGTTTACACCGATAAGCCGCAGTCTTAGTAAAAGTTATAGACCATCCTAAATGCGCTCGCCACATACATTTTCGCCTAGGTCGTTAACTTGTTTTTGGTAGGAGCTGTACTTTACGCATCCACACGAAAAACTGTAAGGTCCAATAATAGTTACAGCTGAAATATTCCGTACGTAAGAATGAGATTACGCATCCACCGGGATATCAGGAAAACCTTGGAATAGATAAATATACTTGAATGATTCATAAAATAATATTGCTTGTTTGTAGTAGTAAAACAGTTTCTTAAAAACCTCATGTGCAGTCAAAAGTTATATTTTCGTGTTTATTGCTCTGTTTAGTTCATTTTTACGGGTAGAACTAATATATTTAACAGTTGAAATTGTATGTTTAAACTTCAGGGAATATAAAATGGCAGATTTCAGAGTAAGTGGGCTTCCACAGGCTTCCTGAGGTTTCCAATATTTTTTCAATGTATCGCTTCGACAAATCTAGATACAAGTATTTTTATATATGTGCCAAAAATTGCCTACTACTACGGATTCAATATTGACGTCCCTATCAAAAAAAAAGAAACACAATTGTAAAGTTTTGTTATTGAAACATATAATACCTTCTTTGCCTAAATAAATATTTTTTTTTTGTTCAATTAAAGTTATTATAAAACTTACCTCGTATTAACCCAAAATTTGAATAGAATACATTGTAAAACATAATATTCACCCACCAGTGCTGGAAGTAAAAGTTTTCAACATGTAATTTTTCTCAGTATATTCTACTTAGACTAGGAAATATGTTTCAAGGTGTAACGGATTAACCAAATATTCTCTCTTGTTCTAAAAGCACCTGTAAAGGTTAAAGCAACTAAATCGCATTAACATCTATTACAAAAGCATAGCATTGTTTGTATGTTGTACATTCCCCGTCACAACAATAAACAACCGTAGACAGTCGACATCGTCTGGTAGTTTAACCGTCCAAACATTTAATCGCAGGTAGGGGTTGAGTGCCAAGTGTTGATGCGTATTTTCAGAGATGCGTTGGCAAACGTCCCATTACGAACACTTAATGTACAGGTGTCCCAGTAGAGACTGGATCTTTGATTGCATCTCTATTTTTTTATTTTGGAAAAAAAATCTTTTGTACAAAAATTTTATAAAATATAAATATAATATTTTTGAATGTATAGAATATTTTGAAAGCAAGTAAACGCTTACCTACCAACGCGTTTGTTTCGACTGTCCATATTTCTAATACTATAACTGCACACTGACATTTTGATCGATAGTTATATACATATAGCTGTCCATAATATGTTGAACTTTGTGTTCAATATATGAACTTTGATGAAGATAACTTGATTTTTCTTTCAAAAGACATCCTATATTTTTGTGTATGCCAAATTATTCTTCATGTACCTACACCCCTGATATTGATATTTTATATGGAATATTTTAAAAATTAATGACTTTATATAATTAAAAAAAAATAAAATATATATATACCACTATGGTGATTTGGTCTTTTTGGGCAATATGAATATGTATATATTTTTATATGACCCCAATAAATGGATATTATTATTATTATTATTATTATAATACATAATTTGACTGTGTGTGAGTCAAAAAATATCTTCACATCTAAGTGTGCTATGATATTTCGAATTTAGTGCCTAAATTTTTTAGATTATAGGGAGAAAAAGGATAAAACTTATTATCCCTAACTCCCATAATAACCTTCAGACGCTGGTTAAACCTCATGCAAACAGAGACACCTTCATTTCATTTAATTTTTTTTATACATATACATATGTGATTGTCTGTTCATTCCGGTACCATTCGTAGGTATATCATAGTCACCTTTGTCATTTTCATAACATTGGGTTATGTGTCTTCTGCTTGCCCGCTGTTGACCTTTTTTCCAGCTATAACAAATATCACTTTCAAGAAATACAAGTATTGTTATTTCTTTCTTTACTCTTTCTGTCCAGACAACTTTCCATGCTACATTTTACTGTACCCATTCTCATGCACACGCCAATATATACTTAAAACAGCAAGAAGAACAATAGTTTGGTAAAGAGAAACTTAAATAACATCTCAAAAGTTAGTACAATCAAAACACTGAATGAAAAAATCATATGATAACTGTTTTCTGTCGAGTATTAACTGTTATTTATATTTAATGGAGTTGATGTTTAATCAATAATCTATTAAAATCAAAGTCATCTTTTATGCAATATATGTGAATATCGGTCGCCCTTGTATATGTTTTACAAACAAAAAGTTCTCACCTAATAATCTACACTACAACATGCCACAATATGGGTTTCAAGTGATTAATCTGCACCTAATACCAGATTTCTATAAATATTTAACTAAACCATTTCCAAATCACTTTTCTGTATTCCAAAATGATTCCAAGAACAAGTAATAAACTTACCGCCATATTCATAGTTCTTTTGTAAGTTATATAGTCCAGAGAGTGGTGGCAAAAATCACCGGGACAAAGGCTGGCAAAAGAGTTCCTAAAGGAGCAGAGGCCTGAATTCACGAGAGATCTACTAAATAAAGACAGGAAGACTGTCAAAATGATTGTAGGTCTGCTGACTGGTCACTGTAGACTGAATAGGCATATGTACAACATAGGCCTGGCAGATGATGCAACCTGCAGATACTGTCAAGAGGAGGAAGCAGTTCATGTGGTGTGCCAATGTGAAGGCCTGGCGAGGACAAGGTTTCTAGTAATGGGGGAGGAGAACCCCACAGCTAGTAGATTATGTATAATAGTATAAAGAAGCCGCTCTCAAAGATGATAGGCCTAATTAAGAGGGCAAAATTAGAGAGCGTCCTCTAGGAAAAAGGGAATCACAATAGATCTGAAAAGGTCGCGGTAAAACAGGTCGATAGGCCACCCCAATCCTAATCTAATCTAATCTAAGGTATACTATATTACTTAAGCATGCTTTAATATAAAAAAAATTGTTTCATAGAATATATTTTTCACTTAGGGTTACCTTAGATAAATAAAATATTGAGGCAGTTTCGTATGTGTCTTAAGGATACTTTAGGAAAAAAGTCTTGATAGAAATTGAGGTGTTTGCCACGGCGGGTGTACCAACCTAGGAACCAAATATATAGATCTACCTGTCCTGCAAAAAGGATTGTTTAATCCTACATGTAATCTAAGTACAAATGCACGCGAATCGTTTCGTTCGAAGCTAATAACTCATTTTTTCAACACATCTATTTATACTTTTATTGAAAAGCTTAAGGAATTTCAAATAGACATTTATGTAAAAGTCAAAGTGTACGCACACCAGCGAAAGTTAAAGACAGACACATCCTCTTCACTTCGTTCTCAACGAAGCTTGATTTTACACGCTCTTTTTCTTTATAGAATGGCCTCAACGCTCTGCACCTGGCTTCAAAAGATGGACACGTGGACGTCGTCGCCGAACTGCTCAGGAGGGGTGCCGTCGTAGATGCGGCCACCAAAAAAGGTTTAGTACTGCCGAAAAACCATTTAGATAAGGTTTTTTTTTTCAAATTAAATTAAAAAAATTGCAAGAAAAATGCTAAAAAGTTGAAGAACATCATATATTCTTCTATTTTTTTGAATTATTATTATTATTATTATTATTATTATTATTATTATTATTATTATTATTATTATTATTATTATTATTATTATTATTATTATTATTATTATTATTATTATTATTATTTAGAATTTAGCCATTTCTGGATCTTTAGATCCACGTTTTATTATTTTCTGCTTATTAAATGACTTACAATAAATGTTTGAAACTCTTTCTGTATATTCTGGCAAAATCGCACTCACCATCTTTCAGATATATTCATTTTTTTGCTTAACAAAATTTACAGGTGCAGTATAGACACGAAAATTAATTATTACATTTGCGGTTTCCTAACAATCAGTTAACAAATAAATTCTGATGTAATACAGAAAGTCCCAAACAAATTTATAATGTTGGAAATGGCTATAGTGCAAATTAGTATTATCCAGATTCAACCAAGAAATATTCATTAAATACACAAAAATAATTCATTCAGTTTCCAGAGCACCTATGACAACCGCATTTTACTACATCCTCATTCATTATAATTATATTTTGGCAACCTCTGAAACCTGGTGTACTGCACTTGGAAAAATGCAATTGTGTATGTACTAACTACTAAATCTTTTTTAACCATTCCAACAGGAAACACAGCTCTCCACATAGCCTCACTAGCCGGCCAAGAGGAAGTAGTCAAACTACTGGTACAACATGGGGCATCCGTCAACGTGCAAAGCCAGAACGGCTTTACGCCCCTCTACATGGCCGCCCAGGAGAATCACGACAACGTCGTCAAATATCTACTGTCGAATGGCGCCAATCAGAGTCTGGCGACAGAGGTTCGTAATCCAGGCGCCGACCATCGGGCAAAAAAAGTAATCCATCGGCTCTAGTTTTTCAGGACGGTTTCACACCGTTGGCAGTGGCAATGCAACAGGGCCACGACAAGGTCGTGACGGTCCTGCTCGAAAACGATACGCGGGGAAAGGTCAGATTGCCCGCCCTGCACATCGCCGCCAAGAAAGATGACGTTAAGGCTGCCAAACTCTTATTAGAGGTAAAGTTTACGACGGTTTCGTAATTATTTTGGTAACCTAGTAGTGGTATTTTTATTTTTTTTTCGTTTATATAAATCGTTCTTTGATCTATAAATTGTAGGACATATATCTTTCAAAATCGCCACGTGTTAAAAGCAATTAAATGACATGGATCGTGCTATTTTTTTTGGAAATTTTGGCTATGAAATGAATTTTACGAATTCTGATGAATCATAGAATGACTTTTCAAAATGTTTAAATGTGTGTGAGGTTTTCTCATTTAATATTTCAGTAAATTAAAATATTCTGATAGAAAAAGCTTTATTAAGTAAACACTTGCATTGCTTTTATATAATTCCAGGTAACACATTTCCCATTCGGTCATTTGCATTGAAAATTAAATTGTATCCGACATTAAAGGTACAAGCCAAATATTACAAACAAATGAAAACTTAAGAGAGTAAAATGTATACTATCCAGAGGATGTTGTTCGCTGTTCCCATCATAAATACTTTTTCTTTCTAATTTCACGACATTGGCAACGTGGAAAAGTTGTTTATCTCGTTCTCGTCTCGACCTTTTCCTACCTAATGATCAGCAGTAACTTTTAAATATCCCAAAACATAATGGCCATGATTTTTCGGGCAGAATTTTGATATCTTTTTAACAATGATGAAAGCTGGCCCTTTGTTATCATGGACTGTTACTTCCTCTTTCGGACAAGGGAGAAGGTTTCATTTAGATTCATGATACTTCAGTTGAACATGTTTCTTCTTCGTATCAACTTTTCTAGGTTTGCAAATATCCGAATCCAATAAACCTTTTCTTTCTTTCTTTTTCTATTATTATTATAATTAAATATTTAAATAGTTCCATCATTATTTTTTTATGGACTAATGAAATATTATCATGAAAATTCGAGCCAATTTCTAACCAGTGCTTCAGTTACTAAATCAACCTTGAAGATTAAAAGAGCAAGCTGTCTATTTCCACTGCTTCAGCCTGTATAGAAAGGATCAGCAACCATAATTATACACATTGCTTCGTCTGTGTGCCTAAATCAGATATTTATCGATATTTTTTTATGGAAATTTCTGTTAAATAGGTATATAGAAATCATCTGGTCTGATCTTTCGTAGGTTAGAAAAGAAGGAATTTGCAGGAACTTGAAAAATCTTTCCTCAATTTTGTTTTGTTGTTCACATTGTCGACTTTTATTCTATTAACTTGAAAAAGTTATAAATTTCCACATAAAATGGTATGATTATATTTCTATCGGATATATTGCAATACCCTATCTAGTACTGTTGGTTGATCCGACAAAAACTCCGTATTATACGAATCGCATTATACAATGAAGGCGCGTTACTAAAATAGAAGTGTTTGCGAATTTTATTTGAAGTCAAGGTATGACGTATTTGACACACGCAATATAAAGTAATAAAATATATATTAGTTAATATTTATTGTAAACCTTTTAAACGAAAAAAAATCTTATAAAAATGGTTTTTTTGTAAAACATATAGAAAACTGCCATTGTGTTTTTTTTTTGCTTAGATATTGCCTAAAATAAGAATGAGAAATAACATCAAATCAATAAAACGCAAATTACTTATCTGTAACATTTGAAAATTAAACCAATAATTAATCATTTTACCAATAAACACACCTAAATAGATTTACAATATAATATCAGGCAATGATATAATATTAGTTCTTACAAATCAATACTGACTCTTTATTTTATTAGGTTTGTTCTGCTTCTTCACTAGAGTGGTTCTATTACTGTTTCAAGATGGCGCACTACTGATTGCGCTGTAACAAAAAAATTCTGGATGATTATGGAACTATCCTGCAAATGTTTAGAAAACTAAAACAATTATTTTATCAGTAACGTGAATATCGATGTTATTAACTTAGTTTTGTCCTACGAGAAGTTGTAATAGTGGTAGTAAAAGAAATATTTTTAGCTCTCATAATTTTATTTGTGTAATATGTAACTATGTAGGGCATTTAAAACATTAAAATGAATAGAAATGATAAGCTGAAAATCATCTTTACTCACAAATATTCTTCTTTATATTTTTACTTATTTTTTTTTTTTTTGTGATCTGGTAACAGCTAATCCGGATTTTCAATTTACAACTAGGTTAGATAAACTGTGTGATCAATAGATGGTACAATAATACTATCCTACCCAGGTCAAAACCAATCTGCTTAAATTTGCTAGTTCTGAAAAAACGATTCCTTACAGTTCCTCTATAATTCCAGAATAATCAAAACGTAGGATTGAAAATTCAAAACCAATCCGAAAAAAACCAAAACAAAATTTATCAGCAGAACGGTTCTAACAAAGAGGAACCAAAACAAACCTATTAATACCATCATTTTATTATATATAATTACAATATTATTCTTGTAAACAAAAAATATAAAATTACATCAAAATTGTAAATTCACAGTTCCGTATTTAATTTAGTTGGATTCACCTGATTGTACTACTAATAACGCATTATTCGGGCCCATACTATGTGGGATATTGCTGCATGTAGCTTTTTACATGCTTACATTTTTAAGATCTGATATTAATTATAAGAATTGTAACAAGTATTGCTTAATGGATTCATACATAAATATCCCAGATAACAATTTAAGGTTTTCACAAGCTTTGTTTATGGTTGTCGCGACAAGCGAAAAAGCTTGTCTGTAAGCTTGTTATTTACAATGATATACGCTTGTTGCAAGGTTCTATCAAGGTTTCTAGTTAACACAGCGCAAGGTTTTCATAACCTTGCATGTAAAAGCATGTGACAAGGCTAGAATGACAATTTTGAGCCAAGCTTCAGAGAAAGTGTGTACAAACATTGATAAAAGTTTGCGACAACCAAAACAAAATAGGAATTGGGTATATAAAGACGCACTCGCTGTTTTAAACTAAAACTGAAACAGCTCAAACACAACATAAACGCACACGACACAACAAACAAATCAAACAATGGCAGTCGATGGCAGAATAGTGGGATAGCGGTTAAACCCAAAAAAAATCAATATTCAGTGAACGATTCACTCCGAAAATACACGAGGCCACCGCAAATGTTACAATAACCTTGTCGCAACGTTTTCATTGAGGAGGGTCTGTAAATCTTTTTTCCGTAAATGCTATGGCAACCTTGTCTCAATGTTCATATTGTTACGTTTGTTGCCGTAAATGATACAATAACGTTGTCATAACATTTTATTGTCAAGTTTGTCGTCGACAATTGAAAGCCAAGCAAGTGAAAAGCTTGTCGTAAGTTTACATGTTATCTGGGATAGAACCTATTTCCCATAGTATAATAATTACTATCAATGGATTCTTTTTCATGCGTATATAATACATAATACTTTCTACAATAGACACGTGAATATCAGATCACTCCGCGTTACATGAGATTTTATTGATTCGCGATTTAAGGTTTAAGGAACACATAGCAAGTTATCGCTATGGGAAACTTGAATCATCCAGCGTTGCGCAACATATAAACTATATCGGACATAAAATCGATATAGAAAACCGTGAATTAGTGAAAAATATACAATCACCGAAAGAGTTAGACACATACGAAACCATATATGTAAAAAACCATTCAAATACTTAATGAATCGCGAAGTGGCACTCCTTCACCACTCAAGTTTGATAGATTTATGATGTAGTTCTTGGTATTCCGAGGGGTCAAGTAGACGTAAAAAAAAACACGTGTAAATATGTTTCTTTTCTATAGGGAGACAGCGGTGCATATTTAGGTAATAGGTGTTTCACTCGGTCTTCGGTTGATAATGCAAACCCACATGTTCCGAAACAATTGTCCTTATTAACAAAATCTAATGTAGCGCGGAGTGATCGGATGTTTATGTGTCTATTACTACGGCTACAGTCCTGTTCCTGTGATATTGTTGTATAATCTCTACAATAGCAGAAATTATTATACCAGCAATAAAAGAAAAATAAATAGTGAAGACGAAGGTAGACAACCTTTAATATTTATTGCCCTTTCAGTGTTTTGCTGGTATACTGATTATCCACACCACTTTTGGCCAATTTTTCAACCATATAATATTTAGTTAAGTGGAATGATTCATTAAATGTTGCCATTGCAGCATTTAACCACAATAGATATCTACAAAATGAGAGCGTTATTCTGATGTTATGGCTAGAAAAAAGTCAAAATTTCTAATACGGTGCATTAGCAAAATTTGACAGCTAATAGCACCTACAATCTACCAGCATTCACGATTTCCACCTCTTGTAGTTATATCACTTATAAATGATTCTTCAACATGTACTCCGCTATCGCGGGACTAGAAGCAATACGGTTTTCTTTATCTTAGCGAACTGGATTTCGTTTATTCTTATTTCATCTTTCTTAAATGCAATCCATACTCCCGCTGCATATTGCATCCAGTATCTCTATAACGCAGTTAAAAATACGTTGAATTGCTTTAAGTACGTCCAGCAACATGTGTGGTCCCTTTCATTTCTGCCGTCACTCGAGATAGCAAGCTTGCAACTGTAGACAATTAAGAGCGGGTTAACCCAATTACACTACGCACTTGCACCATAATACACCCATCCGCAGGAGTTATTTTCAGGTCGAAACGTAAACAGTTACGATAATAGAAGGCCTAAATATTTCCCAAACATATCATAATTTATAGTTCCTCCCGTTTCGCTCCGTATGATTTGCTGTTCGGGAATTTAATGATAATTTAAATAAATATGATGGTAATCACTTAGGATTTTATAATGGGTTATTTTTAATTCGTAGAACGAACACAATCCGGACGTCACTTCCAAATCCGGTTTTACCCCTTTACACATCGCCTCTCATTACGGAAACGAAGCCATAGCAAATCTGCTGATACACAAAGGTGCCGATGTCAACTACGCGGCGAAGCACAACATCACCCCCTGCATGTGGCCGCCAAATGGGGAAAGACGAACATGGTGGCGTTGCTGTTGGAACACGGCGCCAATATCGAATCGAAGACCAGAGACGGCCTGACGCCCTTGCATTGCGCGGCGAGAAGTGGTCATGAGCAAGTCGTAGACATGTTATTGGAAAGAGGAGCACCTATAAGTTGCAAGACAAAGGTAGGAATCGTTATTTGTTTGAATTTAGTATTGTCATTCAGCTTATAGTAATGCTTTCCCGTTTAAAGTGTTGAAATGTATGTCTTAATTGATTTTTCTTATTTCTTCTCTTACTTGTTAATTTGTTTGTCCTCTATTGAATTTTTCTTGTCCTTTTATTACTTACAAATATATAAAGCCTTAGGTAACATATTATGCAGTCTGTCCGTTTTTTGAGATATTTGCAATTATGTTGAATTTTTGACGTTTGCTATTTTTCGAATCAATCAAATACTTACTTGATCCTAGACATCAAGATGTCTAACTAATGTGAATATAAGTTTCAGAAAGTAGCAACTCCGTGTTATGGTACTCATCACTAATTCATGCACAGAGTGTTCAAAAATTCATCTCTAATACGAGTACCTTTATGTCAACAAAGCTTTTCTTTTTCAAATGGGGTATGGAACTTTTTATTACAGCGCTGATTACAGCGGATATTCTACATTGATTAATATGTTATATAGTTATTTAAAATATTTTGCTCAAATCGATCGTGGTCGGACATAACCAATCTGTGAGTTTCAAAATCGTATGCCTATTAAAAGTTCAAAAATCCTAATGCGCCAGTTAGATGGAACACTCTGTATACTGCTATTACCTATGGTCATAGCACAAAATGTGTTTTCTTAGGTTGCTTTATTCGTTAACATAAAAAATAAAACAGACATGGTAACTTTTAAGACTAAGTGCTTAAAGTTATTACTCAATTGGGCTTTCGATTCTGAACTTAGTTTCTTAAAAAAACGAATATTGCTTTATATGTTGAAATCTATGAGTGTGGTATGTAAAATTGTATAAAAGAAGAACGTTCTTACATTCACCAAAAGTTTTCAATATATTTCAAGACCACATGTTTCGGCCTAAAAATGCTATCTTCAGGTCTTAAAAACGTCGTAGTACGAAATCTAAAATTAAAAAGCCAAAAATTGACATTCAAATAAAACGAGGTAGGTAATAATATCTATCCATCATACAAAAATATATACATTTCCATATTGCCCAAAAAGACCAAATCACCATAATAGTGCTGTTCCTTTAGCCTTGAGTCACGTTCTTACTTGGTTTTAGCCGACAGCATAACTTTTGATTTTACATGTATTTAATTTATTCTTCGTTTCTTCATACAGCGTTCGTCTTCAACCATAATGGATAACTGGAACCATGTATATTTGAATTATATTTTTCGTAAAAGCCCAGAAAATACCCAGAAATTTAAAACCAAAGACAATTTATCTGTCAATAGCAGAGACAAACAAAACAAAGCAACAAATTTAAATAAATTAAATGTGAAACAGTGTCCATGGACACAGAATCAAGTCTTGATTCTGTTAAAAAGTCAAAAATGGACATTCGAATAAAACGTGGTAGATAACACAGGCAAAAAAATCTAAATTTGTTGCTTTGTTTTGTTCGTCTCTGTCGTCTACCGCGTTTTATTTGAATGCCATTAATTTTAGATTACGACGTTTTTAAGATCTGAACAGTGACGTACCGCAAAATCTTTGGGCCCTCCTCGCAAAATTTTATCTGGGGCCCCCTGCCTACTGCTGTATATCTGTAAAATATTACTAACGATCATATCTGAGGGCTCCTTAGATGGTTGGGCGTATTTTACGCCATCGGACCTGAAGATGGCATTTTTTATCTGAAACATGTAGTTTTGAAATATATTGAAAGCTTTTGGCGAATGTAAGAACGTGTTTCTTCTTAAACACTTTTAAATATTGTTTTCACTTTAAAGATTCCAAACCAAAGTAAATTTTTATTCTTAATTCTACGTTTCTCGATGTAACATCTGAATGTGCAGGGCAATTTATGTAAATGTGATGGCATCATTGTTCTTTTAATTGACAATGCCTATTTTTTAAAAAGTAAATGTTCAATAACCCTCACTAAAAACTAGACGAGACACCAAAGTATCAAAAAGATGCATTTTTTCGAGGAAGTCGTGTTTAGGGATTATTGATTTACTTATGTTTCAAATAGATTGGTTAAATGGAGAAGGACATAAAAAAGATCAAATTCAAACTGTTGTACCACAGCAAATTTTGGTCAAAATTCAAGGGATGATTCCTTTTTGGGAGTCTAAAAACATTTTAGATTTTTCCTTAACTAGTTAAAATTATCAATAGAGAGTCATCATGTACTAGCCAGAGATCTTTTTATAAAATTTCAAACAGAAATGGAGATGAAGAAAAATGAAACAGTTTGGGGTTAATTCCTGGTATCAGCCCTTATATAGTGTGTAAGAAGTTGAAACTTTGTAAAAGTTATTTCTTACTGACAAGGTACACATTTTTGTCTAGATTTTTAATAATAATAATATATAGTCTTTATTGGAAGCCCTTACATACAAAACATGAATTCGATGTAGGAGGTACTTAATAGTAATTAGAAAAACACAGTTGAATAAATATACACGCACCTCCACATAGAAATATCCAGAAGACAAAAAAAAAAGAAGCCACTATTAGTATTTTAAAGGACGTACCCAATCCCAAGACGAGGTTCAGAAAAGAATTCTGTTTTTCAACCCGATCTGGATTTTAATTAAATTATATACATTATTGTAACTGCCTAATGTAACTCTAAGCCTATTTCCAGTAGCACGATGTTTTAACCTTGCGTCTCTCTTTTCGTATGTACGGTATCTTACTACATACATTGTGAAACCCTGTCCTGCTCCCCCCTCAAGAAAATCTTCAATTTACTCTTAAATATAGCATCTGCCAGTAGCCTCATAGTATTGGGTATCTTATTGTATTTACTATATATGGAGAAGGCAAATGAGCGCTGAAACAGTGCAGTCCCATGAGGATTTTTAATTCTATTCTTTCGAGAGCATAATTAAATGACTTATCATGTTGTGCCCTTTCTTTCTATAAGCTCTAAGTCAAAATATTCTTGCTGCTACTTTGATAATTAGATAACATATGAAAATAAATAAGACGGAGGTAGAGGTTGCCACTAAAAAAAAAAAATATCAGATTCACATGAACGATGAGAATTGTTTTTAGAATTTTCCAAGAAATCATTAATCACTTTAACAAATTTATTCCTTATTCTCGGCTCACCTAGAAAAAGCCGTAAAGATGTTCTCTGAAAATTATAGTTTTTTTTTTCGCACCTTCATTCATTTTATGAGGCAACAATGATTATGAAGCCTAAAACTGTAAGATTAACAAGAAGATATCTATTAAAGAATCTGGCTATAGTTAGCCAATTAAGGGTTGTAGATCCTATTTTCCGTTAGTCTAATTTTTAAAAAAAATCTGATTAGGGTGTTGCAGGGATATATCTGCTTTTGAAAATATGTTCTGAACTTACCTTGGCTTACTGTATGAACTGTACGCATTAGAGTTAATTTAAAATGCTTTATTACACAAGAAATCATTCTAGAGAATTTCAGTTTTCCTTTATAATCTCCTTTAGTTTTTGGTTCACATTTTGCTCCATTTTCTTTTTGTATTATATTTTTCTTAATGCTTGATCATCACTCTTTTCTAAACATTTCAGAACGGATTGGCACCCTACACATGGCCGCCCAAGGGACCACGTTGACGCCGCACGAATACTTCTCTACCATCGAGCACCTGTCGACGAAGTGACAGTTGACTACTTAACGGCTTTACACGTAGCAGCCCATTGCGGTCACGTCAGAGTGGCCAAGCTGCTACTGGATAGACAGGCGGACGCAAACGCGAGAGCCCTGAACGGATTTACGCCCCTGCACATCGCGTGCAAGAAAAACAGGATCAAAGTCGTCGAGCTACTCTTAAAACACGGAGCTAGCATAGGCGCCACCACCGAAAGCGGACTAACACCATTACATGTGGCCAGTTTTATGGGCTGCATGAATATAGTGATCTATTTATTACAACACGACGCCAATCCAGATGTACCGACCGTCCGTGGAGAAACCCCTCTTCATTTGGCGGCAAGAGCAAACCAGGTGAGCTAGATTTGAGAGCATAATTAAAGAAGAATCTTGGGCTTGACTTTTTTGATTTTCCAGATGTGGTTGCTAACTTTTGCTCTACCACCTAAAAGCTTACTTTTGGACTTTGATACCGTAACTCGCTCGATCTCAAAAAGTTGCCAAACTGAGATCCGTTTCGGATCGAAAGTCTTTCCTTTAAACTCGTTCAGGTAGCCCCATTACTCTCCGTAGATATAAAACCAAAATGTGTTTGTGTATGCAAAATTTACCAGTAGTTTTCGTTCCTCACAAGTTACTTAGATCTTTGGAGCTAGGCTTCTCAACAGTAGCGAGCAAATTTGAGCAATCCCAATCGATTAACGGTTCTTCAGCAAGGAATTGATCACTTATCAGCACTTATTACCGCATACCGCCGCGTAAATAAACGATTGAGATTTATTTTTCTGTTGCAGACCGACATCATTAGGATTCTGCTGAGGAACGGAGCGCAAGTGGACGCCCGGGCCCGCGAACAGCAGACCCCATTGCACATAGCTTCGCGTTTGGGCAACGTTGACATTGTGATGCTTTTGCTGCAGCACGGCGCCAAAGTTGATACCACCACCAAAGATATGTACACCGCCCTTCACATCGCCGCCAAAGAAGGACAGGACGAGGTAAAAAAATTATTAATACAAAAGCTCATGGATCACATAAACACTACTTACATTATCGAGATGGTATGGTTGAGGTATAGGGAGTTCTTCATATAAAACTTCTCCACATTTGGCTCTAATGATGTCGACGTGACTCTTTTCGGATTGTTAATTGTATACTGGGCATGCATTTGGTAGGAGATGTTAATCAGTATGAGCACTCAGAACGATTGTGATGTTTCTCAACCGATATTTGTATTTTGATCATGCTTTCAGTGTGTTTCATGAAAGTCTTTATATGACATTTCTGTGTGTATTTCAAAGTTCTTCTTGATGCCAAAATTTTTCTATCATCTTGATGTGGTAATTAGAAAATGATGCTTTCTTTCCTCTTGTGCCAAAAGTTTAAAATTATATTTCTACAAGTAGCTAATATATTCGATAATCCACTTAATTGTGGTTAAAAGTGGTTGAAATGTTGGTTCATTGCATTTCTCCGCCAACAACTAAAATACTGTCAAATAGTTATTTTTCTACGTCAATGAGTTCAAATTTGGGCCCAAAACAAAGACCAAAATATTTGAATTACAGGTTACCTAAATTTTGTTTTTCTTCTGTACCGTAAGGCCCCTTTAAAACGAGACGATTAGTTGATTCTACTAATTGAACGGACGGTTTTCAAGGAGCATAGTGATGTAGCAAATGATTGGGAACCGCCTGAACCCTTCTATACGGAGTCCGTATGAAAGGGTTCAGGCAGTTCCCAATCATTTGCTACATCACTATGCTCCTTGATAACCTTCCACTCAACTAGTAGAATCAACTAATCGCCTCGTCTGAAAGATGCCTAAAACCCGGATACTTTGCATCGGTTTTTTTGGAAGTTAACAAATAATTGGGATTTATTATTTAACAAATAGAGGATTACCATAAATATGTTAATTAATGTGAAGCCAGAAGTATAAGCAACTCATGAATAGAGTACATTAGCATTATAGTAAAGTTCTTAATATTTCTTTATGTTGTTAAAAAGTGATGCTAAGTCCAAGTACGTTGGAACGGACAACATTGCATTATTACGTAAAAGCGTATTTAATGAATATGCAGTGTGTCCCCGGAAAAACCCATGAATAGGTAAAAAAAAGGTTGAACATTTTTGAGTTGAAATTTCCTCTTCTGGGGTTCAGCCCTGCTTGGATAGAAAGTCATTTGTATTATACTTTTAGTTTTAAAAAATTAAGCATGCCTTGGAATTTTACAAAATGGCAGTTTTTTCTCACTAATAAAGTGCATTTTTTGTAGGAGATACAACAGTTTGTTATTGAAGAAACTTGTTCAGATTAATGAATCATGCAAGTATGCAAAATTTAAACAAGATCAAGAGTGTTTTGGAAATTTACAAAAAAGTTAGTCTTCCTACCAATAAAGTGCCTTCTTGTAGGACATACTACAAAATGTTATTCGGAATAGTTGTTCAGATTGATAAATTATGTAAGTGTGCAAAATTTAAATAGGATCGAGTTGTCTGAATTTAATTATGTTTATATTCATATTTAATAAGCGATTAAATAAACTGATCTTGTTTAAATTTTGCACACTTACATAATTAATCAATCTGAACAACTTTTCTGAATAACATTCATTACACATTTTTGCAAATGTTCAAAGCATGCTTGATCTTGTTTAAATTTTGTATACTTGCATCATTTATTAATCTGAACAACTTTTATTAATAATATTTTGTCGTATCTCCTACAAAACAATGCATTTTATTAGTGGGACGATAATTTTTTTGTAAATTTTCCAAAGCATGACTGATCTCGTTTAAATTTTGTATACTTGCATCATTTATTAATCTGAATAACTTATCTTAATAACATTTTGTAGTATCTCCTATAAAAAAAAGCCACTTTATTAGTAAGAAAAACCACCTTTTTGTAAATCTATAAAACATACTCGTTTTTTCAAAACTACGACACAAATTACTTCCTACCCAAGCAGGGCTAAACCCCAAAAGATGATATTTCGACTCAAAAATTTTCAAACTTTTATACTTATTCATGCGTCGATCCGAGGACACATTGTGTAATGCATATACAAAGTTAGTCCCTTTAATAGTTATTTTAGCACATCTCTAAACTTTCTAGAACAAATAGACCTGTGTAAAATGTCGGAAATTTTACTTACAAATATATTAAAATTTTGCAATATATTTAGTATCAATTTTTTTCAGACAGAAATGTACAATTATCCTTGCAAATATAACGTATCCCAGTTTTACGATAATTTGTCACTTAATCTACGGTACTAATAAAAAGTTAAGTCAAGTCAAATTAACGAATATTTTGAATGTCTCAAATAGGTTTCCTCACAAATTTCTCTGCCATATGAAGCACTAATAGTTTAAGTATATCGCCTATCTGTTAATTATTGAATTATATTATAGCATATATTTTTGTATAATATTTAAACGTTTCAATTGTTGATTCATTCGTTAACGAATTTAACGAATTATTGTTGCATATTACGAGTCTTCTTTCTAAGTGCCATATATACACTTATGTGTTGTTTACCAAATGAAATTGTTGATATTGTCTTCGTTAATATTTCAATGTTTTTATAGGCATTTAAAAGGAATCCCGTATTGTTCAGTCAAAACTATGAGCACATAGACATAATTTAATGACTAAAAAATGGCGGCAGTTAATGATATTTATGGACAAAGGTAAATAGACCTTTTTCTTGCGATTAATTGGAAGTATATTTTGAGAATAGAATTCTAAGTTAAATATTTTAATCTTCCGGAAACTTTTTGTTATACCGGAAGTCGATAATATTTTTTTTTACATCGACTAATTCTACATATTATTTAAGACAATCTGTATTAAGATTATGAATATCTAAACCTACTACTTATTTTAACAAAATTTTTCTTCAAAACCTTTCAATTTCCATCCTTTAAAAGTCATTAGAGATACCGAATTTTTCTATAGTACAAAAACAAACACCGAAGTATCAAATTGTGATGAAAAGAAGTGACAAAAAAAAGACCAAAGAACGACATTTTATATATACAATTCATCTTCAAGTTGGATACACTAGGTAAAAATATTATTCTAATGAAAATAAGAAAGGTACTGTCAGTTTCATTTTATAACGATTCCCTAAAGATGAAAATATTTCAAATAATTCTTAAAGTGCTGTTATATTATATCCAAACTTTTTCTGCAATAAATCGCAAGAAGTGGCTGAGTATTCTATGCTGTATCTTTTATTATTTTAGTCATTGAGTTAAGAGTGCTTTAAGCCTAAAAAATTGATCAAACTAGAATGGGACAACTATATATAGGTGTTGTGTATTAGATTTTATGTCTTCAAGTGTACAAGTATTAAGTATGTGTTTCTTCAAATGAGTGCTATTCAAGTCTATGTACACGTACTAGTATTGATTGAATCCTGAAGGAAGTCTCAGTTGCAGTGTCACAAATAACACCCAGTTTTATTTTACTTTACAATTACTTAATTTCTAAATTAATTTACACGATGTCATTTTTTTTACGAATTAATTTAGATACAGACATGAGATAGATTTTGAAAAATCATGTACCTAATTTGTTGTGCTGTGTAGTCTTAGTTTATATAGTATTTTGTAGATGTTCCAAACATTAATCGAAAATACTGTTTGTAGACTTTTTGTTTTGAAATGTAATAATGCTGTTGTGGTGAAAATAAAAAAATTCAATTAGAAAATCGAAATTTTATTTTATTTTTTTCTTTAGTCATACGAAAATACCGGAAAATCTGCAAAATCGTTTATTTTCAAACATTACAGCACGGATTTATTTGAAATTATGTATGGTTTTTTTTGCATATTTTCCCTAAAGTTTTTCCATTTTTCCAAAAAACAAAAAAAGAACAGCTAATATCAAAGAGATGCGTAAAATCGTTAGCTCTCAATATAAACGAAAAAAGTAAGTGAAATTCATATTTTATATCTAGATCTAATACATTTATACAATTAACAACGTAGGCACAAATAATTATTGAGACATCCTAACTTCCTTGTTGTTTATTATATTGCAAAAACAGACTCACAAAATGAGTTACACCGAATTGTAAATAAATAACTTAGAGTACTAACAATCATAATTTTGTTGTGTTCTCAATGTTGCTACATTAAAGTCATTTATCATTTTCAGGTGGCAGCTGTCCTAATCGAAAATGGCGCATCCCTCAATGCCACCACCAAGAAAGGATTCACACCGCTCCATCTAGCGGCCAAGTACGGAAACATCAAAGTGGCGAAGCTGCTGCTACAAAAGGAAGCCCCAGTGGACGCGCAGGGCAAGAACGGGGTGACGCCTCTGCACGTAGCGTCTCATTACGACCATCAGAACGTCGCCTTGCTTCTCCTAGATAAGGGCGCGTCGCCACACGCCACTGCCAAAAACGGACATACCCCTCTTCACATTGCAGCACGCAAAAATCAAATGGACATCGCAAATACTCTCCTGGAGTACGGGGCAAAGCCAAATGCCGAGAGCAAAGCTGGTTTTACGCCTTTGCATCTGAGTGCCCAAGAGGGGCATACAGACATGTCGTCTTTGCTAATCGAGCACGAAGCAAACACCAACCATCCTGCTAAGAACGGTTTGACTCCTATGCACCTATGCGCGCAGGAAGATCGAGTGCCCGTGGCTGAAATTTTGGCGAAGAACGGTGCCCAAATCGATGCCGCTACGAAAGGTGGCTTCACACCTCTGCACATAGCCAGTCATTACGGGCAGACGAATATGGTGAAGTTCCTCCTGGCGAATGGTGCTAACGTGGGAGCGACAACGTCCCTATTTTATACACCACTGCATCAAGCCGCTCAACAGGGACATACCAATATAGTCAATCTACTGTTGGAGAACTCAGCCCAACCCAATTCAGTCACAATGGTAAGAATGGCCACAATTCCACTATTTGGAAAATCGCTAATTTTATCCCGATTTTGCAGAATGGACAAACACCTTTGAATATAGCCCAAAAGTTGGGTTATATCAGCGTCATAGAGACCTTAAAAGTGGTAACAGAAACGACGACCACTACAACAACAACCACGACGATAGAAGAGAAGTACAAAGTCGTCGCCCCAGAAGCCATGCAAGAAACCTTTATGTCGGATTCAGAAGAGGAAGGCGGTGAGTTTAAGCTTGAAATAAGTGCTTTTGGCCGATATCATATCAAGAGAGAAACGGGTGAATGTCCATAATTAAATCTGTATATAATATCGTTAAAAGACACAATGGCTTTTGGGAAAGCACGACTTTCAAACGAGCGAAATACAAAAACTATTTTGGATAAATTTTCGAAACTAATAGCTTGCTTTAATTTTGTATTTTCTCGTCCAGTCTCTTTTGTAATTTTCAACTGACGAGGTGCGAAACGAAAAACTGTCACACAAATTCAAAATGCGTTTAGCACTGCTTCTGCTCTAAGCTTCCTTCGCAGACGAAATCATGCATGCTTTGTCGCATCCCATTAATTGACTATTTGCGTTGTATATAAATATCTATTAAGGGCTGTGATTAATTTTACTAAAATTACTAAACGATGCTTATAAATCTGAACATAGAAGAAGAGTCATCGAAAGTTTATGCTTTTGGAAAGCATTTCTAGAAAAGCTGCTACCTAATTTTCACTTTCACACACAAAATTATTTCAAATATTATATTTATTGTTGGAGAATTTTTTTCCCGAAGAAATTTATAATATGTAGAAAATAGTAACATTTAAAAGGAGACGAAACAATTATGGTACTAAACTATGAAGAAAACAGTATTTTCGTAGTTTTAAATTTTTCAATTCAATTCACTTAAGCGAGTGAAGGAGTTATAAAGAGGCACAATTAAATAGGAGCATATGTGCATCCTTTTCTATTATCTTTGTTTGGCAAGAATATAAACCATAAGCATGTAAAAGTGAACAAAAACACCTAATTTTAATCTTCTTTTGCCCTGGCGGATTGAAATTCTTTTGTTATTGTTTGCTAAAAAAAGAAGAAACAAATTAAACTATATAAATTTATATCATAAGTCTATGATTAAATATCATTATTAATCGGATGACCAATATGAAGATAATGATGACGAAGTCTATGTTAAGTCAATAATAAAGTCTTTGGATTCATCTTGCGCCTCATCCAATTGCATTCTTTGACTAAAATAGATACAATTAAAGTCAATTTTTGAATAGTTGAATATTTGTCCCTGATATAATGTTTAACCTTCACCCATATCATTTCAATATCCTAGTTGAGCAACTGTATCCATCAAGTATAATAATAATATTCCATATCTTCGCATACTTCAAGTATATATTTGCTATATTTGTTTTTTTTTATTGTACTAAAATTTCAAGTTAATTACGTTACAATAAATTTTCCTCTATGAAAATATTTTTCTTTGTCAATCACTGTTCGGTTTTCCAGCTGGCGTTAAGTATTTTTTTTAACTTGCGATTATGGTAGAATGCTTTGTTAAGAACTGTGACGAAATGAGCAGGTATTTTTTTACATAGGAAATTATATTCAACACCTAGAACAAAGTTCTTTTTTGCCAACACGAATATTTCTCCCTTCGCTACGATATCACCTAATAGCATATAAATAATCATGACCTACCTTACAATATGATCATGGTGCATCAACATACATTACTTCCTTCCCAATTTTCTCAAACATAAAACCGGTGCCGGTTAACAATTTGAAGAGCGTACTTCTTGAAAGATTAGATAAATCTTCTTTGCTGTTTACTACATCTAATATCGTAAGCATGTAAAATTTTCCAAGAAAAGCTACGAAATTTACATCTGACAAGTTTCTGAATATGTTCATCATTTACTAATGCGATTTCTTGGGGGTAGATTTCAATTTAAAGATGTTATCTTGATAACCTTTGCTACTGGATGGTTTTCTTTTTCTTTACGATCAGAATAAACCATTCTTTTACTACAACCAAGCGCTGTACAACTTCTTTCCTCCATTGCCTTGGAAATATTTATATTTTCGGCAGAAGATTCGCAAAGCAATTGGGAATCATTTGCTTCTCTTTTGACCAATATATCTCCTTTTTGCGATCAGAATAAAGTATTCTTTTGCCACAACCGAGCGCTGTACTTATTTTCTCCAATGCTTTGGAAATAATCATATTTTTCGCAGAATGTGCAAAGTAATTCAAAACCATTTTCTTTTTTCTTGATGGCTACATTTCGGCCTTTTACCTACGCTTATAAGATTCCATAATCCAATTCTACCAATACACCATTTTCATGTAATCATGATAGCAGTTTTATTTGCATTTACAATAGCTAACAAAATCCGTTTAAAATAAATACGCAATATCAGAAAAAAAAAATAAACAGAAAGATAATGTAAATTAACAAATATCAGGAACACTGAATAATGCTGACGTTATCATTGTTGTCATTACCAACAGTCACCAAATAATTTGGCAACAATCCCCAACATAGAAAAGAACAGACACATATGACCAAGTATAAAACGAGGAAGAATGCACATAGTCCGTAAGAACAATATTTCCTGTAAAATTTAAATTGTGCCATGTCAATTTAACTTCAAGAAAGACATTTAATACTGAAAAAAAAAAAAACATGTGGCTATTGAGCAGATATTGAATTTATTTTTAGCACTATATTGTTTCGATAATGCTGCGTAAATGAAATCTTATTGCCCTAGTGAATTATTTTATTGCTAGTAGACACAAGAAAACTATTTTGGTTACTTGACTTACTACTACTACGTAAGATCTTAAAAAAAAAAAAAACAAGTTTAAAATATTTTATACTCTCTTCAACACATTTCAGGCTTTTGTTTACTTTTTACGTAAGAGAAAATTTAATCAATCCTTTAATTTATATGACTTTTCTTCTATATTCAATAAAATTCATCCATTTCAATTCATTCATACTGCTTCAATCTTCACCCTATACGCGTTTTTGCGTGTCAACTGTCATGGAGATTTTGACGTTTTGCGAACTCGGTAAATGATGTACGGCTAGCTCGTCCCTCCTTTCTGAAACGTTTTCACTTTTCCGCCGGGATCGAAAAAACACGCGGTGACTTGTAAATGCTTGGGCTTGTGCTATATATTATTCATAAATGTTATTTTATCTCCTACATATTATAACATTATATAATGTCATGTTATGTATTATGATTGGTGAAATTTTGTGCATATAATAATTCTTTTTAATAATCTATACGTATTGTATTGTGGATGTAAAATTCAGGAGAGGAAATCTTGGAGGGATTCGGTGCTGCCCCCCACGAACAGCATGTCTATCTACCGTATTTCAACGGCACAACTTTGCTGACCAGTAAGTTTCAAGTTGGACTGATTTATATACAAATAATTAAAACGGAAAAATACAATTATCGAACGATTATTATTGCGTTGGTACCTATATCTACTGCGGTATTAGTGTGAGCCTGAAATACGATACATAAACGACCAATTTTTGTTTTTATATCAATAAGGTTAGCAACAAAGGCGAAGATTTGAACGGGTGACCCAAGATATGGCAAATATTTTGTTTTAAATTGGAAGAATAATAAGTTCGTATATTTGCTCGCATTATTGTTCTCTTTTTTTTAATTCTTACACTTAGTAGAGCAAAATTCTGATCAATAATTTACAATTTTGACATAAAATTCTTCCATACTAGGATAAAAATAAAGGAAATTATACTCTTTTGATAATTAGACTAAACAGTTTGTATAAAGAAATATTTACATCTTTTCAGCTTCGACTAAACGTACTTTCTATAGATATACAGTTTTCCTTCTTCTTCTAATTTTAACGTTGCGCATATTTCAAATTATCAAAATTAATATTTAAAATAAACACTAAACATGCCACAGATTCTTTAAAATTTTTCTAAAAAACTTAGCATTTTAATAACATAATGCGCTTAAAATATAAGTAATAAAATAAAAATAAACAAAATATGGCCGTTTGATTATCAACAAATATTTGATTGTAAAAACAGATATTCTTTCACATTGAAATTGTCAGTGAATCGTCATGTGCTTGCTTTCCAGTGATGCCTTTTCTGTAGAGCTTCCCTTTCTCTTTTGATAACTTGAAAATTGCTATCCAAATCACCTTAATATTACTTCCATTGTATTCAGAGGAGTTTTATGAATAATTTGATATGTGTTGTATGTTTTAAAAGTTTATTTGGCATTCTAAATGACCAACTTATTTTTTGCAGTCGAACTTTAAAATAGTCATCTTTATGTTCCTTTGTCTTAGCAACTAATATTCTAAGTAACCAAATGGAGATTAGGAGGATCATTTTAATGACAATTTTGACAAATCAAAAGAAGAAATGTCTTTCTCATTTTTTTATACAAGTAGATATTGTACTTCTTTTTAGAAAACTTCCCGAAAAGTCCAAAAATCACTCATTTCTGCTCGCTTGTACTGTAGAAGGAAATCCACATTGAGTAAAAAATGTTGTTAAGTCAACGCTAAATGTAGACAACAATAAATGGTGTAGTACAACTTTTAAATGTTAACCTAAAATAACATCGTCTTGTAGAAACTATTTGTATAAATGGGGTTGTATAAACCCAATTTAACAATAAATTTATTTAAAACCCAATTTTGTGTTAACTTAACACAATTTTTTTTTCAGTGAAGCTGCATCCATTTTGTTGTTCTACAAAAAAAGGAACATGACACATGACATTTCACTAGAAACAGTTTTCTGGTTATGCTTAAATTACGCGACATTTATCTCCTTCTAAAGGATTTAATTTCCAATTCTTATTTGGTAGGGTTGAATCAAGTTGTCAAATATTAATTGGGTAATACCCTAGAAATCCCCAAACGATATCGGACTTGAACAATTCAATCCTGAAATAGCTGCAATTTAATAAAGTAAGAAATGGAGAGTGCAACTCTTGAAAACAAAAAATCAATACTAAGTGACTAAGCATCGCTTATCATATACAGTCAAAACTGCCAGTTGTTGACTATTGGTTAACGTTAGCTGCCAGTTAAAGTAACAGTTGGGTTTATCAAATAGTTTTATGAGATATGAGAACTAAATATCCAATGGTTGACCTCAACAAAAATAAAATTGCGAATGTATCGCGCTATCTCTTGTTTTGAATAAGCAAGTATTTTTTAACCCATTTACATTTATTACAAGATTTATATATCTCATGTATATTATAACGGCAAGATGAGAACATCTTCTATTTGAATTATTACAAGACTGCACAAAAATTCAATGTCAGAGGTCTTCATGAAATGTTCACTGAAACTTCTTTTGTAAAAGGAAATGCCATTCAGTTTGTTTAGAACACATGATAATACCTACTTTTCCCATATGTATATGAAAATTATGCAAGCTTTAAGTTGTATGCTTTCCGTACCTACGCTACGTATTTGAAAACTATTATTGTAATGCGGCAGATAATATTTTGGAAGAGAAACGGTTATATAGTGACCGGTATAAATATTTCAACATATGGAAATTTTTTTTGTTATTAAAATATACGAAAACTTTTTTTGGGGGATAGGTTGTGCATGTCTAGGAATCCCAAAATATATTTTGACATCACGTGATCACTAGTATGGCCGTAAAGTAAAAAAAAAAAACATGGCGTGGATCTGCGAAAAGTGAGGTTAGATGGCATGATATCCAAGAAAGTTATTTGGAAAAGTTGCTTCGAATTTAATTCTAAGGGTGTATGCAAACTTGTGTAAACACATTTAAAAAAGAATTAAAGATCACTATTTTTCCAAATACTGTTTCATAGAATTACATATTTCCATTTTTTTTTTCGTTTTTAGCAGCTCAACTGTAGTGGCATTTCTAAATTTGGTTGATACTCAAACAGTTTTGTCAATTAAAAAAGTACGACATCAGTATGTCAGTTGTTGTTGCAAGGGACTGTAACTAGTGGTAATAAATAAAATTTTACAATTCAAACATTTTTATTTTTAAACCGCTTACAAACATTACATTATTGAAAATTGGAATATAGCTTTTCTGTGTCAAAATAAATTTTGGGGTTTCTAGACATGCACAATCTATCCACCAACAAAAATTTAGTATATTTCAATACTAAAAAAAATTGCCATATGTTGCAATAATTATGCCGGTCACTGTATATTACATTTCTATTGGGTCTGTTCACAATTCAGATTTAAGGCAGGCTGCACTATTAGTATCGTACGACGCACGTATCGACGAATCGATTTATTTGATATATATTACCGAAGTGCGATGCGTACG